>CM042994.1:23233877-23623877 GCA_023678885.1 Pogostemon cablin | reverse complement strand
CTCTGCCACTGCCACACACAAGTGGCCACTTTAAGATATTAACTCATACATGATACTAGTGTGTATAAGTTTAAGCTTTTTGATAAGATAATCACATAGCAGACATCATTTATGTGTTTCAAATAAGCTTGATTGATTTACCTCTATAATTCCCTAGTGAGAACAAAATTCACTTGGTATAAGCACATGGAGGAATAACAAGATGAGCTCAATATTAAGTTTGTGTTTTTAGGGAATATTACAATGTAGAAGCCCTTTACCATGTAAGAACTTCACATTTCTAAAGGCAAAGAAAGGTTGAAGAATCTAAGATGACATTTAAAATGACAAGACAATTTCAATAGCATAACAGAATTATCAAAAAGGTCATAACTAGTCAACTATAACGCGATAAATTTATAAACTTAAAACTCCTGAGACATGAAATGTCAAAATCTGAGAATTAGGTTCAATTGATAATTGTCCATCATGATAATTCAACTAATGCATATATAGAAATGTTCACAAAGGATTACGGCATGCTCCAAGTACAAGTTATTTATTTTAAGAGCAGGACCATAATATACCAAAAATGTTCAGAAAAGGGCTGCAAATGTTGCATACTTGCATTTAACTTCTCTTCTACAGTTCAATATTACACGTGGAGAAAGATATTATCGCCTATGAATAGTTGTTAAAGGCGCGCCAGTGGTTTTTTGGGTTTCGGTTGATGTTCAAAAGACCCTCGCCTTTGTGCGCCTTTTTTTATGAAAAAGGCGCACCTCGGGTACATTTCCAATTTTTGAATTTTTTTTTCTCTATTTTTCATGAAGAATTTAATGAATACAATGATCAATTTGATGGTGAAAAAGAGAATGAAGATTATAAGGAGGACTATAGACCATGATAATTATGATTTTTATTTTATTGGTAATCATTTGAGTCTCTGACATTTGATATTTTCTTAAACTTGAAGGATTTTGTTTATTTGTTTTTTGTGATTGTCTATTTGTTTTGAGTACTTGAATTGTAAAGTTCATTATGACATTGTGCACGGGTTTTTAATTTGTGGTTATGTTATTTATGAGTTATTATGGGTTATTATTTGATATTTTTTCATTTTTACCTTTATTTAGTTGGAAAATTATGTGTTGAGTTGGATATATTAATGTATATATGTTCTAAAGTATCTTGTACCTCAGGCGCGCCTCAGGCTCCAACAAAGCCTTTGCGCCTCTCGTCTTTAACAACTATGCGCCTACCAGACAATATAAGGCTCCAAGCTCTCAACAGCAAAATTCTTATGACAGGCAATTGTTTCAAAATACATAATAGAACAAGTCCTGCTCAAAGTCTCACGTCGTGAAGAGATGAACGCCAAAACCATTTATAGTGAACCAACGCAAAAGTCTACTTTTAGAGGTAAAGTTCAAAGACAAAATATCAACAAGTAAACTCATTCATTGAAGAGTTAAAATTGAAGATGAGAAAATATAAATAAGTCACATACCTGGCCTACAAGGGGAAAGTATAACTGAGCTATGTATAGTTTATCTTCTAGCTTTTGATAGCGCACATCAAACTCATGCTTGCACAATAGAACCACCAAAATTCTAGCAGCCTACAAGTGATTGAATGAAGATGTTACAGGAATTTGGGTAACTATACAGAGTATTGGAGGGAGCAAAGATAGATAAATGTGTTTATGGAAGAAAATACATATTAGAGCCGTAATCTTTGAGGCTTAGTTATTTTGCAGAATTCACCTTTGCCCGCATAGATAAATCTTCATGGTCCCATGTTAGAAAAATCTCTTGTATTAGAATAGATGAAAGGTAATTCCTGAGATAAAGAATCACCATGTCAGATATCTGAGCATCAGTCATTGGGAGAAGGAAGTCATAATTGACTCAAGGACGAATATAATGACAAACACTAAAAACAATCACTAAAAATATTTCACGTCAAATCATTTAAGGAAAGCAGAAAGAACAGTGCTTAAAATATATAAGATCTAATAAGGAAAACAATTTGAGTTTTAATTATAATACCTAAGACGATGCTCCCATGGCTAATATATTCCACTCACCGGGCAGGCAGGAACACAACAAAGTGGACATCCCAACAAGTCAATGTGAAATGTCCAGATCAAAATACTGATTTTAGACTTAAGATAGATCACGCATAGCTGTTTAATTGTTCAGCCTCATAGTTCACCACCAAGACGTGAAGACCTATTGCCCACTGCTCAATCTAATGATTCAGATATAGGCTTACAGCACCTAACTCTCACACATACCTCGTAGAAGTCTCGTCCCAAATTTAAAGGTCAATAGGTAAAAGGCCTTGAAAGGTACAGATTAAAAATTTACACAAAATAACCTTCACGTCTTACATCCTTGTATGAAATTAGTACTATCCTGTTACCGTGATTACAGATGCGCATTAAAAACTGTGATGCCAATGATTTAATGGAAACACTCTAGAAATAACTTCACATCCAGATGTAAGAGTCAATGAGATTGTATACTTTGTCATACAACATCTTAACAACCAACTTCATATATACTAAAACTCAGGTTCCTCAACCTTTAGGCTTTAAGGAAATTCAATGAGAGGTCTTTAGGTGTTTCCACAGATAACATGGTTGAGACAACCATCTATTTGGGTAGGCCTTCTCAAAGCCAGGCAGACCCATGGGATGGGGGACCAGCAGTGAGATGATGACACGAAGGCTTTCGATATCAACTACTTCTCAAACATGGTTAACACAAGTGGCAAAAAGAGTCAGTTGGACCCACTTAAATTCTGTAAAAACTTTTCTCACAACAGAAGTGTGGCATTAGACCCCTCATTGGGTGCGCGAAATCCTTAGTCATTGCGCTATACATTACTTTCCAGGAAAGCTTTTACTACACATCCAGTTGGCTCACACATGTTGATAGTACTCCTGGGGTTCGTCTCCAATACAATTTCTAATGCCCTAGGACCACAAGGAGGGCACAAGAAACAAGACGACACCAGAAAAAGCTCTGCTAGCAACTACTTCATATACACTAGCTTGGCGATGGTTAACCGAAGTTGCCAGAAGGGTCAATCGCACTACCTATATTATACTGAAACTAGTCTTTCCCATCTGATAAGGGACAAAAATTTATAATTCCAGTTTTTACCTATCAGAAGGGTCTCTCCCAGGCATTTCCACAAAAAGATCATGATCACATAAAATCTGCAAAAATGTAAGCTTGCAATCATGCAGCGCTGATTGACATACCCCAGAGAACTTATCGAGGTACAAAGACACCTACAATACATAAAAAAATCATGTCAAGTCAGAGATTGAGGTGGTCCAAAGTACATGACATGCAGAAAGACCAGTCTAGCAAGTAATACATCTGTGGAAAACAAATTAATACTACAAGACAGTACAATGAAGTACTAAACACACCAGTTCAAAAACTTGGCGAGGCTCTATTGTAGACAAAAGATCATAGCAAAAGAAAGCCAAGCTACTGTTCAAATATTTTGCCAAACCCAGACCCTTTTTGCAGCGCTCATGAACTTCTGTTAACAGGCAATCATACAATTGCATGATACATCGAAACACGCCTTCTTTCAACTGCATTGGAGGAACATCTTCTCCTGCACCAAAAAAATATATATAGTTTTAACAAGTAGTGCAGATACCAAAGGTATCGAACTGGCTTAAACAAATATGTGTAATGTCATAGTTTTTTGGGATGCCCAATCGGCCAATGATGATGAATAAAAACCCATTGTTATTTCAAACCACAGTATCAGCACTACTGAATTGCCTGTTAAAGAGTTGCAGCTAAATCTAATATTCCAATCAAGCAACAGATTCCACCATTGACAACTTTTAAGATATTTGGGCATATATACTCTTACTGGTGTAAGCATTCTATAAGTAAAGAGTAACATAGACTAAGTTACAGAATGCGACATACAAATGATGCTACAAAATTATTAGGGCTTGTAAAACAAAAAATTTAGTAGTTATCATTACAACATCAGTTAAAACTGAATGCCAAATCAAATGGTCAGTAATAAAGCACATACAAGATAGTAACCTGATTTTAACAACAGAATCTGCTTTTAAACATAGTCAGGCACAAGTCAAAATGGAATTTCACATAAAAATTGTGCATCATTTGACAAACACAAGCAGCTACCTCAAAGAAAAAATTAATGCTGTAGCGTAATAAACGTATACACAACATAATGTAAAATGTTTGACACATTTCCATCACCATAAGGATTGAGAAAGGAGACAAATTCATCAAAAGGTCAATCAATTAGGACATTTGAAGGAACTTTAAGAATTATATCCATCAAAACCTTCTCCATCATGTATAACATCAATAATTTTATGCAGATATCCAGGTTATAATCTGGAAATGCATTTTTTTCTGAATAGAATCCAATCATTAAGAAAGGTCGATGAATTAGCGCATTTGAGGAAACTTTTAGGATTATATCAGCATGAATCCCTTAATAGATCCATGAAATGGCTTTCACATCTTTACTTCTCCATCATGCATTAAAATTATTGTGAATGCATAACATCGTTGAGAGATGAAAGTATTGAAGTATTAATCACAAAGAGGTCACCCATACATACAATCTTCTACTAGACTAAATAAGGTAAGAATAAACCCTTATGAACTATACCATAATTACACAGAAAATTGTTAACATTCTGGTAGTCCATTATCTTTAGAGAATTAAACCATCATGAAGGGTATATAACACTTTTTTTAACATTCGAAAGGGAAATTTCATAGATATTATTTTGAACAAATCAATAGAAGAAAAGGCTTTTAATAAGAAATTACCTGAAGGAACGTTGTGATAGAACAACCGAGTCTGCTCTAAGGCCATGGATTTGACAATGAGTTCAAGAAAAAACCAAGCCATAGCAAGTACGTCATCATAAACTGGGCCAACACGGTAACCCTTGGCCTAAGTTTCAAAGTCATTAAGTACAAGAAAACACAAGTAATGAGCATCAGTTTCATATCAAAAGATAAACAATTAGATCAAGTATCATTTTTACTGCCAACTAAATAAAAAAGCTTAAAGGAGAGCACCAACTTATCGTTTATGATTTGCATCTATGAAAATGGAAACTATATAAGATTAATTTAAAGTCCCGTCTCCCACACTGAACAAAAAGTCACATAGCTAAGAACATGTGCATTTTCTTGACCAAGTTTACAAGATTAATTTGTACCCACTGTTATATAGAGATATGAGTTTACATACGACTCACACTACCATACCACAACGGTAATAGAATGTGAAAAGTTACAGCAGCAAATGAGAACAGTCAGAACTCTTATAAATCTGCTGGAAACTCCACCTCACAGGGCTAAAATTTAGATAGCAACAAAAACTTGTTGAATGTTTTATTACTATAGCAAAAAATAAAGTAAGATCTTATATCTTGTATAATGTTTTATTACTATAGCAAAAAATAAAGTAAGATCTTATATCGTACATAAAAATTTCAAATGAACTTTATACTCTAGAACCTGAAAAAAAATACTCATTGTTGCACCAATTTGCTTGGCGGACCTGAATGAAATGCTATACTAGCAGCTCATTAGCCCATGCCATATAAATAGAATTCTGGGTGTCATTGTCTCTACTTAGTGAAAAATGAAAATACTTTAAACAATTTTATGCTTCATCCTTTTATATGACCTAGTTTATCATGTATTTTTTAAAGCAAATATCTCAGCCACAATACCTTACTACGGGCCAGACTTCCCCAAACTGTAGATAGACCAGGGTAAACTGGTGGTTGACGACCCCCAAAATCATCAAAAGCAAAGTCAACATAGTTCACCAAAAAAATATTTCTTTCACCATCATCTACTGACTCTTGCTGCACCCTATTGAAAACAACACCGTATTAACAAAAATGTTGCTGCTGGACGACAGTACTACACATTTAACAGGGTGATGTAATTGTTGACGTACAAACTTTATGTTGCCAGGTGATAACTACACTGAAACTTCAATATTATGAAGAAAGTATTTGAAAAAAATGAACAGAGTGGTACCGTGTTAAAATATTGACCATAGCTCTGAAGGCAGCAACCTGAATGAGGGAAAAAAGCAAATAATTATTATGCTCACTAACTTCCTTCATGGGTCCAAAACACATCAAGAAAACAATAACTGCAATACTCCCCAGATAGAAAGAAATCGCAGGTTAGAAAATTAAAAAAGGTTCTCTATTTATTCACCTGCAAAGTCTCTCCGCCATTGCCAATGAGATGGAGAAGCATGTTTAAGATTGGCTGAAGAAACTGTAGTAAAGCTGTTGAATCAACATTCTTCAGACTATTAATTGCCTGCAGAAAAGGCAGAGAAACTCAAGTCTTACCAGTAGCACAAAGCCAATTCATCACCAAATATCTAAGTAAAATATTCCAAATGGCAATTAAAAAAGATATGAACACGCATGTGTAGAAAAGTTCTTTTTATATGGTTGCAATTGGAATAAAAGATTGTTCATCGACTATTTCATCCAATGCTGAATCGGCAAACCATGCTTTAAATATCCATTCTTCAGCCTTTCTAACAGGAAGCAGATTGGCATCAACTCAAGGCAACTAGTAGAGATGCAAAGACACTTCAATTTTTTTGAATAAAATAAGCTTGCCAGTCTATCAGTCAATCAGCATTTGGCACGCAGTATAATAAGCAAAGTAGAAAATTGTTCACCAAGTATTAGAGAGTTAAGATAAGATGTATTTTCAACTCAATTGCTTTGAAACTTGAAAGATGGCTAGATGCATGAAAAAATATTAACCTCAAGAAGTTCAGATCCCCAAGGTGGACTTGTTCGAAGTATGTGCCTATCATACTCAAGAAAGAAGTCTCTGATACGTTCACTTATAGGGTGGACTGATGAACATAACCGTAGGCGGAGTCTAAAGACATTCTTCCCATCCTCCAAATAATCCACCCTCTCCTACATAGAATAAGAGTACTGATAAATCATGAGACAATTTATAATTATAAAATGAAAAAATAACTACAATCCTGTAGTATATTCCATATAAAGAAATTAAGTTGACAAGACAATGCCCCAATCAGTAAAACATCCAGAGGGTCAAGCCTCATTAATTATTATATCTATTACAAACAAGACACTATTGACTATTCGATATATATATTTTTTATACAACCATATTAGTAACAGCAATAACAAGCTTGCGCTTCAGATGTCATAAACCTAACTCAGATGGATTGATGCTAAACCCAACTACTAACAATAGAAAATCAAACAGAAAGAAACCTAATTGGCTAAACTGTCTGTGTCCCCCAATCTTCAACTAGCTTGTACAGCTAAGACTACCCTCACCATCAATGTCTACAATTACCATCTACATTCTCCAATTTAACTATATATTTCAAGTTCTTGTCTTCCAATATAGTAGGGTTATTGGAGATGATGTTACCAAATGAATCCTAAGAAAGAGATCATCTTCCAGGATGATAAAACATTAGATAAGCATGAGAACTTAAAGAAGATGGGTGAATCATCGATTTATGAGATATCTTTGATGTCGTCAATAGTTATATAATAAGTTATTAACAGATTATATCTTTATATTTGATTTTTTGGATAGCTTTAGAAAATAGGGTTTTAGGATTTAGGCTTAAGGCTTTAGTATTTAAAGACCTTCAGATGGCTGACGGCATTATTTTAAATTTTCAGGAAGGCATCAGGGTTAAATATCAATATGGAAGAGTTTGCTTGAAAGTATCGATATGAGAAGTGGCGAAGTCTCTTACTTAGCTTCTCTGGTTGGGTAAAATAGAATCATAACTTCCATAATTTCAACTTATTATATAATAGTTAATCGACAGATAACAACAACCAAATAAAGTCCGGAATAATGTGAGCAGCAAATCAAAAAGTCAGAGACCATTATCCTTGCTAGAACAATAAATATCAGTAGTCACTACAAAGAATAAATGGTCTCAGTCACTAATGAAAAATGTCTCAAGGAGTGGCATTGCTTATGGAAAGTGAAGAAAATACACCAGCATTCAAGTTTGATGTCTGCATACCTTGCTGCTCTCTTGTAGATAGTGTTGAGTCAACTCTCTCATAAGGGGTAAGGAAATCTCTGATTTCGACCTGCAATGAACATTCAGCATTTGATGCCATCTAATGTGTGCATAATCTCATTTATTATTTATTGAATACAATCTACAAAAAATAATAATAAATAATAATAATGAGCATTCCATCTTTGCATAACTTAGACCACGTACTCTATTAAATTCCACTGGAAAAAGGATAAGATGAAATCTTTAAGTCAAATGACTAAAGAAAATGAAATGTGCTTAACTAAATACCATACTAGAATTACATTATGTAGCACAAAGTAAGAAGTACAACAATACAACATGATACAAGGCAGTAAGACAAATTACAAAATCAAATGCTAAACATTCAACATAGTTACTAACTATTGCTCTTTAGTTTCAAGTTACAACTGTGTAATTATCATGATTATAGGCAGTCCTTTTCAGAATGTAGATACCACTGTAAACATCACACCCACAATACTTAAATTATCCGAACCGAGCATATCAAACAAAATGTTACACAAATTAGATTACGTTCCATGTGCAATATTTATATTCACTGTTGTGTTCCAAATCAAGTTCTTCAATTAGCTATTACAATCATACATATAATAAGATATTAATATTTAATATAAAGTAGACCATCAGAATTGTAAGCACCTAGAAGAACTCAAGCTAATCATATTAAAATGAGAGCAACAAGAAACAGGGAACATACTGAGCATAAGAGGATAAAGGAAGTGCAGCATATCCTACAACCACCTGCAAATGCAAAATGTAGCTTCAAATGAGATGACATTATAATATAAGTATTTAAACACAAGAAAAATAAATAAACAAAAGAGAGTAAAATTTAGTTTGATAATGCCACTCAATAATAAATATAAATAGGTGCATAGCACTAACAGGTTTGGGAGCTTCAATTTTCGTTTGAAGGTCAACATGAAAGAAAGTGAACAAAAGGTGGTGCACTGGAGCCCAAATGGCAGGCAGTGATGCCTTGATTTCATCATGATAGCAGGCAACCCGAGCTCCTACAGCAACTTGAGTATCAACTGATTTCTGAAGAGCAGAACCTGGTTCTCTTGGATGCATTGCCTGGTGATTAACATTCATATACTAAATATCTGGTCTACAAATAAAACTGTTTGAGCAACATGTAATATAAGTCTCACCTCTAATGAGGGTCTGTGTATATCCCCATCATCTTTTCTAAGTTCAACACGTATAAACAAATTTCTTTTCCTACTCATGCTGACACTCAAAGGATACACATAAAGACAATGGAAAAGCTGCAAGAAAGGCTCATTCCTCGATGTTATCCGAAAGTCGAAAGCCTGGAACTGTAAAAAAAGAATAAATAAATAAATAAATATATATATATATATATATATATATAAAAATAACTTCAATGAAAGTGCAGACAAGAATTGCTTTGGTATAAAATAGATACATTAAATTCATTAAGCAGCTGTGATGTTTATAATAAAGAAAAAACAAGAAGCAATTCAATAAATGTGATATGATTATATTCACAGCTGCTCTCACCAATAACATAGACTACATAGTTAATTTTAGAAAATACTGTACTATACTTACATCATTAGTAGCATTATCTGAAAAATTATGAGATGCAGATCCATTTCGATTCAACTCTATCTTGTCTGAGGAATGTGAATCCAGAACAGGCACATTCAGATGACCCACCAAATCACCATTCGTACTTCTGTTTTCAGAAGATTTTTCAGAATCGAATAGACCAGATTGGAGTTTTTCAATCTCCAATCTTAAAACACCCTTCACTGGTTTATGAATCTTTCGCTTAGGATCCTAACAATAAGAGGAAAAGTCAGCACATGAGAAACAAAGATTACAACAGTAAATAGTTCGAGTGTAAATTAAGAGACTGTAAACCAAGAAGGAACACACAAACTGTTGAGCGTTGAGTGTTCACGCCCCTCCAAGAGAGGATTAAACTCAGTTCAAACATATTGAGCAAGAGGAGTGAAGGAGGATCATGGAGGGGGAGGCTTGGAAACTTACTTTACATAGGATATATACTCTATTTTATTCAAGTTATTTATATGACCCAATAAGAAGAAAATTCAAATTAGCATGAAACAAGAAAAAGGACATTTTCCTTTTCTTTTCTTTTTTTTTTTTGGAAACTATTAGAATAATTTTGATTACGTATAAATTAAACTAGGTAAAAATTATTGAGCAACAGTTTATCATTACGCAAAATTACAGGAAAAAGGAAACAATATTTGGATGCCAACATCTAAAGCTCACAGATTAGTGGTGTCACTTTCTTTCTCCCAGCATCTAATGGTCAGATGACATCATTATAAGGAGAATCAAACATAAATAAACTTTTAAAATTTTATAAGATAGCATTGAGAAGTAATACGTAATGGATGACAAAGAAAACTGAGAATTCTTGATTCCATTCTTCTTTTTCACTCTTTGGGCATCATTCTTTTGAGTTTTGAGTATTTAACCCAACTTTGAATTGGAGAAAGGGCAGGTCTCTCGTGAGATTATCTCACACAATTCAATCTGCGATGGAGCAAGAGAAAAGCTCCAAAAAAACAGCATAAAATAATTATTTTTAAGAAAAAAAATTAAGAATTCCTTTTCAAGTAAAAAAAACATATTTATGTTTTTTATTTTTCAAGTTTAATGGTCTCACACAAACTTTTGTCCTGGAGAAAAACAGCGGCATCAGATTGAAATTTTTTTTTTTAAGTTCGAGTTATCATTTTTGGCGACCTAGAGAATAACTTTTTCAGTTTTCAGTACATGAGTTTAAGGTATATATGAATAGGACTTTACCAGGAGTGACTCCTCAGTGTAGCCTTCTTTAACTTTGCTCAGATTTGACACTTCAACTATAATAGAGTTTCCACTAGAATAGCTGAGTTTTCCATCTAATGTGATCTTCGCAACTGGTTCAGCAGCACCCTCTTGAAAACTTGAACCTGAAATACTAGTAATAAGTGGACTACTGGGGGATGAAGATCCCCCAGAAGCAGACGCAACACCACTATCAAAAAGTGGGATGATAGCCCAAGCAAAGGACTCCCTATGAGGCATGATCCGGGACCAGACTTGCAGTTTTTGTTTCTCCCTCTCAGTAAGATGAACCTTTTATTCAAGGAGGGAACAAAAAATCCATAGTTCAGAACTGAATAAGTAACATTGCATGGGGATGAATTTTTTTTTTTTAAGCTCTCAAAAAAGCCCTGGACTACTCATTCCTTTCAACAAAGCAAACAAGTGAAGCTCGAATAAGAAATTGTGTAAAAAGATATATATCTCTACATCTTTACTCTTCCATGTAAATCAAGTATATATAAAATGAATACTTTATAGCTTACAGACGCCATAAATACTCACTGGTTCTTTACGTGAATAAACCGATGAAGTCACTCCACCTTCTTCGGTAGCAGGCTTTTCTAACTGGACTAGTAAGCAAACTGATGCTGATGGTACATCCACACGAAAAATTCCACGAAACTCCGAAGAATTGCTTGTCTGAATAAGTTGCAGATGAAAATTAGAAATGTTATATTTCTGTGAAAATTAAATTTTACTCAGGCACAACAGAATGAACGACGAGTAACTTGATAAAAAACGAACGAGAGAATTAAAGCACAACTGAAGTTCTTGAATCTTCTACTGACAGAAAAATGAAGAAACTGAACAGCTTACATTTTGCATTTCAGCCGGTAACACATGGAAAAAGAAATCCTCTGAAAGTTTTTCCCTTCTCTCCCTATTATATAAACAAATAGTGCCATAAAATGGCTCTACAAGAAAACTTCTGTGTTTCAGCTTTAGAATCAGGTTTAATGCTCAAAGAACTCAAATAAAATAAAATAATATTCAAAGAACTGCAATACTACTCTACAAGAATACAACTCACCGGAAAAACCAGCTTGAAATGACAAGGACAAGACTTTCACTGCAATCCTTAGACCACTACATGAAAAAAGAAAAATGAGGGAACATCAAATTGATAGAGAACACATACATATAAATTCAAACAGAATGCAAATTCACAACACGAGCAAGAAAGAGACCTAGAATACTGAAATATGTTAGTGGAGGGGATCCTTTGACCAAATATCGTGGATCTCTCATTATCCCAGTCAAAAACAGGTTCATATGCTGGCAGAGGCGAATCCCCAAAATGCTGCAAGCCATTCATGATAGTTTGAGAAGGGAGAAAAAGCAGTACTATGCAGAGTTATTTGTGAAAAATGTCATACATCAAGCTTTGGAATCTCTGCATTTGACATATCGGGTAAGTTTGACCCTGAAAAATGACTTCCAGATGTGCTCGCCAATTCTTCTTCGGGTGAAACTTGCATCCTGGTCCTTCTGGCACTAGCCAACTCCATTTCTGCAATGCAACCAGAAATGCATTCTTAGCAATGACTGTCAAATAATATTGTATGAAAAAACTAAAATAAAAGGGCATATAATTCCAATGATAGTTGTTTTTAGAAGAGTAAAATCAGTAACAGAAAGATTTTGTGATTTCATTAACTCATAGACAGGATGGATTTTGAAACATGACAATCTTGGGATCAAATCCTCAAATAACCCTCTTATACTCAAATAGCTAAAAGAAGGTGAATGAAATTCCAATATCTATCTGGTGCAATACATTAAATAAAAGAGTATGAGACCAAGTATTTTTGCATTTCGCTTAAAGGGTTTCTACCAAAAAAGGAACAGAATAATTATCATTCTTCTTCACATACCTGTTTCAAAATCAGTGTCTGGCCCCTCGAATATTTGATTTTGAAATGTAATGGGCCCCACGCTTTCATAGTGCCCATACTTGTGTTCATCTTTCACCCAGTCAGCCCCATAGCTCTGGACAAGTTCGTTTAGATGTGGCCATTGCTCCAAGTTTACATCAAGCTGGAACAAAAAATAAAAAGAAATCAAATTGAAGCTAGTTAAGCAGTTAAAAACTCTGGTAAGCTGCCTTCACAAATAATTGTAAAAGCAAGTTCATTCAGCATCATAAACCCATGCTACTGAAGCTTTAAAGTAGTCGTAATACATGCAAGTAAGCAGCAAATAGTTAGACGGCGAAAAGTTTTTATAACTGGGGTATCATTCTGAACCAGCAATGCAGAAAAATGCTTTTTCTTCTCAGCGCACACTCAAATATACATGAATAGAATGCAGATAAATGAAGAAAGTCATAAACCAAAACTCACCAATGGGTCCATCTGAAAGCAATTAGAAAACGACTGGCGCGGGATCCTTCGGAAACGTAGCCCGCTACTAAACCCAGTCTCCATAAGAGAAGAGAATGCTGAAACCCTAACACCACGTGAAAAGGCGGAATGGATTGAAAAAATGGGAAAATATAAAGACGTAAAAATGAAGGAAACTGCTGAAGTTGCATTACCGGTCCCTCCTAAAACAATAAATTTAAAAAGTATAAAATCATACCTAGCAATAAAATGCAGATCTGTGTTAACTTCTTTCCCTCAACCTTATTCCTCTGTTAAATCCTCAAATGGCAATAGCAAATGTGTCAGAAATGACAGATAAAAAGCGGTGGATGCGGGGGCCCCTGAAGGATTGACAATGGTGAGGGTCACAGTCCCCCACCCCCCACCCCCTGCCAAGGCGTAGTAGCAGGCAGAAACGACGGTGCTGGTCGCAAGAAGATGGCCCTGTCGGAGGAGAGTGAGATAAACTACGGCCGGTTCGATTGTGGGTCAGGGGGCGATGAATGAATAAAGTGAGATAATTCCAAACATTGTGGTCTGTTCCGCAATTGATTTAAGACATGTCCATGTTTATTTCAAACCCTCGCAACACATTAAACTTATCCCCTCGTGTTAGTGGGCATTTTAGTGCGCTATAATTGCACTAGATTCTCTTCAATTGTGCTCTTTCTTAGAAATAAAAATGCAATTCAAATTTTGATGTAAAAATAAAAAATAAAATAAAAACATGAAATAAAGTTACTCTCTAAAGTATAAAGTAGAATAGATCAAATTTGGGCCTGGGGTATAGCTCAAGTGGTAGAGTAGAGGGTGGAAAGGTCTTCTAACTGAAGTATGTTTATTTGTAGTAAAAGTATGACAATAATTAATTATATTATAACACTCTAAAATCATACTTTAATTTATCATTTATCATACTTTGAAAAACATACTTTATCAAATATAATAGACATATTTTAACAAGTCTCACACATCGTCTCACATATATAATGTCTCACGAGAGAATTTGTCATAAAAAATGAGGTGTACCAGGTACACCCAAAATCACACATAGATTTAATTTATTAAAAAATTTCATATTTTGAATGTTAATTAGCATTCTAACACCAATTAGAAAAATTGGTTATTCGGGTTTATAGCTATTTTTTTATATAATTTATTTATTTTTAAATTTTTAATTATTTTATTTTGATCCAAAGGTGGTTATGAATTAGATTTTTAATCTAGTGGTTCATATTAATCATTTTCATTCTTGAAATTTAAAAATCAAAATCACTCTTTATACTTAACTATTACTTCATTAAAATTTACTAGCGTTTAATCCGTGTCTTGCACGGGAAGACGTTATGATATTTTTTATTTTTTATTTTTTGAAAATTTAAAGAATTTAAAAGAAACCATTGTTCTTTTTTTCAAGTTCGGAAGTGACAGTTGTTATTAGAGAAGAGAGTGAAAAATTAGAGGATTCCAAAAATTGCAAAAGGTAAAGGGATTCTAATGATAAACATTGATGAGTTACGTATTATGATTGTGAAGTCCCTTTGGAATTTCAACTTGAAGAACTAATCAAGAGAGTCTTTGTGCTGAGACGTCGTCCCATGCGGATAATAATAATAATAATAATAATAATAAAACACACACATATAAATATAAAATGAAAAAATATTTAATCCTAAATATTAATTTATGCATTTCAAATAGAATATCTGAAAACATACTTATTGTAAATAATTGCATTTATTTATTTAATCAAAAAAAAAAGAAAATAGTTTACACAGCCAATAAAAGAGAAAAAAAATATAATAAATTAATGTTAAGAAAATAAATTATAAAAAATGAATGGGAGTAAAAACAAATGACTCTTTAAAATTAAAAATAATCTTTATTTTATGAATATGCGCTTCAAATTTTGAAGAGTCTCTGGTGGATGCTTTAAGTTTAGAGAATGATTTTTCTTCTTTAAATTTGGAGTGTCAAAACCCCTATTCATAGTTTATTGCATTAAATATTATTTTTACTTAAAAAAGAGTATAATAATATAGTAAAACATTAAAAGATAAAATATACTCCATCATAAATGAACATTAAGAATAAAAATATAAAGGGAATGTTGGAGCATAATAAAATATGGTTCTCTAAAATTAAAAGACTCTCTATCATAATCCTATCATATTCTATCCTAATCCTAATATATTAAAAGTACCTGCATATGTAAAATATTTTTTCCAATATTGTCCTTACTTCATTTCATTATTTACCTTTTAGCCTTATTTTATTAATTACTTTATTAAATTATTGTGCATTTATTAATTTACTCTTTATTAAGTTTTATCATCCGTAATTTATTTGTGAACTCTTCAACTTGTTGAAATTCTTGAACAGTTCTCATTAGTTATGGCATAGGGAGAGTCACAGGTTAAGTGCTAATTAAGTGTTAATTATTAATTTGTGTTGTAATTGACTTAAATCCTGCATGAGAATAGTTTACTTTAGATAGAAGGTTTATTTACTGTCAATTCTATATGAATATCTTTGTGGTTCTCTCTGTCTGATTTCTCTTAATATTACATTACCTCTCTGATTTCAACGTAATAGGTATTTCTCTCATTTGGTAAAGCTTTTATGTGAACATGCACTCTAAAATTTTTAAATATTTGGTTTATTTTAATTATAGGATGCAGCCGTGTGCGCAGAGATTTTGTGTGTGGTTTTCACAAAAAGAAGAAGAATAAGGAGGCTTTGCAGAAGCAATAAAGCAAATCACATCTAACACATTAATCTGCAAAAAAAAAAAGGTACATATTTAACTTATAAATAATGTTGGAAGTGTTCTTCACAGTTGACTACATTTGCCTTTGTGCTGGCAAACAAACATGTCCTATTTCTAAGGATTGTTTTTTTTTGTCCAAACGTATTTTCTCTTCTTCTCCACAAATTCTGCATCTACCACAGCAGTCCTCAGGTCATGATGTTGGTCCCTTTATTACTTATTATCTCATTTCAGTTATTCTTAAGTAGCATGGGCTATTTGAGACCATATATGATTTAAACTGTTACTTTGTTTATCTGGTGATCATCAAGATTTTTTGCAATGTGGAGCTGCAGTATCTGACTCTGATGAGCCTGCATAATCTATTGATGATTTGGCTGATCAGGGATAAAATTCTCGACTATTTTGGGATATTTAGTGGTGGTAATATTTTTTTGCCTTTCCTTTTGTGCTTCTCTGATTCATCTATTCAAATTATTGTTCATAAATTCCATGAAAAGTAACAAAAATTTGATGATACGTCGGGTAGTACTCCTGAAGTTGTTGAGTATCTTGAATATACTCAGCAGATTGATAAATCGGGATATTAAAGTACGTAAGTACTCTAGAACTCCAAAATCTTTTCTACTGTCATATAATGCTAACTATACTTTTTAAATGGTAGCCGGAGAACCTGCTACGTACCATAATAAGTCTTCTTTTGTATATTTTAATTCTGTAATAATCAGTCTTCTTTTGCTCGTTTCATGGAGCCTAATTTCATTTAATTATCAATTGGTACAGACAAAGAGAGCTATGACTGTGGTTTGGGCTTCAGGAGTAGAAGACAATGAAGATGGAGATGTTGATAACGGCAACACTTTAGCTTATATATAAGTAACGACGACACTTAGAGTTGAGCCTATGTTACTTATGGTTAAGATATAGTTGCATCTGGAGTTTTGGTTTTTCTTATTAAACAATACTCTAGTTATTGATTAATCATGGTTTTTTTTTGTATTTCCAAACCTTGCGTCAAAGAATTGGAGAAATAAACAATAAAAAAATCCCTTAACAATTCGATAGTTGAGCAAGTTGATACAAAGAGATAGTTAAAGGAGAAACAGATGAAGCGATAAGAATAGAGGCATTGAGTTCGAAGGAGGCAAATTTCATGAAGGTGAGGAACTCGACAACACTTGCTACTGGAACAACGTATGATTTTTACTGATGTTAGTTTATTTGATTCTAGATGATTATTGTTTGCAAAAGATTTTTATTATTTAAAATGTTCATGGAAATTGCTTATACTCTTATTATTGAACTATTATACTATTGAAGTGAGTGAACTCCTTAATGTGTTGTGGGAATGAATTGAGCTATCTCTTTGGGAGTTTTCCCCTTAATTTTGTGAAGCGTGAAGAACAACTTGACAGTCATATGGTAAGCTTCCTCTCTTGGTCATCATTTATTCCCTTTTTATTTGATTTTACATTGAAATCTATTGATCCACTAGATTGTCATGTATGCATGTGTGTATTAATGTAGCCGAGTTAGACTAATTTTTGTTAGTTATTGGAAGGTATAGAGAATATTCTTTGTTGTTATAATATTTCTGTATTTACAACTTCTAGCACGGAACAAATTTGGCATGTCTTGAAAATTAATTATTATGTTTGCCTCCTCATACTTATGAGCCATTTTTAAAGAAATATTTGTAGCATTTGAATTTGGTTTTTTGTGAACTGATCCCTTTTTTGTAGTTAAATATGTGAAATTAGATTTTATTTATCTTTCCATTATAAATTGGATTTGCTTGATGAGGTTCGAGCAAATAGTGTGTTTTATTCTTATAAAAATTGTCTAGAATACTTTTTAATCTTTCGTATACAAAGAATTTCATTTGAACATGAGTTGATTTTCTGAAAATGATAATGTATTAAAGTTATATTCTCTATGGTAATGAAACTTCTATATTTATACTTTTTAGTTGGCATTTGCCTATCTTATTTTTATTTTTATGGCATTTACAATGTCTGTTTGAAACTGCATACCACATGTTTGGAAGGTGTAATTGTAATTTGGTACATATTAAAAAAGAAACATTTATTAAAACTTTAAATTCATTTGTAACATATTGATGAAAAAAACAAAATTTATGGGCAATATCTTTGCTATTTAGTTATGTCTTGCTCGAAAGACACTCTACCATGATGTGGACCTGTTTTTATTTTATGTATGATGTGTAGGGGTGAGCATAAATTTTATCGAAAAATCACTCAAACCGCACCGTGATCATCCCTATTAATGTGAATGTGATGATGAGGGATGTTATATGGTAGACTATTTCTCCCCAGTAACTTTATATCTCTAAGGGGGCATTTGGTTTATAATAAGGAATTTGAATGGTAATGATAATGATAGTAGTGAGAAATGGTTAAAGGTATGATCTTTATAATTGTATTGTTTGATTTATAATATAAATTACTATCATTATTATTGATTTTGTTTGGTTTATTCACGATTTCTTTGGAAATGAAATTGAAATTATTTTTTATTTTTAATCATTTTATTTTAGAAGAACAAGAATGTTACAATGAATTTTATTATTTTTTTGTTATTAAAAAAATGTTCTAAAAAGAGAAAAATATAAAAAAAATTGAATACTCATTCATACGGATAATGATAGTGATAGTAGCCAAAATGTGTAGGAATAGTCATTCCTTACTTTTAGCATATAAAATCACAGTTCATGGAAATGAAAGTATACTAGTATGTTTCCCATGTATTACACGGGTTATATTTTTTATAATATAACTTTTTTAAATGATCTTTACTTTATTATGTTAATTTCGATATGTTTGGATGTAATGTTATTTTTGTTCTGTTTTCATGTTCGTATATATTTATCTTTATTTATTGTAATTATTATGTTTACCTTTAAATGGTATATTATGTAACTGAATTGAAATAAATAAAAAGTAAAATATAATCATATTTATATTATATGTAACATTAATTACTATAAATTTCTAAAAACCTCACCAAACACAACATTAACTGTGTTATTGCTTGATAATCTAAATCTGCAGTTATAATAAAATTTATGGATAAACCCTAAGTATTTCATGAAGTAATAGGTTTTGTTTCTTAAGATTGATCATCTTCAACTTTTACTTGAATCATCCTTTTATTCGTGGCCGGCATTTGAGTTTAATCCAGAGCATTATCTTCATCATCATCAATAGTCTCAAAGTCAACCAATTTACGCTTCCCTTTAGGAGTACTCATTTTATTTGAAAAAACATCATTCATGAAGGATCCTAAAGGCTGTATGTAAAAATAAAAATAACTGTATAATATAACAGTTAGAAAAGATGGAGCAAATCACCATAAATTCATTTTTAATTTTGAACTTCAATACCTTTTTCGTTTTTGATCTATTCGTTATAGCCTTGATCATAGTAGGATCTGAAGATACTTTCATCACAGTGTATACATTTCATTGACTACTTATATTACTTTCAGAGATATGGAATCTAAAGATGAACTTCGAACTAATAAGAGTGTCAAGCTCTTTAGGAAATGATTCAACCAAGTCCAGCTAATAAAAAAAATAAAAAGAATTATAATAAAACATAGGATATGTATAACAGGTATATTGTATTTTGCAAACTAAATTCTAATTTATGTCATATCTTTCAGTAATGTGAAAATTTGTAATATGTGAAATTTGATTAATGCAATTCTATTCTTTATAGATGCTAGTATATGAAAATTATAAAATATATTCTCAAGATTTTCAATGAGTTCGTCTGCTGTTTTTTCAATGATTGGCATAATTTCTCTATCAAACACTATAAAGAAAGTACTCTCAGTTAGAGCTGTCAAAATGGGTTGGGGCCCGCGGGCCGGCTCGCTCCCGCCTCCAAAAAATGTGGGTTGGACCGTAGAATTTGCAGCCTGTTTGGAGGCGGGCCTAAACGGGCTGGCCCAAACGGGGGCGGGCCTAGGTGGGCTCAACCCAAACGGGGGCGGATTGGTCCTTTTGGGCCCGCCACAATTTTTTTACGAATGTTCAAGTATTTAATATTCCAAATATTTGTTGTTCCTTTGTTAAATATTTTTTAAAATAATGAATTAAATCATAACATGAATATTCTAAAATCTAAACATTTTGTAAATATGTAAATAATTTAAAATCATATTTTGCTTGATTTTGAATTATTTTTAATTTTTGAAATTTATATATATATATATATATATATATATATATATATGGATTAAATGCAAATTATAAACCTTTAAGATATCTAATCATTTGAAGATTGACAAGGATATAATCATATAATTAATCAACATGAAGATTGAGATGTTTATATTATGATGTTATGATGTATGAGTTTTGAATAGACTTTATAATTATGTTTTGAGCTTTGTGATTGTCCTTTAGAACTAATAAATTTTTTGTGATTTAATTTGTGTTATTTGAGGATAATTAGACTTACATTGTTTTATTTGAGATTTTTAAGAAAGTATATAACTAGTAAACTTTATGTTATTTGATTAATGATCTTTGTTTATATTTAATTGTTCATGGAGTCATTTTATAAAATCTATATTTATATTTTAATTATCTAATTGATATTATAGATTTTGTAAGAGTGTCCATCATTTAGATATTTTATTTTCAAATAACGATAATGATAATTATAATTTTGCAAGCTTCCATCATTTTGATATTTTATTTTTAAATAATGATAATTATCATAACATCGTTAAAAAAAAAAGAGGTGGGTTGGCCCGCCATAACCCGCCATCTGCCTTTAAATGGGTTGGGCCTAGCAATTCTAGCTCGTACCCGCCTAGGCCCGCCCCGCCTAAGCCCGCTAAAAGGCGGGTTGAGGTGGATTTTGGCCCGTCCCGCCCCGCCGGCCCTTTTTCACGGCTCTACTCCCAGTTTCATCGGCAACCTTGAGATGAATTTTATATCTGTTGAAATGCAAAATAACTTAACAAAATTTATTTGTCATTTTCAAAAGAAAATAGTAAATTTTTTTAAAAAAATATGTTAAACTTTCAAAGAAAAAAATAAAACTTACTGTGGCACAGACACTGGTATGTCCTACTTACACTTCTCACAGTAAGGGACTCCGGATTTATCAATAACTTTCTTAGTGCATTTGTTACATCCATTATAGTACCATCTATATTGAATTTGAATCATTTGAGTATTTGCAACAACAATGCAATAGCTTTCCTAAAAATCCATGATGAAAATATAAATTAACATACGTTATACAATAATTGTAATGCATTTTAATCTTTGTAACAAAAATATTTTAAAAAAAAATTATAATGGAATATTTACATCCTTGATGTCTTGAATTTCTGCAAGATAGATCACTTCTACATCTGGTGTAAATTCTTCAAAGACAAAACTTCTACCAATATTATTTATATGAGACTGTCCAGGCAATCTATCATGACCTATTAAACTCATGCTACATTTTCAAATGCATAAATATTAAAATTTATAGGTATATTTTTTTTAAAGAAAAAATCACTAAATGTAATGTATAAATTGAGCGCGTACCTTTTTCGGAAATCATGAACTTCTTTTATATCTTCATTAATTGTTATCATTGTTGCATTCCAAGAATTTGATATGTTTTTTCCTATAGCATATTTCAAAGAAAGTATGATTTAAATTTTCATATAATAATAATAATTATTATTGTTAAAACATATCTAAGAAATTAGAGGACAAATAATATATGATTAATGGCTAAATATATTAGAATAAACATATAATGACATCTAAATACATACAGAATTATACATAAATAAAATGAGTTAAAAAAATGTACCTCTATATTTATTGTTATTTTTGGCATACTCAAGAACAATAATAAGTGTTTGGTTTGGATTGTTCCTCTTGTATTGCATCAATTGTCTTGCATATTCTCCCCACAATGTACAATTCATGATTGTGTATCTTAAATTGATGTTAAAATTATAATTAAAAAAAACATTAAACATCAAAGTTGAGTTAAAAAAAATATGAATAAATATTTTAAAAGAAAGTTACCTTTTATCTTCAAGCTCAATATCAATTTTATCTGTATGCTTGCCCTTGCACTAACACAAATTATATCTCCTATTTTTACCACCAAAGCAATTATGTTTATGGATATTGTCATTGTAAGAAAAAATAGAACCAATTTTTTTTAAAAGTATAATCAATTTCTATTAAAATAATAATAATAAACTTTTAAAACATACCTATGAGTACTGTATCTCTAGTGTTGTCTTGAGAATTGATTGTATCAAAATCAATAAAATTCAAGCCATTTTTGTTGGTTTCCAATGGCGAAGTCAATCACACCAACGTGTAATTATGGATGTTCAACTTGAATTCATGATTTGTAATAAGGACCGACCCAATATTTTCAACAACACGGAAATTTGATATAATATATGTTGCCCCCTCACTTAACAATTTCTCAAATTTTGAGATGTGATTATGGCGAATTGTTGTTTGAATCTTCGAACCCTACACGTATAATATAACAATAATTAAATAAAAAACCTTATCATGTTAATAATCTAAAAGTTGTGGAAATATAAAATATACCGTATACTTATAATCAACTAAAATTTACCTTTTCAATCATCATAATCATATCCAGATATGCTTTTTTATCTGTATTATCAAGGTATGATATCCAAAGCCTCAAGCATTTAACTTTAATTCGTCAAGTCTCCTTTTGCATAGTAATTTTAGACACATGATCATAAATTGATGACATGATTTAATAAAGGAAAAAAGAAACCGTATAAAGATTGTAATGGAGATAAAAAAAAAATTCACTATAGATGAATATTGATCGATTGTATTATGTCATATAGTTATATACAATGAATTTATATGATAAATATGGTAATAAATAATTTAAAATCAACACCAAAATTACTTTAAAAATATTAAATTTTAATAATATACTTCATCTTTCCTAAAATTATTAAGACTTAATTTAAATAATCAAACAACAACAAAAGTTTTTTGTTTCTTCCTAAATTTACCAAAAATTTATAACTAATCGATTGTACTATGCCTTATTTAAAATTTATATGCTAAATATGGAAATAAATAATTTAAAATCCAATGAAAATAAATAATTTAAAATACACACAAAATTTACAGATTAAATCAAAAATATTTAAAGTATTAAATTTAATTACTTACATAAACTTTTATAAGAAAATTACTTAAAATAACATTAAGAAAATTACTTAAAATAATATTATTACATAATACTATAAATTTACCAAAATTTTATAACTAATTGATTCGATTGTACTATGCCTTAATTCAAATTTATATGCTAAATATGAAAATAAATAATTTAAAATACACACCAAATTTACAGATTAAATCAAAAATATTTAAAGTATTAAATTTAACTACTTACATAAACTTTTATTAGAAAATTACTTAAAATAATATTAAAAAAATTACTTAAAATAATATTATTACATAATACTATAAATTTACCAAAATTTTATAACGATTGTACCATACCTTAATTAAAATGTATATGCTGAATATGAAAATAAATAATTTAAAATCCAATAAAAATAAATAATTTACCAAAACTTTATAACTAATCGATTGTACATACCTTAATTAAAATGTATATGTTAAATATGAAAATAAATAATTTAAAATTCAATGAAAATAAATAATTTAAAATTCACACAAAATTTATGGATTAAATAAAAATATATTTAAAGTATTAAATTAAATTGCTTATATAAACTTAAAATAATATTATTATGTATTAATGGTAGGATAATTAAATATTTAAATTAAGATGTATTAATGGTAGGATTACAAAATATTAATTATTTTAAATTAAATTAAATTAAATATAAATTAATTGCGGGATCAACGTGGGAGCATCACATATACAAAATTTTTCAAGGATCAACGTGGAGCCGCCACCTCACAATTAAAAAAAATATTTTTGGCCTTAATTAAAATGTATATACTAAATATGAAAATAAATAATTTAAAATTCATTGAAAATAAATAATTTAAAATTCACACAAAATTTATGGATTAAATAAAAAAATATTTAAAGTATTAAATTAAATTACTTATATAATCTTAAAATAATATTATTATGTATTAATAGTAGGATTATTAAATATTTAAATTAAGATGTATTAATGGTAGGATTACAAAATATTAATTATTTTAAATTAAATTAAATTAAATTAAATATACATTAATTGTGGGATCAACTTGGGAGCGCCACATACACAAAATTTTTCAAGGAGCAATGTGGAGCCACCACCTCACAATTTAAAAATAAATATTTTTGGCAAACACTTGTAAATTATTAGTATTAATGATATTAAACCAATCTATCATTCTTCATTCCATTCGCATACCACTTCTTCGAAATATCCGAACAAACACCCCCTAAGAGTTGATCCATAAATTTTGATAATTATGTTAAAGTCCATTTAGTTGTATATACTATCTCCATCTAGCTAAAAGAGTTACACTTTCTTTATAAATGAAACAGAGGAATTATTTATTTGTGTAATCGCTATATATTATAAATGATGTCCTTAAAAGAGTTTTTTTTAGACAGTTTTATTAACATTTTATATAAAAAAAAGACGAAAAAATACCATCTTATATTAATGCATTTGATATAATGCATAAAAAGTAAAAGTTAAAAGGATTTCTTTACACGATGACATCCTTTCATTGAAAATAAATTGCGAAAGGGTGTAAGTCATGAGAATGAGACTTATCTAAAATTGCAAGAGAAAAAATAATACATTGTGTATGAAGAGAATAGAAATGAATGAATGATGGAATAAGAGCAAAACGAAAAGGGAGACTATACAACTCTTGAATATATATCACATTTTAATTTCATGTACAATTTTAAAGTGTAATTCATTTAAAAACATATTACTAAGTACAACGTGCAAGACAAATTTTAAAATATCTAGTTTTATGAAAATGCTCTAGCAATTTTAGATTTTTTTTTTATTATTATTATTTTTAAGATTCTCCAACTCTTTGAGAAGAGTATAAAACATAAGAGTATATTTTTTCCTATAGAATATGATATGATTTGTTATACTCCATGTACGAACTTAATAGTAGTTATACATATTTTCAATTTAAGTAGTCACTACATTTTTCTTTTTGGTATATGAGTGATGAAAGTAGAAATTTGTATTTTAGGTCCAATTTAATACATTTTTTAATTGTGTGATTTTTTAAATTTAGCAATAAAAATTATATATATAATTGTGAAAAGTATGCATATGAGGTAATTTATCGTGTTTTGAGCAAAATACGAGCAATAAAAAGGTTAAGACAAACACCTGTGTGAATTGAGTTCACATTGTTAGTTTTATGAAGCCTACTAATTTATGTTCTAGTTTATGTTCTATTACATCTCTTATAAGGTTTAGTGTTTATTTTTAGGATTTAGATTATTTAAAGGTGTAATTGTCTTTATCATTTGTAAATAGGAGGTGTTTATATGAAACAATATTCATACTAGACTCAATGAATACTTGTGTGAACTGGTTCACATAATTAGTTATATAAAACCTACTGATTTATATTCTATTACATCCCTTAGGGCATGATTGGTATGATGGAATGATGTGGGAATAAAATCGTCATTCCTAGTTCTATTCTCATTCCTGCAATTGATATATTTTTATTAATAGGAATCCCGATTACAAAGGAATGTGTATTCCCTTATTTGTGGGAATGAACATTCTTCCCACCCCCATGGTATTGCCCATTCCATTCCCTACTCCCCCACCCACTCACCCACTCACCCACCCACCCCTCTTATATATATATATATATATATATATATATATATATATATATATAATTATAAATAATATTCTTTTAATTTATACAACATCTATTTATATAATTATAAAAATTATAAATATATTAATATTTTTCTACTCAACATGTAATATTTATTAAAAAAATTAGTATTAAATTATTTAATAAAAATAAAATATTAAATCATTTAAAATCTAAATAAAAAATTAAATATTTTTATTTACTCAACTAGGTAAAAAAATATAAAATTAAATTAAATTTTTAAAATTTTTAAATATAAATGTATATAATCATTTAATATTTATTCAAAATAAAAATTAGTAAATTATATATAAAAAATTAATATTATTAAATTAATTGAATATATACATGTAATATAAATATAAATATAATTTTTTATACTTAGTTTAATATTTTTAATATATAATTTTTTTATTTTAACTTTTTTATTTATATTTTAAAAATATTAATATTTTATTTTATTTTTTGATTTGATATTTTTCTATAATAATTAAAATATATAAAATCTTCATTACAATTTTAATTAATTTAATATTTTATATAAATTAAATTTTAAATGTAATATTATAAAAATACTATTAATGAAATTAAAATTAATTAAGGAATACAAATTCTATTACATGAGTCATTCGATACCAATCATGATAAAAATAAGTTTTAATCATTCCATTCGCATCACTTTTCTATTCATGAGTTCATTCTATTCCCCTATTCAGCCATACCAATCTAACCGTAAGGATTTAGAATATTTAAGGGTGTAATTGTCTTTATTATTTTAAGTAGGTGTTCATATGAAACAATATTCACACCAGATTCAACGAACACTTGTGTGAATTAGATTCATATAGTTAGTTGTATGAAGCCTCCTGATTTAATGTTCTATTATATCCCTTGTGATTCAATAATTATTTTACTGCCCAAACTTATTGAACAAATCCCAAAAAATCTTTTAAGAATTAATAAGATTAAAATACCATTATTACTAAATATACCTAAAATTACTATTCATGCGGATACTATGAATTGAATCTTTCAAAACATCTGTACTAGAATCATGCAAAACAAGCTGCAACTCACACTAATTACGAACATCACAATTCCCAAAAAAACGATTACAAGATCATTGTTTCACTCATCAGACTTTCAGATTTGGTTTCGGCCATTGTTCCTGCGGTCTGCTTCAAATGGCAACTTGCAGTCCCGTTCTATTGTTGCCAACACTCAGCTGTGCACTTGTTTTGTTTTTCCAGGGTGGCTTCCAGTCGTCTTCTCCGTTCCCTGCTGCTGTCTGATGCCAGCAGTATTATCGGCGCATCTTCCTGTCAGGTTTCGGTTAGGCAGTGTTTATCGTTTACTGCTCACACATCACTGTCTCTTTTGTGCTTTTGGCGCCTGCAACAAGCTCCACCTCCTCCCGCACTTCCTACTGTAGTTGACGGAGGTCTGCTAATTTTCGTTGGATAGCAACGTTTCCGGCTCTGCTGCTGAAGTAGAGCCGACGCCCCCTTTCTGACATTCGTCCAGCAGCAACCCTTTTGTCCTCAGGTTGTCCGATTTTGGAACATGGAGACATCCTCCCGGCGCGACTTCACGACAGCTGTGTTCAATCAGCGTTATGCTCCTCCAGGTCAGCCCTGACTGCTCATTGCAGACTGCCAGCTGAGTTGCAGACTGTCATCACTGCAAACTAGTGTGTATCCTGTGTCGTTCAGGTGCAGACTGTGCTTCAAAACAAATAAACCCAAATACATCCCGCCAATCCAAAATCTCAAATCCAAAAAGCATTATAAGTTACCAAATTGGAAAAAAAAAAAGATATTAGAGTTACACTGGTGCTAGGAGCATGGGTAGAAATCTGGCGCTCGAAAATTCGGGCCGCCACATTGTTGCTTCTATACATGAAGCTGGCACGCTATCCCTTCTTCTTTATCCTTTACTTTATCATTATCCTTCAGTTATACTGAGAATCAAAATTCTCTCATACCATTTATAGGAATCCTTCTGTGGCGAGCAGAGAGTGGGTTTGGTGGAGGTGGGAGTGGTAGTGGATGGAGAGTGAAATGGAGGGAAGAGAAGGGGGGAGAACATGGGGTTTTATCGGAAACGAGGTTAGTGTATCCATGTTGTGCGCATAAAGATAAATTCAAAAACACAAAATGGCCAATGGGAGATAGTTGGACACGTTCTTTTTTTTGAACGTTATGTTAATATTTAAAAGCAAAAGGCCGAAGCCAGAGTACAATCATATAATTACAACTCCAAACGGAGCAACCAAAATACGGAAATAACCCTATCTAGATAACAAATGCTCGAATCTAATTACATGCATAAGTATGGAATTGATCAAGCTATCCGGAGAAGGTCAGACACCCTCGAAGAGTGCTTCATTCCGAGCCTTCCAAATGAGGAAAACGCTTCCATAGAAAGCAAGCGTCCACCTCCTCCTCTCACGTACATGCACACGCCGGTCCTTGCTCAGCCACTTGAAGCTGGCCTTCAACTTGGTGACCTGTCTCCTCCACTCCACTTTATGCCTAACCCGGTTCCATACATGTATCATGAACGGACACCCGAAGAAGAGATGGTCTCTCGATTCGGGGGCCTCCACGCACAGTACGCACTCGATCGGGCCTTCATAGTGTCTCCATCTGTCCATGATAAGCAGACGGTTCCTCACCGCGATCCACATCCTGAACGAATGCTTCCGAGGGACCCACAGACTCCATAACTTCTTGTAGATAGGCTGTACCAGCATAGAGTTAGCAGCGTGCTAATACAACTTCCCTACACGAAGCCTTCCCATCTCCGAACACGACGCGAATGTGGAAACAATGTCTCCTCCTTTCTGTGCTCGAACCCTATCTCTCTCCCGAAGTATATCCTTCCATACAATTGAGGCGCTATAATTCACCTCAACATCCCAACACGAAGAGGATTGAAGATAAATGGCATTAATCCACTTAACCCACAGTGATCTCTTCTCCCGATGCACATCCCACAGTACTCCATAAAGAGCTATATCGTTCAGCAGGTCAAGTCTCCTAAGTCCCAGGCCGCCCTGTTCCTTAGGGAGAATGACCTCCTCCCAACGAACTGCACCCCTTGTGTTCCCCAAAGGAATTTCCGAATCATCCGTTCTATTCTATCCATGACTCCTTTGGGGACTTTCACCATCGAAGTCCAGAAATTCATCAACCCGTACACCACCGACCGAATGAGCTCCAGTCGGCCAGCATACGAGAGCAAGTATGTGGACCAACCCCTGATCAAATTAGTAACCTGCGTGATGAGCGACTCAAAGGCTGACTCCCGAAGCTTACTTCCCTGCAGCGGAACTCCCAAATAGCGTACGGGGAATGTGCCCTCCTGATAAGGCAACACCTCGCGGATCGCCTGCTCCTCATCCTCCGGAACACCTGCCATAAACAAGTGAGATTTGTCCACGCTCACTTCCAACCCTGACATACTAGCGAAGAGATCGAGTGCCCTAGCAACAACTTCTGCAAAGGAGCGATTACCATAAGCAAAGATGATCAAATCGTCCGCGAATGCCAGATGGGTGACGCCTACTTTCGCACAGTGTCGAGAGTGGAACTCATAGTTACCCGTCACGGTCATTCTCCTGAAGAGACGAGAGAAATAATCCATGCAAAGGACAAACAGTAGAGATGACAATGGATCACCCTGACGTAAGCCCCTCTTACCATCGAAATACCCCTCAGGTGTGCCGTTGATGAGGATGGAGAATGAGGTGGTGGTAACACATTCCATGATCCATCCTATCATACGCTGGGGAAACTTCAAACCTGTAAGAACTCCACACAGAAAATCTCAATCCACCGAGTCATATGCTTTCTTAATGTCCACTTTATTCGCCATCCTCCTGTACTGACGATGCTTAGCCCACCCGTAATTCTTTACTATCTCCTGAGCGAGCATCACACAATCCCTCATTCTTCGGTTCTTAACTAAACCGAAGTGATTCTCCGCAACCAAATCCTCCATAAGATCCGTCAGTCGTGCCACAATGATTCTAGATATAATCTTGTACAACACATTGCAGCACGAGATGGGGCTGAAGTCCCTGACAGTAGGATCATGCTTCCCCTTCGAGATGAGTGTAATAAACGTGGCATTCATCTGTCGCAACAGCTGCCCAGAATGGAAAAATTCCTGGACCGCAGCCACGACATCCGAGCCTACCACGTCCCACGCATCGCGGAAAAAGGTAGCCGTGTACCCATCCGAACCGGGAGCCTTATCACCATTCATACTCCACACAACTCACTTCACCTCCTCGGCCGTGAAAGGTACCAGTAGCTCCTGTGCCTGCTGATCACTCAACACAGCACCCCATTTAAACACATTATCATCTATCTCCTCACACTCTCCCGCAGTACCCAACAAGTCTCTATAGAACGTAAGGAACTCTCCAACGACTTCATCCCGGGAGGCAGTGTGCCCAGTTTCGGTACGTATGGATGGGATGATATTCCTTACGCTATTGGACTTGATCTTCTTGTAGAAGAACTTTGTGGGTTTATCCTGACTGATCAAATAATCGGCCCTGGCCATCTGAGAGAAGAAAAGATGTTCGGCGTGACACAAGAAGTCGACCTTCTTGGCTGCTTCTTGAACTCTGTCCCATTTCTCAATGTTACCAGGGTCAGCGTGGCTCTGCAACTGTAGACTATCGAGTTTCGCTCTAGCTCGCTCTGCTCTCTCAGCTATGTGGCCGAAGTCTCTCTTGCCAAGCAGACGTAATTTTGGCTTGAGAAGCTTCAACCGACGACACACACTGAACTGAGCCGTGCCCCACACTTGCGAGTCCCATACCTATCGCACAGTATCCAGATATCCCCCACTGGTCTTCCACATGTTCACATATCTGAACGGTCTCCCCTTCGAATACTCGGCGTGAAACACAGAAACTATGGCAGGACAGTGATCCGAAGTGGCCCCCATGGGCAGAAACTCCGACTCCACTAGTCCTGAACTGAGATTCCAGTTCGAATTCACCAGTACTCTATCAATACGACTCCATATTCTGCCATTCGTCCAGGTGAAGAAGCACCCCTTAGACTTAGCATCATCCAACCCCAGTTCAACGCACAACTCTTCAAAGTCCACTCTGCACCAGTTCCGATGAGACGGAACAATTTCTGATTGCTCTTCCGGTTTCCTGACGCAATTAAAGTCTCCAAGGAGCATCCAGGGAGAGTTAACTGCGGGGACAACCGAAGAGAGATGACTCCATAGCCTACGCCTATCAACGACGCCATTACGAGCGTACACAACACTGATGAGGAACTCCTGCTGAGAAATCAAACTGCGAACCAAACCAGAGATACATTGCTCGTGGAGCATAACATTACTAATAGTAATTAAGGTGGAATCCCACGCAACCACAATACGACCCCCATCAACAATATCAAAATTATTCACAATACTCCAACTAGGAACAATTCTACCCATAATATCTACCAAATTATCAACAGATAATCTAGTTTCAAGAAATCCTACTAAACACACTTTATTTTTGCGAACTAACCTGCTGGCTGCTTGCTGCGCACGAGGTGCTGCAAGCCCTCGTACATTCCACGTTAGTAGTCTCATTGACGAACATTGGGGGATGAGCCCCCGCCTCGTCCTGGTCCAGTGCCACGTCTGCCTCCGTTCGCCCTGTGTGTAAGACTGGGAGGCCGGGATCGTCCCGAGCGGCTCACGGCCTCCTCCTTCTCCGTTTTCTACGCCCAAGTTTTTCTAGAGTTCACTTGAGCGGGCTGTTTACCATCTCGCCTATTGATCCTCTAGTCATCAGGATCCAAGTCGTCTAGGATTTGGTATTTCCCAGACATGACCTTATCTCTCTGCACGTGGGTAAGTTGAGGGCCCGCGGCCCTCTTCTTCCCATTCCTATTTCTCTTCTTCCTCGGCCTCGTGTTCCTAGTCCCACCTGTTGGAACCCTTCTTCATCCACCCCTTCTTCCACCTGTGTGGTCTCCAGTGGTTGCTCCTTCCCCTTCTCCCCCTTATCACCCCTTCGAACTCGTCACAATCACTAACCAGGTGACCAAACTTCCTGCACTTAGTACAAAATACCGGAAGACATTCGTAAAGCACAGTTTGAGAAAAGTTCGCCCCTCATTAGTTGAAAGTAATCTCCTTCGGGAGCTCTTGCGAGACATCAATATCCACTAGCACACGAACGAACGATACTTTATCTGCCTTTACGGAAGTATCATCCACCATAATAGGTCTGCCAACCAACGAGGCCACCTTGCTAATGTGGTTCTTCGACCATAACTCCAGTGGGAACGACGGCAGACGGATCCAGACTGGGACATGAGAGATTTCCCGGTCATCAAACTGAAAAGCTCGTGGGAGCCTTTCACGCATAAGATATCATTCCCATATGGAGTGTGGAGCGTTATCCAACACTTTCCGAACATCCTCCTCTGAGCAGAGACAGAAGATAATCCATCCCGATTGATGCATAACAATAGTGTACTTGACTCTCCACGCACGACAGATGGCGTGGAGAGCTCGTATGCCCGGGAAATGCCCCGAGAAATACCCTACCAACATGTATTTCTAAGCATCGGAGTCATCATTCGGATCCAGGTAGGACACTCCATCACAGGGTGCGATGTATTCGAGTTTTCTATCTGGATCATTATTATTCTTGTTTATAAACTTTGAGTAGTCAACCGGTTCCTTGGGAGCGGAACCCCTGGCCGATTCCTCCTGCCGCGCGCGCTGAGTACTCTGCCCACCTTGTTGCCTAGAACCTGACGCCGCGCTCTCGCGCTATCGCATGTTGCCTGGGTCCTGCCCAGCGCTGGTGCCCACGCTCGACACACTCTGCCGAGATGAGGAGCCGGACGCGCGTGTCGAGCTGCGCTGGCAAGGGTTGCCCTGCCTCTGCCGAGAAATCTTGGCGCTCCCGATATTCTCGGCGCCCTGCCGAGAATCTTCCGTAATCTCCTGTCCCTGCCAAGACGCGACGCCAGACTGCTGAGACTCTCCTTCTGCCTGCCGAGAGGGAGAGGCTAGGGGGGTCGCAACGTCCAGCCGACGCCGGGTGCCTGGGGTGGTACTACGCCGATGCTCCGCCGAGGGTTTATGCTTAGGGCTCGGGTTCCGGACGATGGGCACCACCGGGATTGTGTCATCCATGGTCGTGTCCACAAGCCCTTGCGTGGGGCTGCCGGAGCCACGAGCCTCCGGCGTGTTCACCACGACAAGGGTCATAGACACGACAGTAATCTCCGCTTTCATCTCCGTCCGGTCAGCCAGTATGGATCGCGCCAAGGCGGCGCCGTCGTCCAATTGTGGATTATCCATCAATACTGCTTCCTTCAAGATTTTCTTCCGTTCAATGTCTTTCGCACGGTCCTTCACCGATTTGAATGATTCTTCGCTCACACGTATATCCGGCAACGCCTTTGAAGGAGTCCTACTCCTCGATTTTTTCCCCATGAAAGAATAAATCTAGGCGGATAACATGAACAAGGGAAGAATCTCTATCACCACCGTGGGGAGCGGTGAGATCAATCGGCCGTCGTCGGCGAGAGGCGCCGACAATGAAGAGGGATGGCCAGACGACACCGAACGTTGATTGCTAATGATCGCCGAGGCTGCGAGCGAGTGGCGCCGACAGTCGCGAGGAAACTTGCGTAGAAAGATAAGGAGCGAAATTTTGGAACTAGGGTTCCGAAAATCTTTGCACGCGCAATGACTCTTTTTTTTATAGTTGGACACGTTCTCTCACCCGGAAGGTGGAGGCGGAAGTAGTGGCATACAACTGTCCAATACACATAAAATAAAATACTTCTTAATCCACGCGCAAAAAGCAAACGACCACCTTTGCCCGGGACTAAGGGAGTATTTTTTTTATTGAGATAAGTATATAAAAATATTAATATTTTTATTTAGATTTTAAATGATTTAGTATTTTATTTTTTATTGAATAATCTAATACTAATGTTTTTAATACTCCCTCCGTCTCATAATAAATTTAAAACTTTATATTTTAGTCCGTCTCATAATAACTAATTACGAAAGCGTGAAATTATCTCCACGTGAAACTATCTCATACAAGAGCTCCCTTTCTTAAAAATTTCATAAATTAAAAAGTGATATAATATTTAATAAAATTGACACTATCTAAGAAGGACATGATACTCAACCAATATAACCATTTCATAAATAGTTTTGTAAGACAAACAAAAAGGGATAATATTTTCAATCAAAAGTGATACTCGATTAAGAAAAAAAGTAATACACAACCAATTAAACTATTTAATGAAAAATACATAAGATAGATAAAAAATGATAATACTTTTAATAAAAAGTGATACTTAATCAAATAAAAGTGATAAATATTCAATTAAATTATTTACTTAATACTCCTATTTTATCGCACGTGATAAAATGTGATAACATTTTTATCGAAGTGACACATCATTAAAAAAAGTGATCATTAAAATGAACTAATTAATAAACTATTAGTAAAATAAATGAAAGTTGATAACTAATAAATACTCCCTCTGACCTCTTCTAAGGTCTCCATTTTAATATTTTTGGCGTGCGGTTCAAAGATATCCATTTTTCCTATTTAGTAAAAAAGTACACAATATGACCCACCACTTTCCTCTAATACAACTACTCACTTTACATATAAGTACTCCTCAATCCACGTACAAAAAGCAAATGGACATCTTAGAACCGGATAGAGGGAGTATAATAATACTGAATTCGTCATCCAATTATTTTGTCTATTATATATTATTTTATGTTTTTAAAGAAAAATATTTTCTTTATTTTATTTTCGAATATTAATATAAATGTAAAATAAACAATATATGTACATGTTTTTATAAATTAAAAATACTAACAAATAAAGTGTATTTTAAAAATATAAATTATAACGACAAAAGGAAAAAGTATTTAGTTAAGTTGTGGTGGGTTAAACAATGTGCTTCTATAATCAAGGTAGCCAGCCAGCTTAGATCCGCGAACAAATTATTTGGGTTGTATTTGAACCGTCTCACGGGATGAGATATGTGAGATAGTCTCGTGCAAGTTTTTGTCTAATTTCTATGGGGTATGGGAGGCGATGTAATGCTTAGTCAACACTCAATGAATATGAAAGATTGTGTTCTTTTATGCAAAATTCCAAAGATAGGGACAAAAATGCAATGAAGTAAAGGGTATTATTTTTGCAATTAACTCATTGATTTATAACCTAAAAATACTATATTATTCTTCAAAAATTAATAAAGTTTATCAAAAAAGTAACTTTTCTTAACTTCTTGTCTACATTACATAGTGTTTTTGAATTCGATAGGGTCGGTTTTCTTGAATGAATGTCATACCTTACTATTACTTCCTTTTCTAAATTAATACTAGGTGATGTTGGGTTGAGAAATAAAATTGTGATTTTTTTAAAATCTAATGAATACATATATATGTTTGTTTTAGATTTTCAATATAATAGATTTTAACTTTTATGTCAAATCAATGTGTAAGAAAATATTAATTTATATGAAAAAAAAGAGAGGAGAAAAGAGACATAAAGAGAGAAATAATATCAAATTAGGAAAGAGAATATATAGGTGAGTATGTTTAGGATTGTAGGATTTGTAGGTGTACATATGAATGGTTTTGTGTGAGTTTTGAAAACCAAAACCTAGTAACCCAACATCAGTATATTTTTTTTTAAGAAAAGAAATGCATTATTATGAATGACATAAGCCATGCCAAAAACAGTATAATATCAAAAAAGTTTCAAGTTGCAAAACCAAAGTAAAACAACAAAAGTATTATGAAGCAATTTAGATCTAGATTTATAAAACCCAACATCAGTATTTAATAATTCAAATTTAGATTTAATAAATCTTTCCTATGATTTTAGTATATTTTTTATCACACCCACAAATCTTATTGATTCTTACATATATTATATCTCTTAAATTAATATTTTTTGAGTTAATCTACTGTACAATTGGTGTAATATAAAAACATGATCCATATTTAAAAATGGGTAAATATATAATCCTAAAATCTTCAAATGGGTCATTTATTACTTACGTTTACAATCATGAATCACGGCCTCCTCTATCTCTCTTCTCCCCCATTTTGGCCGCTCTTCTCTCTTGGGTGGATCTGCTTCCTCTCTCAATCTGGCCGCGCAGTCGCTGTCTTCCTCTACGCCGCCTCCGCCTTTTCCCTCTCTTTCCCCAATCTGACCGCTCTTTTTTCTGAATCTATCAGGTCGATTTACCTCTTCTCTCTCAATTTAGCCGTGCCGTCGCCTTCCTCTGTCAGATCTCTCAGGTTTCTCATCTTTCTCAAGCCATTATCTTCCCCCGCCGCTGCCAGATTTCAGCATTACTCTGTCTGCCATGTTTTATCTTTCTAGTGGACGCCGCTAGATTTCAGCCTTGCTCCGTTCTTCCCTTTCTAATGAAAGCTGCTATATTTCAGCCTTGCTCCGTTCGCCATGTATTCTCTTTCTAGTGGAGGAGTCTGCCATTGTAATTGTTGTAACTGCTATTTGGTATTGTTTGTAGATGAATTGATTGTTGTTTGGGTGAAATTCTGGTCAATGATTTTGAACGTGGATTGAATATGAAATACAATAATATATGTTATATGAGCTTTAATTAAGTAATTTATATATTTAATTTCATAAGTGTATTTTTTATATTAAATTAAAAAATGAGAAAATATTTCATATTTGTATTAGTTTAATTAACTATAAGTATTTATTTACATAAATGTACTTTTATACTAAATGTAAAATTAAAAAATTAACATATATATTAATAAAAAAGTATCTTTATTATGATATACGTTAATGAATTACAACATATGCGTTAGTATATGTTACAACTTATACACTTTCATATTAAAATATATACACTTAAATATTAAAGTATATACATATGAATGTATTACATCTTATACTAAATGTATAATATCTTATACTAACATGTATATCAAAAATTAAAAAAAAAAATTGATTAAAATATTGATAAAAATAATATGAATATTGATTTTTTTAAATAATACATTTATTGAGAAAAACATATACACTATTAAATTACAACTAATACATCGATTATGAAAATACATACTTCTGTGGTGCACCTGGTACACCGGTGCACCTAAGATTTTATAGGGTAAATGTAGTGATGTAGTGGGTAGTTAGTGTTTTTATTTTTGATTATTTTATCTTATTTAGTTGTTATGATTAAATATAAACATGATCTAATGGTTTAGGTTATTCAGGTACACCAGTGCATCCGGTGCACTGCAGTTCGACTCTTAAAATCAATAAGATTTGATAAAGTTTTTATATATATAATTAAGTATACATATAAGAATAAAAAGTAATACATTTATCAATAATTACTTATACACTGAATAACAAAAAAGTAATACACTAAGTAATAACGATAACAGATCTGATCCAAAAAATACATACATCGGTCCTATGACACATCGATCCTATGAACAGATTTGATCCAAAAAATACATACATCCAATACAACTGTCAATTAACAATCTCTTTACACAATACTAAAATTAAAATTTAAGAACAAGCTCTGAAAATTTGACATTTGATAAGAGGAATAAAGGTTTGGGATACAATCTGAAATCATCCCGAAATAATAAAATCAAAATTTAAGAACAATCTCTGAAAATTTGACATTTGACAAGAGGAATAAAGGTTTGGGATACAATCTGAAATCATCCAGAAACTCGAAAAAAAGAATTTGGTAAGATTACAAATCAAATTTAAGAATTCAAACTGACTCTATAATCAGACTCTAAAATCTCTAAAATCGGACTCTAAAATATCTAGGACCATCCTTAAGGAGCGGTATCCCAACGACGGCGCCGTCATTATAGTTCCTAGATCGCCGGAGAAAATAATAAATTAGGAGAAATAAGAAGAGAGATGCATCGCCGTCGAGAAATACGGAAGAGAGAGGCATCACCATCGTTCTCTGTTGTCGCCTTCTTTTTACTAGCAACGAAGGGCCGTCGAGAATACAAGAGAGAGGCGTCAGCGCCGTGGTTCTCTACTGCCGCCACCGGATAGAATATCTGGTGTTCTTAGTTGCATTTCTAGTAAAATATTTTAGAGTAAGAAACTCTATCGTTGTTGTATACGTGTGACCAAGCAACAAAATTTATAAGTATGTCGTCCCAAAGAAAAGTAAACTCATGTTTATATCCGGATTTGTCATTGATTTATACTTTGTAAGAGTGACAAGATTGAAGGTTTGATATTTAGACTACTTGTTATTCTAATCAATTAACTAAGAAATCAATTAACAACTAAATTTGTCTAAGATCAAATGAGTAATAAGATGAATGAAATGTGGATAGAATGCACTTAAGAAGAGAGTAAGGCTAATCATACTCATGGTTAAGAATCTAGTTAGATATGCATAACTCTTGATGGTGAACTTTATTAATTATGGAATAAAAGCAATCACGTTTTTACCCCTAATCCCTATGGCTAAGGCAATTAGGTTCTCGACTCTTTTACAAGTCTAAATCTCCTAGGATTGTTCTTACTCTCAATTCCCTTAAGGTACTATGATCATAAGTTTGGTTCTTTTCACTCAATTTCTTAAGTGTCCCTCTATGATTCTTCTAAGCATAAGAAGGGTATGACTTACTTCCCCTCACACTAACATACATGCTCATCTAATATATGATTCAATTAAACATCTAATCATAATATTGGAATGACCATCCTAACACTAAGAATAGAGAATTTAATCACACAAATATTGAAATGAAACATGATTCATTAATCATAAAAGAAAATTCAAAATTAACTCAATTCAACATTTCAAATCCTACATATAGCATTCTTCTCAACCAATCATATGATTAGCCCTACTATAGGACTAACCACTACACATTGTGTTTAGATCAATATATTCAAAGGATTGTTCCATTTGAGCCAAAATAAGAAGAAAATCAATAATTGAAAAGTAGATTGACTTCCCTTTTGTGGAGATAACCCTCATTCTCTTCAAAATGCTAACTTGTTTAATCATTGATGCTTTCCTCTTCTTAAAGTGGTGGAAGGATGGATTGATGAATGGATTGTTGAAGATCACGCGAAATGGATGGATCAAATGTATGGAGATGTATCAAATGGATCTAGTGTGTGAAAATGTGATGTGGAGTGTGTATAACTGCTCTAATTCTGATCTCCTCTTCCAATTTCGTACAAGTCACCCTTTATATCACTTAGGGACCTTCTAGAAGCTTCCGGAACATTCTGAAATTTACACTGTCTTTAGCACCTACACTGGCCGTGTAGCAGTGCACGGCTCCTGTAGTGCACACCTAGTTTGGCGTGTTCCCGGACACGGCTCGTGCAGCAGCGCACGACCTCTCTCATGGGCGTGTAGTGATTTCTGACGACTGAAAGAAATAAATATATTGTGTTTACCACTCATACAATAAATAACTAAAGTTAAATTACATATTAAAAAAGATAGCTAAGACGTATTGTTTTAAGAAGGGTAATTGCAAAAAAAAGTCTTCACATTTACTTTGATAGCAAATAAGTCTAAACCTTTGAATTTTACCAAATAAGTACACCACTTTAGTAAGTTATTGCATTTTAGACTATTGGTCAGATGTTGACCTGCACGAAGCTGATGTTGATTTTTTTAAAAAAAAAATCCACATCAGCTTCGAGCAGGTCAACATCTGACCGATACTGACTTTTTTTTCACACCTTCAAGACATCTGTACGTTCTTTTCTCTCTAATTTCATTATCTCTTTCATGTCAAACATCATCCCTCTTCTCTGAAACTAGTGAATTATGTATTTCAGACACCATCAGTTACAATTGCTTACGCCCTTGCTAGTTAAGAAAAAATAACAATCTCAACCTTTCTACTCCTAATAACATCATCCCTCTTCTGTTTGTTATGTATCCTCTTTTAGAAGGTGAAAAAAAATTAATACTTCAAATGAAACTGGAAAATAAAACGTGTTAGAAATTTATTTTGAGGGAAATGGAAGATATTTTATGAATTAGGGATTTACACGCGTGCTATGATAAACAGAGAGAATGTGAACTCATCCTAGCATGAAATTGGGCATGGCTTCTCGCTGGTACTGAGAAACATTTATCAAAATTTTCGCGGTTCAGTTGAAGCTTCGCGACTTCACCGACAACGAGGTATATCAGATCCCCGACGACTTCGTAGGGGGCGACGGAAAATAGTTCGTGCTCCCATTGCTAGACACTCCGTGGAAAAACTCAGTAGGGAACCAGAACATGGAATTCGACTCAGTGCAGTTAGTCTTGTTGAAATTCTCCTTGTCCGCAGAGTTTGAAAATTTCTGTAGATTTGGGAGAGCAAAATGGGAAAGATGGAAGGAAATTAGGGTTCTAAATTTTGACTTAATTCAACCAAATTAATCCAAAACGACGGCATTTTAATGAGGTGGAATATAATTTAGAAGTGAGTATGACACGTCAGCACCATGGGCAGGAGGCTATTGCCCGATGGCTTTATTCGGAAATCAACTTAAAGGTGGTGACTTTTGATACAATTAACCTTTTTAACAATAATATTATCCGCCAATTACTTCGGAAGTAATTTACCATCCCCCAAACAGGACTAAGTTTTGGTTTGCCCAAATCTCACCATGCTCGTTGAAAGCGCTAACGACTTGATCTCCCTATTCCTCAAGGACACCATTCTCTCTCCATAAATTCATTTAAAGCCAGCTTGGATTGTCTGAATCTTCCTTCATCCCAACCAACTCTTAATTTGATCCCACACTCACCTCACAAAAGGACACTTAAAGAACAAGTGCTCTGAATCTTCCTTGATCACAACCAACTCTTAATTTGATCCCACACTTACCTCACAAAAGGGAACTTAAAGAACAAGTGCTCGTAAGATTTAACATTCCAAATGCAAAAGCCACACAATCTATCCTCTTGCCGAATCCCACACCCAATTTTAATGAGCAGTCTTCCTCTAACAATTAGACACCCCCAAAATTCACTTATACCCTCCGTTACCTCAAATGGTCCATTTTTCCAATTTCGTCATTCAACTTAAAGCTTCTCATTTCATTTTTTACACACATAAGATCCACATATTCATTAATAATTAAAATATAGGTTCACACCCACCCATTAACACAATTAAATATGTGGCATCATTCCAAGCATTCATGTTCTTCAACCCTAGCTCTCCCCCTTTTTACCTCGTAAGCAACCTCTCTATTTTCTTCATCACTCCATCAGGGAATTTCACCATTGAGTACCAAAACATCAACACTCCATAGAAACCGATGAAATCAACTCAAGTTTGTCTGCAAATGACAAAAATTTAGTAGACCACCTGTGATAATAAAAGGAGAGAACTCCTCAACTCTAATCTTCCTACCACAAAGCATGATACTTAAATACCTGATCGGATCGACTCCTCCATGATAAGGAAGCTCCATCAAAATAGCCAATTTAACCTGATCACTCACCCAGCCCATAATATAGACGTTTTGTATTGGCTGATTGCCAATCCAGATACTTCCTCAAACCATCTAACACTATCTCCAACAACCTTCGCGGATTGACTATCCCCATAAGCAAATATCAATTTGTCCCACTTAAAAGTGTATAATTTCCTTTAAAAAAAAGGGTTAATTGCAAAAAAAATCACGAACTTTACTCATATTGCAAATTAATCCACACTTTTGAGAAATTGCAAATAAAGTCACCACCTTTAAGTATTGTTGCTAAATAAACCCCAAAAAACTCTACTTTAGTAAAAAATTGAGTTTATTTTGCAACAATACTTAAAGATGATGATTTTTTTTTGCAATTTCTCAAAAGTGAGGATTAATTTGCAATAGGAGTAAAGTTCGTGGTTTTTTTTCAATTAACCCAAAAAAATAATAAAATCCCTAATTTTTAACAAATACTTGTATAAGATCGTCTCACGCTTATCTAAGACAGATAAAAAAATAACTTTTATGATGAAAAGTAATCCTCAATCGAAAAAAATGATAATATAATGAGTGAGACTCTTGTGCCCCGGGGACACACCATGTCCCCATGTGAACACAAGAGTTTTAGTATTAAAACTCTTGTGTTCACATGGAGACACGGTGTGTCCCCAGGGACACAGGAGTTTTTGCCTAATATAATTTCATGAATTTATAGTATAAATGAAAAAGTTATACTCCCTCCGTCCCGGGATAAACTTCACTGTTATTGTAGACATGGAGTTTAAGAAAAGTTGATTTTTGACCAACTTTATTGACTTTTGAAGGATAATATAATATTTTTAGGTAACAAATAAATGATAAAGTATGTTATGTGTGTTAAGTGAGAGTGGTAAATTTGTAATTAATATGAACTCTTAGGAGTGTGGATTGATGTGATATTTCCTTTTTTGGATGATAAAGTTTATTGTGGGACGGATGAAAATGAAAAGTGTTAAGTTTAATATGGAACAGAAGGAGTAATATTAAAAAAAATAATAGGGTCTATTACTTATAAGTACAATTTATCTATCTATATTATTATCAGGTACATTATCCAAATTAAAATACTATCCACTATAAATTGACCCATTAAATACCCTTTTTAACCCTATTATAAGATTTATTGTATTCAGAAATTTATTAATCATTAATCTTTCCATAAAAATAGGATATAGGGATTAGTCAATCTGATAAAAAAGAGCGGCACATGATATTCAAATAATAGGTTGTATTATAAAATATTTATGCTCAACATATTTGTATTCAATAAATTAAAATCTATGACATTTATTATTGTTCAAACTATATATTCAGAATACTTATGTTCAATATATTAAAATCTGTTATGTTATAATATTATGTATTATTCAAAACTTATGTATTCAAAAATATTAATATTTAATAGTATATTTGTATTCACAAATAATTATCTTCCAATATATTATTCGAAACTTATGTATTCAGAAATATTAATATTTAATATATTTGTATTCCGAATAAATTATTTTCGTGATTTACTCCCTTAAACATCGCAACAAACCTCCCCTATTCACGGTTCGAAAAAATTTTGACGTTTATATTTATTCAAAACTTATGTATACAAAAATATTAATGTTTAATATATTTGTACTTATCTTCACATATATTGTTATGGAGGATATATTGGGTATCTTATCCTAGCATATGATATCTATCAATAATATTTTTATCGTAATGTATCTAACAATAATATAATAAGAGTATAATTTGTAGTAGATAGTAAAAAATCCAAAATAATAATAATAGCATCTTAAATAAAAAAAAACGACAATTGATTAGAAAAGGCATAAATTGATAATAAGATAGTCAAACACAACACCTCCCCTAATTTTTTTTATACTATTAAACAATTTACAATCAGTTTAAAATAAAATTAAAGGAAAAAAAAACCTTACCAATTATTCATCAAAATATCGGGATTGTATGTGGCGTAAATTTGTGTAATCAATCATCTAAAATGTGAAATACAAAATAAAACATAATATTGTTGTATTAGAATAGGTGATTTAGAGTCCAAAGTATTATACTCGAACATGAGAATATTTAATAAATAAAAATAAAATATTAGATCATTAGTGAAAATTTAAGAGTATATGATTAATGGAGTTTGGAAGAGTGGTTATGGATGAAGAGCTTAGTATCAGCGATGAGGCGGGCAGCTTCAGGAAGTTCGGGAAAGACGTAGAAGGCATGAATCATGTTTGGGTACTCCACCAGATAGGCTTCTTTTCCGGAGTTGCGCAGCCACTGGTAATACCTGCTCTGCCGCTCTCTCAGGGAGTCGAACCCCGCCACCACCACCATCGTCGCCGGGAAATCAATATTGGATATGTCCACCGCGTTGGGCCCGCTCACGTTGATCGCCGGGTGGTCGCGGTCCCAATCCTCTCCCTCTCCCTCTCCCATCAGAGCTCTCCACATCCAATCCGTTCTGCTCATCGACACGATCACATCCACCCCCTCCAGATCTATCTCCGACTTGGTCCGTTCTACTCCGCCAAAAAACGGTTGTATGGCCACCACTCCAATCACCTGTGTTGTGTGTAGCCGTCTAATTAGCTACTCTAGTCTACTACTACACCCAACCCTAGCCTGTAATTAACATTAACATAACAATAATAAGGATTAATTAGGAGGGAATTTCATTAAATTAACCTTGAGATGACTAAATTTTGACTCGGAGGCGCGTCTAGCCACGTGATGGGCCATGTTCCCGCCGGCGCTGTCTCCTGCCAGAAAACACCGCGACACGTCCGCATTTTCCGGCAGGATATTATTCTGCTGGTCGAGGAACTTGAGAACGTCGAACCCGTCCTCGAACTGAGCTGGGTACCGGTGCTCCGGCGCCAGACGGTAGTTGACGGAGACCACCAAGGCAGGGACCTTGCGGGCGAAGCGTCGGCAAACGTCGTCGTACACCTTGAAATCGGCACCGAGATAGACGAAGCCGCCGCCGTGGAAGAAGACAATGACGGGGAGGTGAGTAGCAGTGGTGGCGGGGACGAAAAGTCGGAACCAGAGATTTCGAGATGGGTCGACGGTGATGTCACAGGTTTTGACTCCTTTGCGGGGAACCGGGTTGGGAGGCGCTTTGAGATTGCTGAAAGAGTCGATGAAATTGAAGATCCGGCGGTTGACGGTGCCGTCATGGCGGCGGGAGGCGTCAGTGACGGAATTGAGTAAGAAGAGAGTGAAGCGGGTCTTCCATGGGAGTAACGGTCGTTGGGATTCGGGCATTTTGTTATCCATGGGCAGGGCAGTAGCCAGTACAGTAGTGGGCAAAGGCAGAGGAAATAATGTGGTGTGGAATAGTAGTAATCAATTGTGGTGGTTGAGAGAGAGAGTATGAAAGTAGTGCCAAAGCTTTGGTTAAGGGATTACTTGGGATTTCATTAAATGGACTTGCCATGATAGGGGTGGGCAGTATGATATACCGAAGATTTTTTATCATATTAAATATCGTATCGAAATTTTCGATATATAAAAAATCATACCGTTACCTTATCTAAACTTTCGGTATATCGTAGTTCGGTATACCGATATTTCGGTATAAGAAAATAGTATACCTTCTGCTTATCGATATTTTGGTATACCATATCATACCTAAAATATCGGTATATACCATCCTATTAGATAGTTTGCTATGCCGTTATACACCTAAAATTCAATAAATCTAATAAAAAAATGTACTAGAAAAGTGAAAGATAGTTATAAAACAAATTCTAATAGATAACAAATTCATAATAAGAAAAATATACGACAATCCACAAACGAACAATTAAATAAGAGTAAGTCTCATGAAAATCGAGTTTACATGTAAGCCTTATTTTTTATATTACTTCTTTAATATATAAAAAATTACCATTTGAAGAGTAATAATTTTTATACAGAAGAGTAATAATTCATATCTCTAAAAAGTAATTTTTCATGTACTAAAAAGTAATCGATAAATTAGAATTTACAAGAATTTGAAGAATAATTTTTTAATTTAGATGAGTAATAATTTTTATGTGCTAAAAAATAATTTTTTATGTACTAAACAGTAACAGAGTTTATATAATTAATATATCTAAATCCAATTTACACAAGTATTTGTCATTAAATAAATAGTACCTAAGAGATCTACACAAAAACCATATGGAACTTAAATTAAAATCAACACTTTTAAATTTTCATATAGGATAGAACTATATAATTAAAAAAGAAGTACAAGATATCATGAAAGCCAATCAACTTTATTACTCATTTATAATTATGAAAAAATATATGTACGGTAGGATTTTAGATTTAATCTTTTAATTAAATAGTGTATATATATAATTTAATTAAAAATTATAATATAAAATAATAATTATAATTGGATATATCATGTAGTATGATAATATTATATCATATTACTCAAGAACTGAATATTTTACGGTATTGATCATCTATATACCTTTATCGTACCAAAATTTTCAATACGGTATCATACCTTACCAAAAACTTCGACATACCTAAAATTTCGGTAAAATTGGTATTTTTCGATATAGTAAAGGCGGTATATCGAAATTTTGATATTTTTCCCCAGCCCTAACCATGCCTCCTTGTCTTTTGTTACTCTTCCCGCTTTTTTACTTTTCTAAAAACAACTTGTAGTCTTGTACACTTTTTTTAATTGTTCCAAAAAGACACGTACATTTAAAAAAAATAAAATAATATACTAATACAAAGTCTCTTTTGATATGCATATTATATAGATAAAGTATGTCTGTTAAAATATATTTTATAAAGTATGATAAATGATAAATTAATGTATGATTTTAGGGGGTTATAATATTATTAATTATTGACATATTTTAATTAAAAATAAATATATTTTACCTATATAATAAGCATATTTTAGTAATGTCGACCCGTTTCATAAAAACTCCGTCTCACAAAAGAGTGTCTCTTATTAAAATATCATCTTCATTTTACACACAATTTATTCAAAATCATTATATTATACACCCTATTTAATAAAGGCCATAAGAATCGACTATACACTTGTGTAAAACCAGCCCACGCCCACCTAGGAATGTAATCGAATCGAGTCGAGTCGAACACTATTAGATTTGAGGATCATCTGTTAAGGAATTATCGAACTCGAGCCCGAGCTCGAGCTCGAACTCGTCAAGAAAAAAATATCGAACTCGAGCTTGAACTCATACTGTTTGTTAAGGCTCACAAACGTGTTAACGAACACATAAAGAAACTTATTCATTAACATTGTTTCATGAACATTTAAATAATTTTATACATGGATATTAAAAGAATGTTTCGTTTATAAACATTTAATGTTATTCATAATATTAAATAAACAAACTAATAAAATATAATAATAAATGGTAAAAAAATTAAATATTTGAATAATCACTTAAGTTATTATCATATTTGTGTGGTTTAATACAAAATATTTAATTATTGAACATAAAAAAATAAATAATAATATATAATACTAAAGAATAATTATAAAATTTACGAAAGTGTTTGCGAGCTTTTAACGAGCTCATAAACGAATATGTTCGCGAGCTTTCAAGCCGAACACCCTTAGGCTTGAGTTTGGTTTGATAGACTATTCGAGCTCAAAATTTAAGTTTGGTTTGGTTCGTTAAGGTTAACGAACGAGTTTGAACGAATATTTTATCGAACCAAGATTTGAATAATTCGCGAACGGTTTGGTTCGCTTACCTCCCTAATCCCTCCCCTCTCCTTTTCTTTGCAATTAATGCAGCACGTTGTACCGTAACATTGAGAGGAAATTGAGTAAAGTTATTGCAAGCATTCTATCTGATGTTATATTTATTAAATGTATATTTTCTATTATAACCATTTTCTAATTTATTGTTAAGTGTCCAATGATTTATTAGTTTATTAAAAAATATATTATGAAAGTGAGGGTCTAGAACAGGAAATTTAGACCTTGAAAAAAGCTATGTCAACAAGTAACACTGACTTGGGAGAATAAGCTATGCAAACAAGCAACACTAACTTGGGAGAATTAATAACCGGGCCCTGGACAGCATCCTCCTATCCAACTCAATTCATTCTTTCACGTCAAATAAAAGATGCGTTTCAAGTAATTTTGTACCATTTTCAAATACTAGCTATCCATCACTAAAGGTAAATATTAAGCCTTAGGGCTTAGAGTGATGTTTATTTTAGGTGTTTTGTGAGTTTGAAAATCAATTAAATAGTAATATATTTTTGTTTTGAGATTTTGGCGGAGTAGATTTTAACATTTTGAGGAGACAATACATATCCCTCGTTTAGTAGGTAACATGAGATAAAGTGATATATATTAAGTATGTATTTTTTGTATGAAGATAAAATAGTATGGATTTGATGTTATTGTTTGGTAGTGTATAAAAAAACATTATTATTAATATTAGTAAGTGTTTGGTAGATAGTATAAATTATTGTCGAAAGGAGAAAAGTACTTATATGCCCTTGGGGATTTTTACAATTTAATATTTTTTAAACAAAATAATTTATTTTAATTAAGACTTGTGAGAAATTTTATCTTATATTAATAAAATTTTGCATAGATTTTTTAAATTAGAATTTATACATATTAATAAATTAATATTCAAATATTATTCTGATATATTTTATAATAATAAATCATTAAAATAAATATTATTTACTTATTTTAATCATAAATACATTCTGAACTACATTACAAAATTATTTTATTTTCATTTGATTGTTTTTATAACATTTAAAAATTATTAAACTTATTCTTTCCTTGTAACATAAAAATCGAACATCGAGTGTGGTACGTCCCACCTGCCATTTTTGTCAGAAATGAAAAAACTTTGCGATATGAATATGGATGCGGGGCTGCACTGAACCACTGAAAATCGTCCATAAATGATCACAAGACCAAACAAATATGGCATCAAACAGATATGAAGAAGAGCTGGCACAAGCCCATTCCAAATATCTAATAAAACAACAGCAAGCTGTTTCCCAACAAAATCAGTAATCATCGGCAAGGTTGTGTTAGCTGCCTTCCAAAAAACCAAAATAATCATCAGCAGGTTGTGTTAGCTGCCTTCAAGAGAACCAAAATAGGCATACAAAAACAACTCTAGACATACAGCAACAAACTGCAAATATACTAGGTGCATCTGCACACAGATAAAGCAAACAAAAAGACAGCAATCTCATAAAGAGGATACATCAACAAGGGGACTTGTAATCAGAATCAAAGCTACAACAGCAATATCCAATGGACAAACCATAAGGTTATGAGGCCCATACCCAAATCAGTCATGGTGAGAGGTTTTAAACCTCGCTCGTGTTGCAATCTGACATACAAGCAGCGAGCAACCTGTTCTTTATAGTATTCTTCAAAGTTTGAGAAGTTGAGGATAAACCTTTCATCTGAAATTAAGCGATCAATGCAACAAGAAGTGTGGATATGTGAAAAACTTCACGAAAAGTGAAGGTGATGCAGTCCAAGACGATGGTCTCGACGGAAGCAGAGGCACTGCTTCAGTTAATGCCCATAATCTGGAAATCCAAACAGGAAATATAAGCCTCGCTCGAAGGGCGATGGCCAATGTATTGAAATCTGCCCTAGGCAGAGAGGAAGACTCTGAAATCGAAAGCCCTGTGTCTTGGGGTGTTGTCGCACAGCGACCGCTGGGGAATCAGGGCTGAGGCGAGCAACGTCACAGCTCTTGATTATGGAAGTGATGGAAGCCCTGTGACGACGCTACCGCCGCTTGAGTGGGCGGCGAGAATCGCATAAAGCGATGGCGACGGTATTGGTGCACGTCGAAGGAAGCCGCGTCGGAGGTCGATGCAGCGGAGGTCAAACGGCGACAGATGGAAGCGGGCTTGACCGACTGCGGTTGGAGGAGGGGGAATTTGTGATGGTCGCGGATCAGCCGCTTCTGTCAAATAAATGGCAGCGGCGAGTAAGAGCTTGCCCTAGGCAAGGAGGGCGACGGCCGCTGGAACCGGTGGTCGCCTATGAAATCGGAGGTGGCAGACGCGACGGGAAGAAGCAGAAGCCTTGGGGGGCTCCGATTGGGCCAGCAAAATCGCTCGATTGAGCGACGGCAAGGCTAGATAGAGGCAGGACCATCGCCTATGAATTACCTCGAATCAGTAGGAAGGCGTAGATGGCAGACGGATGAGCCGACGTTGAAGGAAAACGGAAGGAAAGGATTCAGCCGACAACGATGAAGATTAATGAACCCATTGATGTGTGCGACAGATTTCGAATTAGGGTTTGAAATTGAGGAAGAGATCATTTAATCAGACCTATTTTGGGAATTTTAAGTCCATGTGTGCATCTACTGTTATGTTCGTAATATTAATACCACGGGTCGTATTAATAATTGTGAAGGCCATAGTGCTAATCTGCCAAACGAGATTTTTATAACTATTAATATGCGTACCAAACAATGTATTAGAAATATTAGCTATGTGGTGAACCCATATTAAGGGCTACCAAACGAAGGCTAATACTGGACGTGATGAGGGATTACAAAAGCATGATAAGAGTATATGAATATCAACGCAAAAGTGTAATAAATACTTTGCCATTGTTCATTAATTTGCATGTAGTTAAAATGGATTCTGAAATTTGTTGGTAGGCTATCCCGACCAGCCTTTATAAATCAATAATGGATGTTTTCAAGCGATTTTAACTAATTTTTGGTTAAAAATTCTTTCACTAGAAAAATAAAATCCAAATGAATAACTAGAAGCAAAATTGTTTGACTAACAAACAAAAATCCCAAATTATCTCACTAAAATATGGAACACTCAGAACCGACCCATTCAACTATCATCAAAATTGCAAATATCGATTAAATAAACGAAAATGAGACAAAAATAAACACACTATTTATCTTAATTGAATTCCTATAATCATGTCTTGTCTTCTTCATCCTAGAATTTACTCTCTCCTCGCTCTTCTCTGTGCAATATAAACCGCACAACTGTTGAAGCTGCTGCTGCAGCACAAGTTGCCAGTTAACTGAAAAAGGTGAGTAATTACTAATTAATGCCTCATTTCTCCTTCACTAGTACAGCTCAAGATAAAATGGAAAGCATAGAGAAAATCATGTATGAGTAAAGTCGAATGTAACAGAGCGCAAAACGACTATAGATCCTCTCCATAATTTGCCAAAACGAGATAGACAGATCATTACTACAGTTCTAATAGGAGCCCGATCCCCTTCTCTGACCAGAAATCTTCTGTTTCTTAGTAATCTGCCGAGCATGAACTGCACTCCTGCAGCACCCAGATGCCAGAATACAGCAAATCATTACTTGTTAAATCAGCAAATAATGACATCTTTTTCATTGACAAAACCATAACTGCAGCAGACTATGAGATATTTGATTTAAAGAAAAGTCCATTAACACAGCATTATAAAACATCTTAATGTGGTACCTTTTGAATTGAGGATCGGTTGGATCCAGAGCAAACAGTGGTGAGGTATACATAGCAGAAAAACGAGGATCATCATAGTCGACCGATGGTATTTTTCCCTCATCTGGTATACCTTTGCCTTTCTTTCCTTTACTCATTTTCGGTTTAATGTTGTAGCCCTTCAACTTGGAATCTTCACCTTTGTCATCAGCAGCTATCAACTCAAGCTCTGCTCTGCTTGCTTCAGTTTCTAGTGTTGTGGACTTCTTTCTTTTCTTTTGTTGAACTGGATTGCTCTTATTTCCTATGGCTGGATGCTCTTCAACAAAAAAGTCATCCACTTCTGCTGCAGGTTCTTGATCAGTATCACTACTCTCATCCTCTGACGAATATTTGATCCCTTTTTTTGATGCTTTCTTTTTCTCTCTTTTCTTTCTGAGATAGACCTCCCAAACAGTTTCTGACTTCTTGTTCATCTTTTCTAAAATGCACTTGCTTATATCTTCTAGGCCAGTACTAAATGTAACTTCCATGTCCTGGCCATTATCATCTTCACGATCTTCATCAGAGTCATCTGCCGACTGGATTAGGGCTCGGTACTTTTCTAGCTTCTTGCTTTTTTTTATAGGTCTGTCTTCCACTCCATCCTCTTGATCATCATCCTCTGATTCACTATAGTCAGAAGCCAAAAACTCTTTAAATTCCAACTCAGCAATCTGAAAGGAGATAAATAATAGGATTATTATACAGAAAATGTCAGTAAGGTTGAAGGGCGGGTGCAAATGAATGGAAAACGGCATTTGCCCCATCTAACCATAACCCACAGGAAGTCAAACCATATGACATAAATGAGTTATGAACTTATGAACTACAAATATGACAGTCAGCAAATTAGTCATCAGTTCCAGTTCTGAGCATGTGCAATACCTTATTGAAGTATAAGTTTATCCTCATCTAGACACGCAGAATACCAATTTGAGTATAATTTAGTTTTCCTTCACAATCCTTAATCAATTTTAATAAGCAGATAAATACTAATTGGCATACATATCATGCAACAAAATGAAAGTAGATGTTAGTACTGAAATGGTCCTGTAAAGACCAAAGTAGGATAACTTATGTTAAACATTTTATGTTTGAGATGACCAGCCTATAATCATGAAATTTGCACGAGGACACCTCGCAATGACCGGTAACATAAAAACCAACCTGCTCATTATTGAGTTTACGCTTCAAGGTCTTTGCGCGTTGTTGTTCATCTTCATCCCATGTGAGATGAAGGTTGCTATGTTGCAATGCTCGAGTTTGAAAATCTACACCTTCATAATCTGCTGGTGCCTAGTAGAATAGTATCAAAATCATTAATGAGATCAATTCATAAGAAAGTTGTCTCTAAACTAGGCAGGAACCCTAAAAAGAAAATCAACACAAAGTAAAAGTAAACCTCATGCCTAATAACTAATATTTTAACTATGAAAAGTCATCAGAAGAAAAGCAAACTTAAAAACAGACTGATTAGAATATCATGACTCAGTAAAAACTGTTTTGAGCAAATTATGATTAGAATATCATGATTCATGAAAAATCACTATTTCAATTATTGGTAATTCATAATTGACACCAATGAATATCCAGCGACCACTTGATTCATCAGACATGCTCTTCAAATCCATTAAACCCCTCTTTCAAGTTTATCATTGACTAGATTATTCTTAACTACAAAAAAAAGAAGAAAAAAAAGCTAATTTAAAAGCATAAAATTGATATTCCCAGTCCTTATCCAAATACAAATTCCCTCATTAAGTACCAAAAATTGCCATTAAAAAGGCAGAGATTTACCTCGGTGGCAACATCTCGTGGCTGATGCTTAAATTCCATCGAATCAGGGATAAATCTCAAATCCAACTTATTTGCTGATCTTTCAAACTCAACTCCATCACATGTTTTGTAAAGGTAATCTGCTGTAGCAATTGAATCACAAACCACAACAGTATAATAGTACCTAACATAGAAAGACATGATTAACAAAAAAGTTTTGTTTTACAAGTTGTTAAGATTCAGAGACTTGAAATGACAGCAATTGTCAAACATATTAAACATGATGGAGTATTTCGTGAAACCAGTTCCACATACAACCGAATTAGAAGAATGAAAATATTGAGTGAAAGACAATTATGCCCTAGGATTAATATTAAACCTCAAAGGAAAAGATTAAACCCTTGGGAAAATAATACATGAACCAGAAAACAACAACTTTCACTTCTTAAGTTAAATATGACAATAGAAATCAAACATCTTTTCACCAAATTCGGTGTATTATCACATGCTATGCACCAAAAAGATGAATTAGTTCTTGTGTATTAACATATATACACAGAATGATAATAATAATGAATATGCATATGTTCTTGATAATAAATGAATATGCTACATAGCAACAGCAGGATTATTTATCAAAATCTATCCTATAAATCATTCTCACCAATTATTGAGCTTGAATAGCGCAGAAATATAACAAAATAATAAAAGACCACAGATCCGAAACCTAATATAAAATATACCTTAGCCTACTTAATTCATAACCACGCAGCTTATTTATATCGATCTCTTCATCCTCCCCATCATCAGAATTAACCTCTTCATCAAATAATCCAACAGGACCACGAATTGCCTCCTCTTCCATGCGCTTGAGTCCAAAGTCAGATGGGTAAACAGAAACAGAGAGCACTTGACCTCCTTTAGGAAGAAAGGAGCTTAACATTACATATAAATCAACAGCCTGCAGTAGAGAATTCTCAATCTAAGATCAAAGCAATGACCTCCAACCAAAAGAAGATAGCAATTTCATTTAGCACCATACAACTCAACTGAAGGCAATATTGATTTAATACTGTTTTTAATTTCAATATAAAACCAAAAAATATCAATTTAAAGTTTTGTGTTCATTTATTTAAAAGTGACAAATTGCAGGCTCTAATAACATCAATTGTTGTTTATATTAAATCCTACATGACTTAAGCAAGAGTTTATAGATCCTGGATTTCGTTCACCCCACAGTTGGGAACAAAAAAATAAAGGGGTACATATAAACTGGGAGCAGACAAGATGTGACACGATGACTTGAAAAGATATTCAGAAGGTAAAAGCTCACCCTCACTTGACTCCAGTCTAAGTTAACAACAGCCAGTCTTTGTGATTCTTTATCAATTTCTGGTATGTTATCCTCCTGCACACACCATTGACAATAAAATCAAAATTGAAAATTCAGGCTAAAAGAGAGAAATGGGGAAAAACACCGTAAGTTTCTGACCTGCTGCATGAAGGTATCTTCCTCTTCCTCCTCGTTGAGTTCATCTGAATCAGAATCAGTATCTGTAGTACTGGTGAGTGATAATTTATCAAGACTCTTTCCATCACCACCTCCATCATCATTATAGAATTTTTCACTTTCACTTTCACTTTCACTTTCACTTTCACTTTCACTTTCAGATTGATGGTCGATTTTCTCACTTCCACCAGGGTTCTCATAATCTTCTTTCTTATCAGTTATAGACACTTGATCCCCATTTTCTTGGTGTACAAGACGATAGTAATGATTCAGAGAGGCAGCGGCGTCTTTTTTATTCTTCTTGGGTTTGGCTCGCTTGTCTACGGGAGCATGGGAAGAGTTGAAGCTTCTGTCAGTAAACAATCGCTGGAAACGAGAGTCAATTGCCACTTTGGAGCGCCTCTTAGGAGCTTCCATGAAGCGAGGGTCCGTCTGTGCCGATGCAAATCGATTATCTGTAATCATTTGAGATGCCTCCTTCCCTTCTCCGCTAATCTTCCTGTCATTGTTTTTACTCATTCTATTTCGTTTTTTACTCCCCTCTGACCCCATTGATGAACTCAGAAATTAAGAGAAACAGGAACCCTACTGGAACGAATGAAGAACCTTTAAAAATGAAACTGGCAGATTAAGAATGGTGTTTTCCGACGGAGGAGGGAAGCTTGGAATCAGTTGCTTGGACGATTGCAATTTGCTAGGGCATAACATCTAAAGCCCATTGTCTTTGCAGTTACTATAAATTAACAATTGGATGGGTCTATCGCTAACGGTTGGATTGGGCCATTCCCCTCAGTTTGACGGGCCTATATTTAACTGTTTGATTGGACCATTCCTTAATTACAAATGGCGGTACTATTGCCACACAATTTTATTTACTTAAGACAGTATTGAAGACGCAAAACATGTAAAATATTATTTATATTCCTATTCCATTTTAAAAACCCTAACACAAAAATTGCTTTACACACCCAAAACTTAAAACACTCCTCTTCCTATCGGAAACTCTGAAAAGCAATGTGTGTGGTGGCCCTTCCACCAGCCCATTTACAACCTGCAGAACTCGCCGTTGGTTGCCCCCAACATCGACGTCGGTGTTGATGGAATGATCATAAGTTTATCTGGGCTTTTGGTCGGAGATTAACCCACCCGTTCGGAAACGGGTTCTATCAGGGCCCCGCTAGGAGCACCGTTGGAGGCGGCGACGGCATGCCCTGGAGCAGGGATGTAATCGAATCAAGTCGAGACGAATACTACTAGGCTTGAGTATCGTTTGTTAAGGAATATTCAAACTCGAGCTTGAGTTCGAACTCGTCAAGAAAAAAATATCGAACTCGAGTTCGAACTCAAAATGTTTGTTATGGCTCGCGAACGTGTTCACAAACACATAAAGTAACTTGTTCATGAATATTTTTTCATGAACATTTAAATATTTTGTTCGTATGTATTAAAAGAATATTTCGTTTATAAACATCTAATGTTACTCATAATATTAAATAAACAAACTAACAAAATATAATAATAAACATTAAAAATATATTTAAATATTTAAATAATCACTTAAGTTATTATCATATTTGTGTGGTTTAATATAAAATATTTAAATATTGAATATTAATAAATAAATAATACTCCATCTGTCCCAAACTCGTTGTCTTACTTTCCGTTTTTGTTCGACCCAAACTAATTGTCTTATTCCAAAAAATAATTTTTTTTATCCCTAAATACCCACCTCAAATGCTAAATTTTCAAAATAACCAACCCACTTAAAACACAAAAAAATTAATTAACTTATCTAATTAAAACAATACACTTAATTAAACATACAAACACACACACATCACATTGATCATTCACGCACACACAAAAACGTTGAGACACAAACCTTAATCACTAATCACTTCCTCACTCTCTCTCATCTGTCATTCTCATCCATCTCTTCTATCTTGGGTTCTTGAGTAAGAACCCTAGAAAACACCTTTCGCCGCTCTCTGTCCTTTGAGCATGGTAGTTTCCTCGCTCTGCGAAACTTTCTCGACAAATTCCGACCAAGACCCAGTGGTCCAGGAGTAATCGGGGGTGGAACCCTCAGCCGTCGTTGTGGTTTCATCTGACGGAACCTTTGACGGTGTGTTTTCGGCGTCGATGTTTTATGATTTCTCAAAGTTAAACGTCGACGTCATGGATTTGGTGTTGATGGTTCCCGATTCGGTTGATGGAGTGGTCGATTGGCTAGATCCAGTGTTGTTTGTGCCTGATATGTTCGATTCTATCGTCGACGGCCTGGATCCAGTGTTGTTGGTGCCTGATACGTTCAATTCTTTTATCGGCGGCCTGGATCTAGTGTTGATGGTTCCCGTTACTGGCGATTCCAATGTGGATACAATCGTCCCTTACTCTCTCTGTAGATCTCACCCGGTTTTGCCTGAAATAGTGGATCCACCGGTCTCCGTCCCTTGTGAAATGACTGATGAATTTAGCGACTTTATGTGGGAGTGGATCTGCCTCTGCTTTCCTGCGTGTCGGTAGACCTACTCCCTTTGTTTTTACGGCCCTGTGTGGTCTTGTTTGCTCTTCCCTGTCCCTTGGGTTATTTTTCTATGAAGTGGTGGCTCTGTGAGGTCTGTTTTTGCGATGGAGGCTTGATTGGTGTTCTGTTGAACTTGATTGGTTGCCCTGTGTGGTCTTATGATGTTTTTATGTGAAGTGGTTGCCCTATGTGGTCTTATGATGTTCTTTTGAACTTGATTGGTGACTCTGTGATGTTTTTTGTGCACACTTGGCCTCTGATGAGCTTGAATGGTGGCTGTTATGGGTATTATATCCCCCCATGCTTGATGGGCCCAAGAAGCCCAATAAGCTCCATTATATTTGAAGAGGAAGGCCTAACCCCTCGGTGGGCCAATCGGTGGGCGGAAATGAGAAAGGAATTAGGCGGCCCCAAAAGGGTCAGGACAGCACGAAGGCCCAGCCCAAGAAAGAATGAAGACGAGCCCACCTGATAAGGCCGAAGCCAGGAAACGCCCTCAGCAGGGAACCTCGACGTTCGTCCTTTCCCTGGCCAAGACCTCAGACGAATACCCCAGCACCGAGAGCCAACCTACCCGAAAGTCAAAGGGGACAGCGAAGGTAGAACAGTAAAGAACAGACACCATAATGAAGGGAAATAAGTACCACAGGCTAGAAGACAATACTAAAGGAAAGAAGAGATATCTTGGGAAGCAATCCTAACTAGGAAACAACGAGTGACTGGCGCGCTCTGCTCTAATAGCCAATGGTAGGCCAGTAAAGGACAGAGACACCCTGCAAACCCCCTGCAGTGCAACAAACGACGCTCAGACTCCTCCTACAGATGGTCGACGTACCAGATAGCTTCATTAAAGATGACTTATCTTTATCCAGATGGCGCAAGACGATTGGCTCGGATTTAGGGTTTTAGGACAATATATATAGCCTCTCTCACAGGAGAGAGGCAGGACATTGAGATTCACTTTAGACATTACACTTGTAAGAATTTGGGAAAAACGAGTGTTGTTCTAAGGGAGAGCAATAAAATTGGTTGTGTTCTTTGGTGGGAATCGAGTCTTTGAGAACCTTTAATCTCTTTATTGGTCTTTATTTGTGGTTGATTGTGTTTGATGGTATTCGTTCTTGGTTCCGTTAATTAAAAACCTTAATCTTTCATATACTAAACTAACGAGCCAAGAACAGCCGTCAACAGTGGCCATGTGAGGCCTTTTTTTTGATAGCCCTGTGAGGCTTTTATGCATATACGTGACTGTGCTTTCATAGTTTCTGTTGAGCTTGATTGGTGACCATTTGTGGCTTGTTCTGTGATAGCCCTGTGAGGCAGTGGTGCATATATGTGGTTGTGCATAATTGGTATCTGTTGAGCTTGATTGATAGCCATGTGACGATTTTTTTCGAGGGCCTGTAAAACTGTTGCCTTATTGTTGGTATACTGAAAAAATTTCTCGATGCATATCTAAGTCACCAACAAGGTTTTTAAACCTGTTTAGGAGACTTAGAAACTTGCCTATAATGAAATTAGGTAAAGCACCATGTATAAGTCACCAACAGTTTTGTAAATCTGTTTTGGAGACTTTGAACATGTTGTGTGCTGAACTTAGAGTCACCACAAGGATTATAGACCTTGTTAGGAGACTCAATTACCCTGTGATGATATTGTTCTGAGGGTAATACAAGAATCAGAATATTCATTATACATCAAGTATGTTTACAACTTAAACAACTTCAAAACAACAAAAGATATCCTAATATCTATTGTTTAAGCTATAAACATCAAAAAGCCTTACTCAAAATTCAATATCCTAGGCTATTCATGAGGTCTAATATGTCATAAACTGGTTTATAGACATGGTCTTCTTATATCAACTTGTTTATGCATCCTCTCACCAATTCTTCCTCAATCTCCAAGGACATAGGCAGTGCACCCTGTCTCATTAACCTTCCTTTTCCAATTTGAGACACTTTGTAGTTAATACCTCCATCCACTTTTATAATCTCAATGAGGCAAGCTTGCAAACTAAGAAACACATTGTTTAAAGTGACAGTTGTCATGTCTTCATACGCATTCTTAACATTTTCACCAAATCTTCAACATTCTTGCTTTCTGTTTTAAACTGTAATGACTGAATGACTCTAAAAAAGCCCAAGTCATTAAATTAGTGTCCAGTGAGAATGGGGGTTGGTATACGAGTCTGGTTAAGCCCATCAGACCTTGCAGCCCTCCCAAACTCAAGGTCACTATCCTTAATGTGGGGCTTTGCATTATCCTGTTGTATCTAAATGTCCTTCTCCAAACATGAAGGCTATTTGGATTTGATTGCTGGTATAATCTGCCAGGCACACCAAATTTTTAATGTTAGTGTTGTCCTTTTGATCAAACAAAGGTAAGGTGACTAAATACATGCAAACTATTGGATGATGACCTTATCTATAAGGTCTGACTATTACCTGATTCACTATGTAATCTTTGATAACTTCTTTGTTGACTATGTCAATAGGCTTGGTTACCAAAGTTCCTCTTACTCTATTCTTTGAGTTTCTTCTTGCGAGCTCTACTGTTGTGAATGGGAAAGTTCTAATTTTTCCATTAAATAGGACCTATCCTTCACTATCAAACAATGGCCTTGACACCGCGCACATAAACATGATTTTTTGGAAGAAATTTTTAGACTTACATGTTCTATGTGGTTCTACCTTACCAGAAACCATGTAATAACTCTCAGAAACTCTAGTAAGATAGTACCATTTCTCATCTATGTGTACTACATTATGCATTTCCTTGAATTTAAGCTTTTGTGCATACCTGTTATAGTAGATGACATCCAAATAGTAATTCAGCCTTTGAAGCTTGTTCTCCGGAGTTTGCTCAGGCTTGATTTCATTTGTGTGTGCCCTAAGAGAACCCCCTTTAACCCATCTGCCCACTGTTGATTTGCTCACACCTATAACAGTTGATAGATCTCTGATTGTTGATCTACTTTGAAATAGAATACTCTTCACTTTATCAACATCAAAATGTAACCTTTTAGAAATTGATACACCTGCCTTCTTGGAGACAATGTGTATTGGTTTTCCTTCCTTCATTTGTTGCTTTACAATGGCCCAAATACAACCTATGGTCCTTGTAGATACAACGAATACAACGCTGATTCCTTTGCTTTTCCATGATCAATCTTCCCATTTTTGGTGTGCCTAATCAAAAACTTCCCTATTAAGTTTTTTTTTCTGTGGAAAGGTGAGAACTTGTGGTGGTTGCCATTAATGCATGTCTATTAATGAAAAATAATACACTGATGTCTGTTTGTATCCTTGATAAAAAGGGGGAAAACTAAAAGGAGGTTAGGCAGTTGGAGGGAAAATTTCTGGCAGGGCTGACTATTGGAGGGAATTATTTTGATGTGCCAGATCTTTTGGAGGGATTCGTAAGATTGTGGTAGAATTTTTGGAGGGAACCACCAATGATGATGCATTCATAAATCTAAGGTGTAATATGTATTTTTGTAAAACTATTCCATCCAACTCTAGTTTGTAATAGTCTAGGTATTGTGTAATAGTGTACGTATTTAAATTTATTATTGTAAGCTCATTTAAAATTTCAGATTTGTAATTTTGGAGAATGTTATGTATGCATCAACAGTTCACATTTTTAGTAGGATAAAAATTTCTGAAATTATTTCTGTATTTTTTAGGTAATTTTTTGGATTAACACTAATGATGTATTTAATCCAAAAACACCCCAAATGATTTGGACAATTTTACCCTCACATAATAGAGTTGAAAAGTAAAAAAAAAAAATTTCTTAAACTTCGCGTCTACAGTAACTAAGACAACGAGTTTGGGACGAGGAAGTAATATATAATACTAAAAAATAATCATAAAGCTTACGAACACATTTGTGAGCCATTAACGAGCTCATTAGTGAATATGTTTGCGAGCTTTCAGACCGAATACCCTTAGGCTTGAGTTTGAGTTGATAGACTATTCGAGCTCAAAATTCAAGCTTGGTTTAACTTGTTAAGGTTAACAAACAAGCTCGAACAAACACTTTATCAAAACAAGACTCAAATAGTTCATGAACGGTTTGGTTCGCTTACATCCCTACCCTGGAGTATATGCTAAAGGGGCATACCCTGGTTACGCCGGAGATTTACTTTCGATGGTCTACGATCCTTCCACCTCCACCTGTAAAGAATATAAAAGGAGCCATGATTTACGACATCCTCTTTGTCACGACGGTTTCTTGGTTCAAATACACCACCATCACGACATTTCCCAACTCTCCAGTGGGGACTCCACCTACAATTACTTCAAAAAAGTCATTGATGTCCACATAGTCGAGTCCACCACCGGGGCTTTGAGTTTCAAGAGCATTGGAAAAGCTCATTTTTGGGAGGCTCTAGTGACCTTTCTCTATGTTAACATCCTCGACACTATCGGAACTTTGTTCTCCATGGCTCGATTCGCCGGATTCACGACAACCAATGGTGACTTCGACGGACAATACTTCGCCTTCATGTTGGATGCATGTTAGGCATAATTTGCGCACTCAACTTAAATTCCCAAGTGTAGGGATGTCAATTGCAGTGACAAGTATCCCAGTTATATATCATTCCCATTGAGACAGTTAATTATCTATTTTACTATGAATTACCATTCAACTAGAATTATTGTAACTAAATTTCCAAGTTTTGAATATAATTAATAACTAAAGAATTGAAATAATAAAGAACTTATAAATAAAATAAAGCAAAGAATTATTCGAGAGTGAATTAAGAGAGAAGTAAAACTCTAAGGTATCCGGTTTAGTGCAATTGATTTGGTTTCCTAGACGTCTTAATATTCATTCATGCTATTTAAATGGAAATACATCACAAGATCCTATTAACCTACCAAATACGATTTGATTTCAAGTTAATAATATTGTTCAATTAATCACAAAAGATGCATGAGTAATCTTGAACCCCCTTCCTAGATACTAATAATGCAAACTTAAGAAACCTCCGGATGACCAGTTTGACTAACATATATTCTCTGAAAGTACTATTCAATCCGTCCTACTTGAATTCTTAGTTGCATTATTCTACTAAGATAATCAAGCATCCAATTTACCAGCCCTTAGAATTATCGTGTTCACGGGCAAACTACTATAATCCCTATCAAATAGACAATATTAACTATGTATGCACACAAGCTAACACAATATACCAAGCATCACGGGCAACATCAATAGCATATTGTGAAGACGTTACACACATGTAAACAAGGTCTTAATCAATCAAATAAATAAGAATTTAAATATAGCATGAATTCACAACTGTTGTCTAGGGTTCCCAAATCAACTACTCTAACCTTCAATCCCTAGAACTGTAAATGGTTTTTAGCCCATGAGGTTACACAAATCCCTCCTGACAAATTCATAACAGAATTCACAAAAGAAGAAATTAACAAAAAGAAAAAAAATCCTAGTGTCACGTGGTTTACGTTCTTTTCCATCTCTCCGATTGGATTGACTATCTCAATATCACTTGAATTCTTCTCCAGACCGATGGAATGATGGGATGGATGTTTTTCCAAAGATCGTTCCTCCAGCAGATGCATCAACTAACACCCTTGATTCATTGTCGAGGCCATTATAGAAGACACTGATGTGCTAAGACTTCTTGAATCCATGTTGTGGGCATATCCTTAGCGCATCAGTAAACCTTTCCGAAGCCTCTCCAAATGATTCATCTATCATCTGCTCGAATTGATTTATTTCTTGCTTCAGTGCAAGAATCTTACCCGGTGGCATAAAACGATCAACGAACAGCTGCTGCAGCTTAGTCCAATTCGAGCAACTGTCTCCTGCCAGCTTGTCATACCACTCCCTCGCCTTATCAACCAAGAAAAACTGAAAAAGCCTCATCTTTAATCTGTCATTTATAGCATCAGTGGCTTTCACTGTATCCATATAGCTGTTAAAATGCTTCAGATGTCCGTATAGTTTATCGAAAATGCCTCCGGCGTAGGGGTTTTTCTCCACCATGTTGATCAGGGCTGGCCTTATGTTATTCGCTTCATTAGCTTGAATGGCCCCAACTACGCCTGATCCTCCTAGGTTGGTAGACTTGAATGTCTCCCTAATGACGATGTCATCTTCATGAGTTCTATCTCCCATTACTGTTGTTTCTTTTTCTGTTTCTGATTCAGCCTTTTCTGGGATAACCTAATTGTCAATCTGCTAATCTTCCTCCTCCACAACTGCCTTAGGCTTCGGTGTATCTGCTTTCTTCTTCGAAAAAGGTACCTTAGCAGCCTTAGGAGGTGTTTTGAGATTTTTCGCTGCTCCTCTTCTTTTCCTCACAGACGCTTCAACCTCTAGATCAAATTCGAGATCTTGCGTTCCCTTCTTTGTCCTGGTGTGCATTCAACTTCAAGAAAAATTCAAGGTCAAGACAATTAAATTTCAATAAAAATATTCTAATTAAATAAGTAACAAAAGCAAATAAATAATTAAAATTGTCCCTGGCAGCACGACGCCATGAACTTGTTAGGCATAATTTGCATACTCAACTTAAATCCCCAAGTGTAGGGATGTCAACTACAGTGAGTATCCCAGTTAAATATCATTCCCATTGAGACAGTTAATTATCTATTTTACTATGAATTACCATTCAACTAGAATTATTGTAACCAAATTTCCAAGTTTAGAATGTAATTAATAACTAAAGAATTGAAATAACAAAGAACTTATAAATAAAATAAAACAAAGAAATATTTGAGAGTGAATTAAGAGAGAAATACATCTCTAAGGTATCCGGTTTAGTGCAATTGATTTGGTTTCCTAGACGTCTTAATGTTTATTCATACTATTTCAATGTAAATGCATCACAAGATCCTATTAACCCACTAAATATGATTTGATTTCAAGTTAATAATATTGTTCATTAATCACAAAAGATGCGTGAGTAATCTTGAACCCCCTTCCTAGATACTGATCGGTGTTGTTTTCACCTAGATTTTAGTGTCATTATTATGTGTTTTTGTATGTTTTTATTCATTTTGTATATCATTTGGTGGTATTATATGAAGATATGAAGATGTGTGCATTGAAATGATAAATGTGTGATTTTCATGATTAAGTGCCTTAAATTGAGCGATATTTGTAACTATTTAGAGAATTGGTACTTTGGAGTAATTTTTATGATTTTCAGGTAAATATGGATTCTAGATATGATAAGGAAGATGTGGGAAAAAACGGAGCTCAATTCGGAGTTGAAATGAGGAAGAACGAGCCAAAGCAAAATGCTGAAAAACGCAAGTCCAACTTGTATAATTTTTCTGTATTCTTGTGGAGCTCAAAACTAGACTTGTAATATATGGTTGGAAATCCACGGAAGAGAGGATTGCGTGAGCGCAAGAATCACTCGAATCGGGGTTTGGATGAGAAAGTTATGCGCGAAACGGTGAGATTGCACTGCACGCGATGCACCTACACGCCCCGTGTGCACCTACAAGACCCGTGTAGGTGCAAAAGCCAGTTTTATGATATGCACGTGTTCTAGAAGCTTCCATGGAATATAAGGACCTGTTTGACCAAAAATTACGGGAGGAATCATTTTGGATCAATTTCCACACACACTAGACACCTAAATCACACACATTCATCTCCATCTCTTCCACCATTCACTTCATCCATCCAATCCTTTTGATCTTCTCAAATCCATCCATAAATCCATCCATCCACCAATCTAAGAAGAAGAATTCATCATTGGTTGAAGATTATAGCATGATCAAGGAGGAGGAAGTTCACAATCAAAGGGGAGCCAACTTACCTTTATTTTGTTATTTTCTTCATTATTTAGCTCAAATGGAGCATGCCTTGGATTGTAATGAATTTGTAATGCTATGTAGTGGCTAGTCCTCATGTGAGGCTAGCAATATGATTGGTTAGGTATTATATAGATTTTGCATACCACATGTTTGATGAAATGATTGTTATGAATATTTTCTATCATAAATGCTTATTCTCATTTTATGTATGATTTGTGTTATTAAATTCTCTATTCATAGTGTTAGGATGATCATTCCAATATTATATTTAGTGATTTAATTGTATCATTGATTGCATGAGATGACTTAATTAGTGTGAGGAGAGGTAAGCCATACCCTTCAAATGCTTGGAACCTCATGATAGGACATTAGTAAGAACTAGTGAGGGGAACCAACTTATGATTATAGTACCTTAATGGGAATTGAGAGTAAAACAATCCTAGGAGATTTAGACTTGTCAAAGAGTCGAGAACCTAATTGCCTTGGCCATAGGGATTAGGGGTACATACGTGATTTCCCTTAATATCATAACATGAAAATCATCAATGCATGTGTGTGTGTGAGTCTATGTATACCTTGTCCATGAATGTTGCTTGCCTTACATACTTCTTAGGTTGTTCACCTTCATCCATTTTTCATCACATTTGTACATGTTCTATCTTTAATTGCTTTCTTAGTTGTTAGTTTGTAGTATAAGCAACCCCCTCCTTTTGATTTGTCCTACTAGAGTGAAACACTTCTCAAACACGGCTACCCACTTTCGCCCTTGGGTTCGATATTATATAAATTTTGTACTTGGTTGCTTACTGCTACACACGATAGAGTACACTTGCTCTAAATCAATTTAAACCAAAATTGAAACCAAGTTCATGGCGTCGTTGCCGGGGCGAAAGCCTTCGATGTAACGTGTTTGAATTTATTAGCTCTACTTAATACATTTTTTTTCTTATTTTTGCATCTATATTTGTTTTGAAAAATCTTGTTATAACTTGTTCTTCTTGATAGGTACATCAATCTTGAAAGAAGGGGAAAAGGAACAAACCAAAAATAGTGGAGAATAATTATAGTAGATCTTGAGAAGAGCAGCAAAAATGGATCAATGCTACAATAATGGAATATATGGGAGATGGCAAGGAGGTCATAATGAAAACACATTCCAACCGTATCAAGCATGCACTTATTCCATACCAAGTTCTTCAAACCAAGTGCCTATGTTTACTCCTTTATCCGAAAATACAATGGAGTTGCTTAGAAGATAAGCTTATGGAATTGATACAAGGTAAAGTTTTCAACCAAGTCTTTCAAGCTATGAGTCTCAAAATGCCTACTCAATGCCTACTCCCAACTTTAATGGGGGACAAATGTGGAATATGCCCAATTACCAAATGGGTAATGGAACATATATGCAAAACGGGTATGTCCAAGGGAATTTCCAAGAAGAGTGTCCACCATATGATGAGGGGAAACCTTCCTTCCAAGATCAATTAAGTCAAACAATGAAAATGCTTGAAGAAGGAATGGAAGAAAGAAAGAGAAAAGTTTGAGGAAGAGGAGATGAGATTTGAGGCCATAGTGAATGAACATCGAATTTCCATTCACTAAATGGAGAATTTTGATGAAAAGATTGAAGAAAATTTGGAGGTAGAAGAGTGTTGAAGACTCTAGAGATGTTGAGCTTATTAAGGATAAGGAAGACAAGGTAGAGGAAAGCTTAGAGGATGAAAGTATGAGGAGTGGTAAGCCATACCATTCTTATGCTTAGAACATTCATAGGGGGACACTTAAGAAATTGAGTGAAAAGAACCAAACTTATGATCATAGTACCTTAAGGGAATTGAGAGTAAGCACAATCTTAGGAGATTTAGACTTGTCAAAGAGTCAAGAACCTAATTGTCTTGGCCATAGGGATTATGGGTAAAAACGTGATTGCTTTTAGTCTACAATTAATGAAGGTCAATATCAAGAGTTATGCATATCTAGTTAGATTCTTAACCATGAGTATGATTAGCCTTGCTCTCTTCTTACGTGAATTCTATCCACGTTCCATTCATCTTGTTACTTGTTCAATATTTGATACATTTAGTTGTTAGTTGAATTCTTAGTTAATTGATTAGAATAATAAGTAGTCCAAATACCAAACCTTCAATCTTGTCACTCTTACAAAGCATAAATCAATGATAAATCCGGATATAATCATGAGCTTACTTTCCCTTGGGACGACATACTTATAAATTTTGTTGCTTGGTCACATGTGTTCAACAACGATAGAGTCTCTTACTCTAAAACATTTTACTAGAAATGCGACTAAGAACATGGCGGCGCTTGCTGGGGAAATATTAAAACTTTTGTTTGTAACGAGTTTGAATTTGATTAGTTTTGATAAAAGTATTTCTTTTATTTGTTTATTTTTTTATTTGTCTTGATTACTTGGAGAACTAATTTGGAAATTCTTGTAGGTACATGCGAACTCGTTCAAGGTCTCAATTTATTGAACATTTGAACTTGGAATTGGAAGCTACCTTAAGAAGACAAAGAAGAGGAGTGTTAGAGCATACGGAGAGAGTTATGGAAAACGTAAGGGATAATGCAAATATGGTTGATGAAGTAGGTAATATGAGGAATTTTCAAAGGGGTAATAATGTTCGAGGAGGAAATATTAATCCGGAGTTTGTGCCACAAGCTTATGCTTAACAAATGCACTTGCAAAATCAACAATTGCAAGTGATTATTCAAAACTTGATGGCACAACAAGAAGCTAGAGATAACCAACAAGCTCTTCCGGTAGTGCAAAATCAACCTCGGGGCCATGGACATAATGGAGCGGGGATGAACATCCGAGATCATTTCCAATCTCAGTTTGTGAATTATGCGATGGGGCCGCCGTTAAATGTTAATAATTTTGAGATCAAGACGGAATTGATCAATATGGTGCAAGCAAATCAATTTGGAGGTGAAGTTATGGAAGATCCAAATGCTCACCTATCTCAATTCATGGAGTTAGCTAATACCACAAAGATCAACGGAGTGAGTGACGATATTGTCAAGATGAAGCTCTTTTCCTTTTCATTAAGGGATAGAGCTAAGGCTTGGTTTCATACTATACCTCTGGAATCCTATAATACATAGAGAGAGTTGGCTCAAAGGTTCCTAAGCAAGTATTTCCCACCATCAAAGATGTTGCATCTCAAAGGTCAAATATTATAGTTTAAGCAAATGCCTCTTGAAACTTTTAGTGAGGCTTGGGACTGGTTCAAAGAAATGCTAAGGAAGTGTCCACAACATGGATTTCCCGAAGATCAACAAGTAGGATTTTTCTATGCTGGTTTGAATGGAAGTGAGAGGATGCTTGTTGATGCTTCGGTAGGAGGTTCTATATTGGGGCAAACTCTGGGAAGAGCTATTGCTATATATGAAGAGATTGCTTTAAATACGGGTCAATGACCTATGAATAGAGTTGCGGGCATGTATGAAATGGAGAGAATAGCTAAGATGGAAGAAGTGTGCTTGCAACAAGTAAAAAAAGTGGAGGTACCTAAGGAGGATGTAACCGATAAGACAATCACGGAGATACTTAAGAGGATGAATGCAAATTTGCAAGTGTCTCCGAATTCTTTGTCCAAGTCTATGGTGAATCAACAAGTACTTGCGAATCCTCAACAAGGTATGTTATTGCCTTTGATGAATCAACAAGTGTTTCCTAATCTTCAACAAGACATGTCTATGCCTAGTATGGGTCAATCTTCTCAAAGTTGTCAAATGCCTACATCTATGCCTCAACAATGTATGTCCTATAATTTTGGAATTCAAGATACTTGGTGCCCACCGGAGATGTCACTTGAGGAAATTTCCTTCATGCAAGGAAGGAACTTTCAAGGAAATTATGGTGGTAACTTTGGTAATCATGGAGGGGGATATCCACAAAGACAAGGAGGATGGGGGCAAGGTAATTTTCAAAAAAATTTCAATCAACCTTGTAGGTATGAAAATTTGTCATATGGAAATCAAGGGAATGCCCTTACTCTTCCACCGGGCACATGGAAGATCAAATGGCTAAAGTGTTGGAATTTATGAAAGAAATTAAAGAGGAAAATAGACAAAAAGATGATGTAAATGAGATGAGATTTAAAGCAATTGAGACTCACATTAGTCAAATGGCAAGTGAAAGGGGAGATGTTCATCGTCAAGGGAAGTTTCCATCTACAACCATTACTAACCCGAAGGAGCAATGTAAGGCTATTGAACTTCGTAGTGGAACAAAATACGAAGGACCTTCTATACCGACGGAAGTAGAGGAAGTAGAGTGTGAACTTGAGCCTATGGAAAGAGTGGATGAAGAAGGGAAAGAGGAAGAAGTTGAGATTGTTGAAAAAGATGAAAGTACCCTTATACTTGAAGAAGAAAAGGTGAAGTCTCCAAAGAAATGGGAAAGATGTAGAGAAGCAAAACGTAAAGAGAGAGAATAGAAGTTTGAAAGGGATGAATGAGGAATCCCTAAGTTGCCCGTTGCAATTCCGTTTCCACAAAGATGCTTGAAAAAGGGATTAGAAGAGAAATTTGTCAAGTTTGTTGAGATGTTGAAGAAGATACATGTGAATATTCCTTTTGTGGATGCTTTACTTCAAATGCCACTCCAAGTTTTTTAAGGATATCTTGTCGAAGAAAAGAAGCTTGGGAGAGTTTGAAATGGTGAATTTAACGGAGGAGTGTAGTGTGATCTTGCAAAAGAAACTTCCCCCTAAATTGAAAGATCCGGGGAGTTTCACTTTTCCATGTGAGATGGGAGAGCATGAGAACTACAAAGCTTTATGTGATTTGGGGGCTAGCATTAACTTGATGCCCTTGTCAATTTTCAAGAAGTTGAGTATTGGTAAGGTCAAACCGACGTCGGTCACACTTTAATTAGCCGACCGATTGTTGACACATCCAAAAGGAATTGTGGAAGATGTTTTGATCAAAGTTGGCAAGTTTGTGTTTTCAGTTGATTTTGTGGTACTTGATATGGATGAAGATACTAATGTCCCGTTGATACTTGGGAGTCCGTTTCTTGCCACGGGGAAAACATTGATAGATGTGGAGAAAGGGGAGCTAACTTTATAGGTGAATGAAGAAGAAGTAATATTTTCATTGAGAGAGGCTATGAGGTATCCTCGAAACAAGGAGGAATGTAGAAGATTGGAGGTTGTGAACAATACTGTTGAAAAGCATATGTATCATCTTCACTCCAAGGATCCATTGAAACTTATTATAAGTCATTCTTACACTATTGAATCTATAAAATCTAACTCTTCTTTTTGTTTAGAAAATGATGAAATGATTGATGAATTGCATGGTTTAAATGCTTGTAGGGAACTCACCAGTGAGGAAGCAAATGAAGCAAAAGTGGAGAAACTTGATGAAGAACCAAAAGAAGAAGTGCAAGAGAAGAAGAAGGTAGAATTGAAACCATTACCGGAGCATTTGAAGTATGCTTACTTGGAAGAGAATGAAACGTATCCGGTAATTGTATCTTCTTCCCTTAATGATTTAGAATTAGAAAAGTTGTTAAGAGTTTTGAGGGAGCATAAATCTTCTATTGGTTGGAGTATAAAAGATTTGAAAGGTATTAGTCCATCTATGTGTATGCATAAGATTCATTTGATTGATGATGAGAAGTCTTGTGTGCAAAACCAACGTAGATTAAATCCTATAATGCAAGAAGTGGTGAGAAAAGAGGTGATAAAATAGCTTGATACGGGAATGATCTTTCCAATTAGTGATAGTCAATATGTAAGTCCTTTACATGTAGTGGCAAAAAAGGATGGTATGACAATTGTTCGATCCGATACAAATAAAACAATTGCCACTAGAACTATCACGGGTTGGAGAGTATGTGTTGATTATCGTAAATTGAATGAAATACTAGTAAAGATCATTTCCCATTGCCATTTATAGACTAAATATTGGGTCGACTTACGGGGCATGAGTACTATTGTTTTCTTGATGGGTACTCTGGGTACAATCAAATATTGATTACCCTGGATGACCAAGAGAAGACAACTTTCACATGTCCTTATGGTACGTTTGCATTTAGAATGATGTTTTGGTCTATGTAATGCCCCTGCCACTTTTCAACGTTGTATGATGTCTATCTTCGATGGTTTAATTGAAAATATCATGAATGTGTTTATGGATGATTTTTCCATGTATGGTTCCTCTTATGATATTTGCTTGACTATATTGTGTTGCAGAGGTGTGAAAAGTCGAATCTTGTGCTAAATTGGAAAAAAATGCCACTTAATGGTGATTGATGGGTCTTGGGGCATCATATATCAAAACATGGTTTAAAAGTGGATAGAACTAAAGTGATAGCCATAGAACGTCTTCCCCCTCCTACTAGTGAGAAGGGGGTGAGATCGTTCTTAGGTCATGCGGGCTTTTATAGATGCTTCAATAAAGATTTTTCCAAAATTGCTAAACCTCTTTGTAAACTACTTAAAAAAGATTGTCCATTTAACTTCAATGATGAATGTTTTGTATCATTTCAGGTGCTTAAGGATGCTCTCACTTCCTCTCCAATACTCGTTACCCCAGATTGGAGCTTACAATTTGAACTACATTGCGATGCTAGTGATCAATCCATAGGAGTGGTGTTGGGGCAAACAAGGGAGAAAAAGTTTAGAGCAATCTATTACGCCTCAAAGACATTGAATTCGTGCCAATTTAATTACACCACAACGGAGAAGGAATTTTTAGCCATCGTGTATGCTTTTGAGAAGTTTCGGCCATACTTGGTTGGAACACAAACTATTGTCTACACGGATCACGCGGCCATAAGATACCTAATGAGTAAGAAAGATGCTAAACCTCATTTAATCCGTTTGGTGTTACTTTTGCAGGAATTTGATGTGATTATCAAGGATAAGAAGGGCGTGGAGAATGTGATTGCAGATCATTTGTCTAGATTGGAGAATGGAGGTGAGAATGAAGACATGAAGCCGATTGGGGATGAGTTCCCGGATAAAGAAATTTTGCAAGTTGAAGTTGAGCAAGTGTGTACTGTCATGGTGAATGTGCTGAATTGGTATGCCAATTATGTCAACTTTCTTGTTTGTGGAATCATGCCCACGTTGCTCAATGAGTATAAGGTAAAAAGGTTTTATGTTGAAGTGAAGAAGTACTTGTGGGATGAGCCCTTTTTGTTTAAGATTTGCAATGATGGAGTAATAAGGAGGTGTGTGGCCGATGAAGAAGTCATGGGGATTCTTGAGCTATGTCATTCGTCTTTGTGCGGGGGTCACTTTGGTCATCAAAAGACGGGGGCTAAGGTTTTACAATCGGGCTTCTATTGGCCTACCTTGTTTAAAGATGCAAAGAAGTTTGTGGCTAAATGTAATAGATGCCAAAGAATAGGGGGAATAGGTAAGCAAGATGAGATGCCCATGAGTTTGAGAATTGATGTGGAAATATTTGATGTATGAGGCATTGATTTTATGGGACCGTTTCCCTCGTCCAAAGGATATGTGTACATCCTGCTAGCCGTGGATTATGTGTCAAAGTGGGTGGAGGCAAACCCCACTAAGACAAATAATGTCTTGATTGTTCAATGGTTCTTGAAAAAGAATATTTTTGCTAGGTTTGGAGTTCCACGGGCTTTAGTGAGCGATGGAGGATCTCACTTTGTAAACAAGTTGATGGAAAGTTTGTAGAAGAGATATGGAGTGAAGTATCGAGTGGCTACACCTTACCACCCTCAAGCAAATGGTTTGGCGGAGGTTTCCAACCGTCAAACAAAGTTAGTGTTGGAGAAGACAATCAATGGAGAGAGGAAGAATTGGTCGGAGAAGCTTGACGATGCCTTTTAGGCTTATCGAACGGCTTTTAAAACCATCCTTGGTGTATCACCGTATCAATTGGTATATGGTAAAACTTCTCATCTTCCAGTGGAGTTGGAACACCGTGCGTTGTGGGCTATTAAACGCCTTAATATGAATGAAGGGGAGAGTGGTCAAGCAAGGTTGTTAAAATTAGTTGAGTTAGAGGAGTTTAGAGGAAGAGCTTTAGATAACTCAATCATCTACAAAGAGAACATGAAGAGATGACATGATGCTAAAGTGAAGGAAAAGACGTTTGCTCCCGGGGACAAAGTTCTTGTATTCAACTCGAGACTTAAGTTGTTCCCCGGAAAGCTTAAATATAAATGGATGGGGCAATATGAAGTGCTTGAGATGTTGAGTGGACATACTTTGAAGCTTAAGGGTCCTAATAATGAGTTTGGGGTAAAGAGCCTAAGGTAGAAGAAAGCTTAAAGGAGGAAGAGAATATCTATGATTTCTTGTCTCTTTTTGATAAGGAAAATTCAAGTGAATATGAAGAATTTAGTGATGAGTATGAATTCGATGAAGTGGAACGAGGTCTAGAAGCACTTGAAGATGAATTCGGGAGTGAAATGAGCATATCTACATCTTTTAACTCTTCAAGTTGTATTGAATTTCAAAATATTGTTTATATTGACTTTGTTTTACCTATTGATTCTTCTCAATGCCTTAGGTACAAAAGAGAGCTTGAAGAAATGTTAGGAATGTATTTGGTAAAACGGAATAAGTGGTGGTCTCGAAAAGAGCGGTTAATGGAGTGTAAGCTAAAACGAGTGGAATTTTTGAAGCCAATCTCGAAAGATGCTACTGAGGTCGTTACTTGCCACAAATGCCTAATAGAGGAAGAAGCACAAAGATTAAAATTTGACTTTAAGAACGAACGATATCTTTGGCCATTCCGATGAGTTCTCCATGATCCGTCCGGCTTGAAGACGTTAAACTTAGCACTGGATGGGAGACAACCCATTGTTTCTTTATTGCTTTCATTTAAATGTTTTAATTTAGTTTTTTTATTTTTGGCATGTAGGTTGATTGTGCTCATTGAGGAGAATGCATATTGAAAATACGAGAAGTGCTTGATTTGAAGTGTGAAGAGACGTCTCACCACTTCTTACAAACTTAAAGTTCAAATCTTATTTCACTTTAAGTTTGAAGGGATAATGCGTGGTGTGTCATACCTTGATCGTTGTGATGCATATACTTCTCTACAAGAAGCTCATTGTTGGAAACTACAAGGGTAAGTCCACCACTTTTTGCAAACTTAATTCTCAACTTGTCTCGATTTAAGTTTGGGGGGAGAGTGCGTGGTGTGACTCACCACTTGAGTGTGCTTATTATGTTGATTGAGAGATATCTTCTTGTAAAATTGGGGTAAATTTTAAAATTTTCTCATGAGTATTGATTGATTTTGGTATGATTGGTTGTGTTGAAGTGCACGTTAGTTCATATTTTGGTTACAACTATTGCGCTGATGGTTTTTGATGAGATTTTGAGCATATGTTAGGTATATTGGAAGTACAAAAGCAGGGTAAAACAAGGTGTGAAGTTAGAAATTGGAAGAAACAGAGAAGCAGCTGTTGGTGTTTGATCGTTTGGTTAACGTGAACCGTTAGAGTTCCATGCAAATTAAATCCGCGGAAGCAATTAGAATTCAAAGTTCGCATTGCCTTTCATCGGGTATGTTGAAGAAGAACAGTCGCAGAGAACAACCTCTTGATCTTCTGCTGTATTCCCCAAGTCCAATTCTGATGTTGTGTGGGCAACAATATTCAGGATCAACTCAATCTGCTTCTCTCATTTTTCACGTCAAAAACAACGCAGAATTAATGGTCCCAGGAAGCTGAGAAGAGTTATTTATATATGGACTACAGCAGGGACCAGGAGGAGAAATTGGAGTTGGGCCTCCATTGGGCTTAAGTATCCAAGCTTAGCCCAAAGCTTATACTTAAGTCGAATAATAATTATATAGTCCATTAAAATATTATTACTGCACTGCCGCTCCAATCTCATAATTACGTTATGGGCTCCTTCTTATTATGAGCCCGAAAATCTCCCCATGTTTAAGATATACAATGTCCATTAATTAATTAAGTTACTGACAACTCAAATTAATTAATATCTCTTCCGAGAGTAGTACCACTCAATCTTATTATCATTCCGGAACTAATCCACTTGCAAGATTTACATGATAAACCTTATGAGCTCCTCAAGGGGACATCATCAATCTATGTCGGACACGGATTCCTTCTACAATCAACAGCACACTATAGAGACAACACTATTTCCCAACTCACCGAGTTTGTTGATTTAATACATGTAAATCTCACCCATTGATGAATCAAAGAAATACATACTGCCTTACGTGTCGATGTTATTGTATAGGGATTAAGGGCACGAACCTCCATAGTAACTGAGATCAAGTTCTCCTATATAGACAGTATAAGTCGAATAATCTCAAGCGGTCCTGCTCAATACACACTAAGTGCACTAATGTGATTCTATAGTCAAGACAAACTAATACCAAACCACACTACAACCATCCCAATAGATAGTCCCCGTCTATCTCGGTTGTGGGCATCTGTTTATACTTTGTAAGGAAACCGATAATATGATCTTCCACATTTTGTTGCACAACATATTATCTACAGTATAAAGTAAATGGACTTTTGCACAAACATATAAATAAATTATAATATGCAAAATGTTTGATCATATGATTCTCATTTCAATAAAATTGTTAAAATATTGTTTCATACAAAAGCTAGACTTTTAGTATACAATCTAACAGCAGCTATACGAGCAGTGTTCAGTATACGGCCCTGTAAGAGGTGGTCGTGTACTGACATCAGAAGCAGCTACTCGCTCAAGGCCAAGGGCGAGTTCAGTACACGACCCGTGTAGGGTGCAGAAGCACGCCCTATGTACCGCGCACCGGCCTGTAAGTGATGGTCGTGCGCGGTGATCAGAAATGCCTACACGGCCATGACTGAGGCCGTGTAAAGAACACGGGCCGTGTAGAAGACAAGTACACGAGACGTGTACCTGACATGACCCGTGTCGTGCTCAAAGTTCTAGTTTGTCTTGTATGCAACCCGTTTGTCCATGCTAGCCATTTCCACCTCCAGAGACCTATTCAGGGAGTTCACTTTACTACTCATCATTTCCATTTGCTTAGCATATATGTGATTTTGAATTGGATTTGCTTGAATTAGTATGCTACTTCATTTGTTATGTATCTTGGGAGGTTTACTTGCTTTATTTAGGTAGTTTACTTGCTTTATTAGTTTTTCTCATTTTTGAATAAGGTGGCAAAATCTTGAGCTTACATGTTATTGGATGATAAGAATATGTGCTTAAATTTCTTTTGATGGATGAAATTTACGTTTTTGCATGTTATGTGTTTTTGTGTTGTTCTTGCTTGGTGAGACTTTTCTTATGTGTTTTGTTTGAATTTTTATTCTTGTATAGGGTTGCTTGGTGGTATGTTTTGGGTTGTTGTGAGTCATTTTTTAATGTTAGTAATGACATGTTGTTTGTGATAAGTGATGACAAACTATGTTGAGAATCTATACTCTTTAAAATTGTGACATGGTCTATTTAACTTGTCCAATTTTGAGATGAATTGAGGTGTAATAGGTTCCTTAAGGTCCGAGCAAAAGTTTGCGAGCATTTGAGCCTCAATCATGCATCCATGGTTAAATTTCTTAATGAGTGGATTAATTGAGCCTTGATAAACTAGAACTTGCTCATGGACTACGGGAATGAGCCCGATTGGTGGAGATTAGTGAAATGATCTTAGGCCATCCTTATAATTTCATAGTCATTGCCATATATTTTCTTACCTTATACATCATCCCTAGTTAACCACTTTGAGTCTTAAAGCCTATTTCTTGTGATATAAGCACATTACAAGCCATGATTACCCACTCAAGCCTTAAATATATACCTTTTGTGTGGGTGATTGAGGAAATGATGGTTTGCAAGGTTTGATGTGAGAATTGTGTTAGACAAGAAAGGAAATGTTAAACAAGCAAGAAAATGATGAAAAGAGCTCAAGCAAAATGTACATGCAACCTCAACATAAGAAAAAAGAGCAAATCAACAAAAATATGCTCAAGGAATTCAAAAGTCCAAAGAAAGGAAGCATGCAAATTAAAAGAAGCTCAAGAAATCCAAGGAATGATAATGATTAGTGCTTGAGATTAGAAAATAAAAGAAAGGAAGATAGAAACGTGAAGAAGTTGAAGAAGCTGATCATCTCTTCGATTACTTACACTCGATGAGTCACTCTTATCCATAATCTTCCTACCCTTACCAAAAAGCCTAACATTACATCTAAAAGTAAAGTCCTTTTTGATCATTAGTTGAAGCCTTGGTGGCTTGTGAATGTAGTCTGTGAGCAAGCCTATGATGCGTCGGGTTCAATCGATTGATGAGTGAAAATTACCCTACTTCATAAAGTGTTGAGTGCATTTTGATATCCGACGTGAGGTTTGGACCAGAAAGGACTTTATCACTCTTAATTATCTTAGACTTGACTTGATAATTTTTTATGTCATGATTTTAATGTTGTAGTGTGACTTGATATGATTTGTAGTCCTTGTTACTTATGATGTGTTATTGCTTATGTTCTTTAGATCTTTCTCTAGGTGAAAATTTCCCCTCTCGTTTTCTCATTTTCGTTGCTCGAGGACAAGCAACACTTTAAGTTTGGGGGTTGATCGGTGTCATTTTCACCTAGATTTTAGTGTTATTATTATGTGTTTTGAGTGTTTTTATTCATTTTATATATCATTTGGTGGTGTTATATGAAGATATGGAGATGTGTGCTTTGAAATGATAAATGTGTGATTTTTATGTTTAAGTGCCTTAAATTGCGCAATATTTGTAAATATTTATATAATTGGTATATTGATGTAATTTGTGTGATTTTCAGTTAAAAATGGATTCTAGATATGATATGGAAGATGAGGGAAAAAACGGAGCTCAATTCGGAGTTGAAATGAGGAAGAACGAGCCAAAGCAAAATGCTGAAAAATGCAAGTCCAACTTGTGTAATTTTTCTTTGTTCTTGTGGAGTTCAAAACAAGACTTGTCATATATGGTTAGAAATCCACGGAAGAGAGGATTGCATGAGCGCAAGAATCACTCGAATCGGGGTTTGAATGAGAAAGTTATGCGTGAAACGGTGTGACCGCGTTGCACGCGATGCACCTACACGCCTCGTGTGCACTTACAGGACCCGTGTAGGTGCAAAAGGTATTTTTATGATATGCACGTATTCTAGAAGCTTCCATGGGATATAAGGACCTGTTTGACCAAAAATTATGGGAGGAATCATTTTGGATCAGTTTCCACACACACTAGACACCTAAATCACACACATTCATCTCCATCTCTTCCACCCTTCACTTCATCCATTCAATCCTTTTTTATCTTCTTAAATCCATCCATAAATTCATCCATCCACCAATCTAAGAAGAGGAATTCATCATTGGTTGAAGATTATAGCATAATCAAGGAGGAAGAAGTTCACCATCAAAGGGGAGCCAACTTTCCTTTATTTTGTTATTTTCTTCATTATTTAGCTCAAATGGAGCATGCCTTGGATTGTAATGAATTTGTAATGCTATGTAGTGGCTAGTCCTCATGTGAGGCTAGCAATATGATTGGTTAGGTATTATTTAGATTTTGCACACCACATGTTTGATGATATGATTGTTATGAATATTTTCTATCATGAATGCTTATTCTCATTTTATGTATGATTTGTATGATTAAATTCTCTATTCATAGTGTTAGGATGGCCGTTCCAATATTATGTTTAGTGGTTTAATTGAATTATTGATTGCATGAGATGACTTAGTTAGTGTGAGGAGAGGTAAGTCATACCCTTCAAGTGCTTGGAACCTCATGATAGGACATTAGTGAGAACTAGTGAGGTGAACCAACTTAATAGTACCTTAATGGGAATTGAGAGTAAGACAATCCTAGGAGATTTAGACTTGTCAAAGAGTCGAGAAACTAATTGCCTTTACCATAGGGATTAGGGGTACATACGTGATTGCCCTTAATATCATAACATGAAAACCATCAATGCATGTGTGTGTGTGTGAGTCTATATATACCTTGTCCATGAATGTTGCTTGCCTTACATACTTCTTAGGTTGTTCACCTTCATCCATTTTCCATCACATTTGTACATGTTCTATCTTTAATTGCTTTCTTAGTTGTTAGTTTGTAGTATAAGCAACCCCCTCCTTTTGATTAGTCTTACTAGAGTGAAACACTTCTCAAACACGGCTACCAACTTTCGCCCTTGGGTTCGATATTATATAAATTTTGCACTTGGTTGCTTACGTGCTACACACGATAGAGTAAACTTGCTCTAAATCAATTTAAACCAAAATTGAAACCAAGTTCAGATACTAATAATGCAAACTTAAAAAACCTCCGGATGGTAGTTTGACTAACATATATTCTCTGAAAGTACTATTCAATCCTATTCACTTCCTACTTGAATTCTTAATTGCATTGTTCCACTATGATAATCAAGCATCCAATTCACCATCCCTTAGGATTAACGTGTTCACGGGCAAACTACTATAATCCCTAGCAAATAGACAATATTAACTATGTATGCACACAAGCTAACACAATATACCAAGCATCACGGGCAACATCAATAGCATATTATGTAGACGTTACACACATGTAAACAATGTCTTAATCAATCAAATAAATAAGAATGTAAATATAGCATGAATTCACAACAGTTTCTAGGGTTCCCAATTCAACTACTTTAACCTTCAATCTCTAGAACTGTAAAAGGTTTTTAGTCCATGAGGTTACACAATACCCTCATGGCTGACAAATTCATAACAAAATTCATAAAAGAAGAAATTAACAAAAAGAAATAAAATCCTAGTGTTACGTGGTTTACGTTCTTTTCCGTCTCTCCGATTGGATTGACTATCTCAACATCAGTTGAATTCTCCTCCAGACCGATGGAATGATGGGATGGATGTTTTTCCAAAGATCGTTTCTCCAACAGATACATCAACTAACACCCTTGATTCATTGTCGAGGCCATTATAGAAGACACTGATGAGCTGAGACTTCTTGAATCCATGTTGTGGGCATCTCCTCAGTGCATCAGTAAACCTTTCCCAAGCCTCTCCAAACGATTCATCTATCCTCTGCTTGAAATGATTTATTTCTTGCTTCAGTGCAAGAATCTTACCCGGTGGCATAAAATGATCAACGAACAGCTACTGCAGCTTAGTCCAATTCTAGCAACTGTCTCCTGCCAGCTTGTCATACCACTCTCTCGCCTTATCAACCAAGAAAAACTGAAAAAGCCTCATCTTTCATCTATCATTTGTAGCTTTTGCGGCTTTCATTGTATCTATATAGCTGTTAAAGTGCTTCAGATGTCCGTATGGTTCATCGAAAATGCCTCCGGCGTAGTGGTTTTCCTCCACCATGTTGATCAGGGTTGTCCTTATGTCATTCGCTTCATCAGCTTGAATGGCCCCAACTATGCCTGATCCTCCTAGGTTGGTGGACTTGAACGTCTCCCTGATGACGATGTCATCCTCATGAGTTCTATCTTCCATTACTGTTGTTTCTTCTTCTGTTTCTGATTCAGCCTTTTCTGGGATAACCTGATTGTCAATCTGCTCTTCTTCCTCCTCTACAACTGCCCTAGGCTTCGGTGTATCCACTATCTTCTTCGAAATAGGTACCTTAGCAGCCTTAAGAGGTGCTTTGAGATTTTTCGCTGCTTCTCTTATTTTCCTCGTAGATGCTTCAACCTCTGGATCAAATTCGAGATCTTGCATTCCCTTCTTTGATCTGGTGTGCATGCAACTTCAAGAAAAATGTAAGGTAAAGATTATTAAATCTCAACAAAAATATTCTAATTAAATAAGTAACAAAAGCAAATAAATAATTAAAACTGTTCCCGGCAGCATGGTGCCATGAACTTATTAGGCATAATTTGCGCACTCAACTTAAATCCCCAAGTGTAGGGATGTCATTTGCAGCGACAAGTATCCCAGTTAAATATCGTTCCCATTGAGACAGTTAATTATCTATTTTACTATGAATTACCATTCAACTAGAATTATTGTAACCAAATTTCCAAGTTTCGAATGTAATTAATAACTAAAGAATTGAAGTAACAAAGAACTTATAAATAAAATAAAGTAAAGAATTATTCAAGAGTGAATTAAGAGAGAAATACAGCTCTAAGGTATCAGGTTTAGTGCAGTTGATTTGGTTTCCTAGACGTCTTAATGTTCATTCATGATATTTCAATGGAAATACATCACAAGATCCTATTAACCCACCAAATATGATTTGATTTCAAATTAATAATATTGTTCAATTAATCACAAAAGATGTGTGAGTTATCTAAAACCCCATTCCTAGATACTAATAATGCAAACTTAAGAAACCTCCGGATGACCAGTTTGACTAACATATTCTCTGAAAGTACTATTCAATCATATTCACTTCCTACTTGAATTCTTAATTGCATTGTTCCACTAAGATAATCAAGCATCCAAATTACCAGCCCTTAGGATTATCATGTTCACGGGCAAACTAGTATAATCCCTAGCAAATAGACAATATTAACCTTTTATAAACATAAGTTAACACAATATACCGAGCATCACGGGCAACATCAATAGCATATTGTGAAGACGTTACACACATCTAAACAAGGTCTTAATCAATCAAATAAATAAGAATGTAAATATAGCATGAATTCACAACAGTTGTCTAAGGTTCCCAAATCAACTACTCTAACCTTTAATCCCTAGAACTGTAAAAGGTTTTTAGCCTATGAGGTTACACACAACCCTCATGACTGACAAATTCATAACAAAATTCACAAAAGAAGAAATTAACAAATAGAAACAAAACCCTAGTGTCACGTGGTTTACGTTAGGGTGGGAAAATACGGCATACCAAAAATACTGATACCGTACCGATACCATACCAAAATTTTTGGTATGCTATATTGCATGTCGATGCCGATATCAAAATTTTGGTATACCAAAATTTCAGTATACCGAAATTTCAGTATATAAAAATATATACCGTTGCAAACCGAAATAAATACCTTAATGATTTTTCGGTATACACCGAAAATACCGATATGCCCAAAATAATTTGACTTTTCAAACTACTAGTGTAAGGGCAAACTTGTACATTCATTCATTAATTGCAAATGGCTTAACTTTATCATTAAAGTTAATTCCATTGCAAAATCAAGTTAAGAGGACGACAGTGTGGGCTCGATCCCAGACTCACACTCCCAGTACCACCAAAACCAAATTACTCCAAGAAATTGGACAACCAAATCAACACAAAGTTATGGTATATATTCTTCAAATTTTCACTGGCTGTTAAAAGCCAAAAATCACACCACTTACTTTTCCACTCTACAATGAAAAATCGGTGAAGAAGAACAGGCCTATGAGGAAAGAAGACCTGTCACCAACACGGAGAAAGCTAGAAAACATTAAAGGAATAAAATAAAGAACGGAATCAGGTTCTTGAAGAAAGGTGAGACGAAAGTGAGACGAGAGAGCGCCTTTTTCCTAAAGAGAGAAATTTCTTAACTGATTTGCTAATCTGAATCTCTATTTCAACTCCCACTTGATCAACTATAATAAGGAAGAAATGCCCATTCCTCAGCGGCGACACCAGATTTGCGGGCGATGGCGTCAATGAGGCGGCGGAGGAAGAGACCATGGCGTGGAGCTCGACGACGAATATCGACAGATTGACCAGATGTATCGATGGAGGATAAAGATTCGAGCAACTTGGATCGAGATCTAAATGAATAAGAGAGAGAAGGGGGGAGGGGTGTGGACATATGTTAAATTAGGGTTTAGAGTTGAAGAGGAGGGTTGGGGGAGGAACTAATTGGTTCCGCGCAGTGGATTTTTTTGTTTTAGTTTGGGATTGGGTTGGGTTAGGTTAATTTGGGGTAAGTAAGTGTATGAACTGAAGACTGGAGAAGGTTGAAAAAATGGGCCTGATAGTAATAGCTTTGGGCTTGGGCTTGATATTGATTTGAGAGTTCAGACTTGAAAATAAATATAACACCCAAAAACAAAAAATAAAAGAATAAAAATAATATATAATTTTTTTCGGTATACCGAAATACCAAAATTTTAACTCGTTATATACCGATATCGAATCGATTTTTTTGGTACGGCGACTATACTGTACCAAAAATTTCGATATACCTAAATTTCGGTATTTTTCGATATTTTTATGTTCAACGAGCTCGTTATACCGAGTTTTCATTATTTTTTTCCCACCCCTAGTTTACGTTCTTTCCCATCTCTTTGATTGGATTGACTCTCTCAACTGCACTTGAATTCTCCTCCGGACCGATGGAATGATGGGATGGCTGTTATGGATGAAGTGGGTCAAAGGGATAAAGTGGCGAGAGGGTGCGATGGTGATGGATGGTGCCTCTGTTCGTGTTCTGCTCTGCCGTGTTTTTCATGCTGGTATACGTATGCGTGATGGGCCAATAGAAGCTTCCGATTTTGAATGGGCTTGGAGTAATAATTTGCATGGGATTGGGCTTCAGTTAATTGATAATCAAAAGTATCTTGGCCCACATTCAATTTTGATCCTGCAGTGGTAGCACAAGTAGCTTGACCTTGGAATGCAATAGATAGTATGGGCCTCACCATTAATTAAATTGGATGGCATACACGTGAAACTCCTTTCCAATTCTTTAATTTGGAATTGCCAGGTGATGTGGCATAAGGGTCTTATTTTGGGCCAAAATTTGACAAGTTTCGAAAATTTCGTCAACAGCTGCGCAGTCCCACCGTTTTGGCCATAACTTCTTCATTCAAACTCCGATTAAGGTGATTCTTACGGCCACACGTTTCTCTCTTTCGTGACTTTCCATCCATATTTCACACGAACAGTTTCAACTTCCACACGAATACATAAAAATTATGAAAAGTAGACGTTTGTTTGCTTGCAAGTAGCACAAGTTCACCCTTCATTCCAACTTTGCATTTTTTTTATCCCTTTTTCCTATCAAAACACAAAAAAATACCTTAGTAGCACTATAATCATGCAAAATACATAAACCACACAATCTCACATGAATATATGACCTTATTCTAACAAAAACAGTGTATTGTGAGATCGAAAAGACGTAAATTTCTACTCTCATCAATGCACCATCAATTGTGGTGGGGTCCCTTTTAGGTACGTCGCTGGTGACGCATTCATTGAGTCATCGAGGGGGATACGGGAGGGCAGGAAAATGGGACTAACGGCTTTAAGATGGTGGGTTACTTCTTGCTGACATTCTTCATCACGCCATTGCTGGCGTCGATATTGCCGTGGACCGTGGGGCTGGTGGTGGTGGTGGGGGTCCGTGCTGATGATGAGGGCGGTGATGGAGGTGGAGTGGGGGATATGCTGCATGAGGTGTGAGTGTTTCAAGTTTCGTGTGTAAGTGCTTTAAGTGTTGGGTGTAGAAAGCAAAATAGTTTTAACTTTTTTTTTAAATATAACAAATGGTTTAGGGTTTTTAAAATGAAATAGAGATATAAATGATATTTTACATATTTTTTATCTTCAAAATGGGTGCCTTAAGTAAAATACCGGGTGACAATAGTGCCGCTCAATTACAAATTTAAAAGCCGTGTCTTTTGTGGGCAGAATGTAATATTTAATTTTAAAGCTACTCTAAACATTCTTAATTATATCTTTGAATTTGAATAACAAAAAAATCAGGTAAGATTTACCATCGTCAACAAGTTTAAAGTATTATATGAATCATTATCAATATGGCAACGCCATTAACACCGAGTTTCTACTTAGGGCATTCGAATTGAAAACAAAAAATGTGTAGAATTTTAATTATATTCTCACCCCTTTTTAAACCCTAACCCCATTTTTATATCTATACATACATATATAAAAGTATTTTTTTTGCTATTATTATCTTCAATCTTGATTATTGAGTACAAATAGATTCTGATTTTTAATCACTCCAATGATGATGTTATGTACTAATCACAATTTCAATATATAAGAGATATATACAATTAGAATGAGAACTTCTATCTAATACTAATCAATGTTGGATACACAAAATATATACATGATACTCCTAACACGCCCCCTCAAGATGGAGGCGATCAAGCACACCAATATTGGAAAGTATGAGCTAAAGACGTAGTCAAGATAGGCCTTTTGTGAGAGCATCAGCCAGCAGATCAGCTAAGGAGACGTGACAAGAAGTTGAGAAATCTTCACAAGGTTTCGCACAAAGTGAAAGTCAATAGATATATGTTTCATTCTTGAGTGGAAAACTAGATTTGATGAAATATATGTGGCACCAATGTTGTCACAGTGTATAGTATGAGTCATAGGAAGCGAGATATGTAATTCAAAGAGAAGTGAATGAATCCATTATAACTCAGCTGCGGCAGAGGCAACAACTCTGTACTCCACCTCCATAGAAAATCTTTCAATAGTTTTTGTTTACGAGACTGCCATAAATTTTGTCAAATTATTTTATGAACAAAATAATTATAAATAAATTATTAAATAAGTGAAAAAATCAATCACAATTACAATAAATTAATTTTAAGTGTTATTTTAATTTTAACTAGTATTTCCTATCCGTACATTGCATGGTGAGTATTTTATTATAGGATTGTTGGTTAATTTTTTATTATTTTTTTGTTTTAATAGTATTATGTATCTGTATGAAAACGTTTGAGCTTCTCTCATCCGATTTTTGTGTGCTTTGAATTTTGTTGTCGTGTATGAAAATGTTTGAGCTTCTCTCATCCGATTTTCATGTGCTTTGAATTTTGTTGTTGTATTATTTCTTTATTTATGTTTATAATTATCCCATATGTGTTTTGCACGGAAATAATTATATTTTGCAAATTTGACATTCAACTTTAGAACTAAAACAATAGCTTCAATAGATGTTCACCATTTTAGTCAGTTTCCATTGCTTATTCTATTAATCTATTAGTTAATAATAGTTATAAATTCAGGTAGCAGTGTTCAATGCCATTTTTAAAAAAAAAAAATCTCTAAATGATGAAACTATCTCCATAATCATTTAGTAACTGCTTTTTTTTCTTGCAAATGATTTATACAATTGAAACCATCTTTTGATTTTGTGTTTATCCTATTAAATACGAATCCTTCCATTACTTCAATTGTTAAAATATTATTGAATGAAACTGCAGTTAATATTTGATTATATATTTATATATATATATATATATATAATCAAAGATATTGGACTACAAAATTCAAAGATATTGAACTATATTATACGATTAATAATTGTTAAATATTTCAAAATAAATCTTAAAAATATTTAGATTGTGATTTGGAAAAACTTAGTGTATGTAACAATGCACGAATATGATCTTTGAAAAATAAAAATTTCCACTATAAACACTTTCTCCCCTAAATATCTAGGCAAAAACTTGTGTGCCCCCGGGGACACGTTGTGCCCCCATGGGAACACAACCCTCCCCTCCCTATTCTATTTAAACCTATGTATTGCTAGGGGTTTAAATTGTAAAGGGGCACAAGAGCCTCACTCAAATATCTAAAACTTTTTCCATTACACCAATATAAGGTCCATTCTCAATATATATGGTATGTTATGAAAAAGAGAGGAAAAAAGTTCTGACTTAACAATCCCACATATTGATGAAAATAATACAATTTTCACAGCATTACCAAAATTGCATTAAGAAACAAATTCTGAATGCATCAGATAAAATTAGTTACATTCAAACTTTGGTGAAAAATGTACCTGATCCTATATCAAGAAGATGAGAAGTTGATTACCGTATAAATTACGGATAAAATCATCTATGCATTTTACCTTTTAGAGCTTGGCAAAAACTTGTGTGTGCCCGGGCACAAGGAAGCACATTTCGTGTGCCTTTAGAATTTTGTGTTAAATTGTATACCTTTTAGTATAAAGATGTGTAACATTTATTTTACAAGGCAAAAACTTGTGTGCACCGGGGCGCACAGAAGCAGACTCTGTGTACCTTTAAAATTTTGTATTAAATTGTATATCTTTTAGTATAAAGATGTGTACCCTTTATTTTCTGAAGAAAAATAAAAAATATTAATGAAAAGTGTATACCCTTTAGAACAAAATGGTGTACCCTTATTAATTGAAGTGTATACCCTTTAGAACAAAATAATGTACCCTTATCCATAATACTAAATTCTAAAGGCGTACGACGTGCGCCCGGGTGCACGCAAGCCTTACTCTTAGAGCTTTGCATCTATTACTTTCTAGACATTTCTGAATACTTCCCTGAACACAACGTTCTTAAACATACTTGTGGCCTGATCATTAGTACTACAAAGCCTTATTTTCAAGTCTTTCATTATTGTAACTCTAGATATAGCAACGTAGAGTTGACCATGGCTAAATATTGGTATTTTCAAGTACAATCTAATAATCTTCAAAGATTGTTCTTAACTTTTGTTTATGGTCATGACATATGATACTATCAACGGGAACTGTCTCCGTTGAAACTTGAATGGAAGCGTAACATCAGAAGATTTTATAGTAAGTCTCGGAATTAAAATATAATCTTTAACACTGTTATATGTCATTACCTTAGCTTGTACTACTCTATCCTCGAGTCTTGTAATGAGTAAATGTAGACCGTTGCATAATCCTCTTGTGTGATCTAGATTTCTCAATAGAATATAAACTGGTGTATCAACCTTCAAAATGAGCTCATGATATGGCATTCCCGAACACTTTATTGAATTTAGAAACTCTGGAGTATGAACATCTGCCAAATATTTATAGAGACGGTCCTAATAAAAATAAAATTGATATATTAATTGAAATTAAACATAGAGAATGACTACCCTACAACCGGTCCTACCAAATATTTAGTACAATCGGATCCCTATTTCATCTTGCAGATCCTCTCTTCCTCCCCAACCAATTTTGCTATCTTTTTCCTTTCCCTCTCCCTTCCTTCTTTGGCTTAGACCTCCATCCGTAGAAATTCCATGATTCACCACCTGAAAAAAAAACCCCAATCCTTGGACGCCTGTTTCACCTCACCCACCACCTCCTCCATCCGACGGTCTTTCTCCGAAATTTCAGCGAGATCCAGCACGGGGACCTGCAGATCAGTTTGGGGGGTTTTTGAGTTATGCAGTGTAAAAGATCCAGTTGGTGACGATGGAATCTTAGCGCTCGACATCGCACATTCTTTGTCGAGATCGTTCCGAGTGCCGTTTCTGAAACTGCAGAGTGATCTGGATCTGGATACTCCCATGATGTCGGAAACCCAGACCTTATGATCGGAGAAGCCCCTGTTTTGTTCTTCCGAAATAGCCTCCACGTAGCTGATGTTGCTTCTTCTTAAAAAGATTATCTGCTCTGTTTTGCCTTCCTTTCTTGGTATCTTGAGTGGTGAAATAGTTGTCAAACATATTGTCTGATATGCTGCTGTAGAGATTGTCAAGACTGCTGAGACATGTGTTGTTGTCCAGAAGGTGTTCAACTCCTGTTATGGGGATCACCAAGAAATTGGACAGCAGTTCTACGAAATCATCACCAGCTTCAACAAACAACACTCTGTTTGTGGATTTTTGCACTAAGAGTTTCAGTAGAATCAACTTCTTGGAATATTCTTTCTCAATTGGATGGAGTTATTCTGGGTTTGAACAGGGAAACATGATCTCTCCCTGATTCAATATGTAGTCTGTCAATGGAGTCTTGGAGAGTAAACAACACTTTAACAAATCCATAATCTAAAACTCCAAAAATAAAATATAAAATTAGAATATGAGATGAATGTAATCATAAATTATAAGCAAATATAATTTAATTTAATGTAATCATAGCCATGAATTGCTATCTTAGTTTCATAATTTTGTAATTTTCAACCATTGTAGATTGGTTTGTAGACATTGTGTGGTCATGCTGCAAGAGAAAGTTTGAGAGTAATATTGAGTTGATTGGAATCATGGATGAATGGACCATTGAAATGATGTCCTATTTCACAGAGAAAGAATTGTTAGCTGCTGATATAAAGTGATGATGAGCCATTGTTGCTCATCTTGTTAATGAGGATTCTTTATGTTCTTTGTGACCCGACAATTTTTAGTTCATTCAATGGCTAATCAATTTTGGATTATTGTGAGCACAATAGAAATATGTATGTGATTTGTTCAAATATTGTGTCTTAATGGAAGCTTTAAGCATTTTCAAGTTGGATTCATGATGTATTGTATATTCAGATTTTCAAGTTGGATTCATAATGTATTGTATATTCAAAGAGTATTTGTATTCAAGTTTTGGTTGTATATAGCAGGTCAAAAGCATTGCACGTTCAGAGATGCTATTATGTCTCTGAAGATGTAAATCTTCCATTTTCACCCAGCCCATTTGAATAGGTCGTTCAACCACATAAAAAAGAAGAAAATGCTTTCTAGCCACAATTAAGAATTTGTTTTGTGGAGGTGATGCTCGGACATCAGGTGCTTAATTACTAACCTGGGTTTTGAAGGAATGATCTAATTAATTTCAAAGAGTGACCTAATTAATTTAAAAAAGTAGCATATGCATATTCAGAGTCTCAAATCAAAAAGTGGTCAATTAATTTTTTAAAGTAATGATGACATACAATTTTTTATTCACTATAAATTACTTTATTTTTAGAGTAACCCAATTTATTATAAAGAGTAACCCATTACTTTATTTTTAGAGTAACCCAATTTATTATAAAGAGTAACTCAGTTAATAAAAAAGAGTAACATAAAAGATTTTATTAACTATAAATTGCTTTATTTTTAGAGTAACTAAATTTATTATAAAGAGCAACACAGTTAATAAAAAAGAGTAACCTAAAATAATTGCTTTATTTTTAGAGTAACTAAATTTATTATAAAGAGTAACACAGTTAATAAAAAAGAGTAACCTAAAATATTTTATTCACTATAAATTACTTTATTTTTTTAGGGTAACCCAATTTATTGCTTTATTTTTAGAGTAACCAAATTTACTATAAAGAGTAACCCAGTTATATAAAAGAGTAACCTAAAGATTTTATTTACTATAAATTGCTTTATTTTTTTTAGGGTAACCCAATTTATTATAAAGAGAAACCTAATTAATAGAAAAAGTAATCTAAAATATATAACACTTAAAATACATTTAAAATAAAAAGAAAAAAAAAACAAGATTCAATAATCCAAAAGGCAAACTCATATTCAACCAGTTTAATTTTCACTGCACCAAACATTATGTCCTACACAAAGTAAAATTTTCACTACTTACAACCTACCAATCACCACTAATCACAGCACACCACTAATCACACCACACGACTGCTTAAGGAGAGACCAATACAAAGTTTAGAAATAATTGTCTTCTTCAATTTACCAAACTGAACCCCCCAACCCACCCCCACCATCATATTCATGACCCAATCCAATCCTCTCTCTCTAATGACCTAGCCCTAACCCAAACTATACTTAGCTCCTACATACTAAAGCCCCCAAACATTAAACACATACTATCAACTTCCCCAACCCCAAACTCTCTCTTAACTTTCTCTCTTTCTTTTTCCCCAATCAAACAACAAGAAAAAAGTAGTATATAGAAGCTCAATAAGAAGCTAGCCACATGAGAGTGGTGATTAAGGGGATGGTTAATTCATCTCTAATCTTGGTGCTTCCACAATTGATCATGTCCACTTTTTTCAGGTGAAGTTGGTTAATTACATAATTGGAAATTCATCAGAAGATTAGAGAAAGATCGGTGTGCTTATTTCTTGTCTGAATCTTCCCTTGTGTATTTAATCATATATCAGTGAACTAAAAAATCGATTGAGAAGAAGATCAAGAAGAAGTTGTTAGTTAGTTATGGATCAGCTAGCTCACGGCCACCCTATACCTCCGCCGTTTCACGCGAGGGATCTCCAGCTCCACCACCACCACCAGTTACACCACCACCCCGACGACGAACAAAGCGGCAACAACAACCCCAATTGCACCGTAAAGCGAGATTGGGACGACAACAATTACGGCCACCCCTTCATTATTAACATCGTTGTGCATATGTGCAATATTGTAATTAAATTGCATCACTTAAATGAAGAAAGAAAATGCTTTCTCCTATGACAATCTTGAGACTAATCGTGATGGGTTTTCTCCCACACTCTTCGTCGATGTTGAAGTCTCATCCTTCTTCTCCAATCGCTCTTCCCCGTCTCCTATCTTGTGTCAAATTGAATCTCTTCATCATCATATACAATGACGGCTGCCAGAAATCAAAGCGGTGGGTGGCATGGACCTCGCCTCTCTGGATCTGATAAGAGGAGAGAGAGACCCCAGATTCAAAGAGGAAAGTGAAATATATGAAAAATGAGTTTGACCCATATTAGAATAGATGACGTGTAAATCCGGTTGCACCAATTTCAAAAAAAAGACTAGCCTATTGAAGTCTTTGTCTTAAACATATATTGATCAAAAACTAATCAAAATTATATTGTTAAATTAAATAAATAAATAAGTAATCAAATTTATATTGCTAAATTAAATAAGTAAATTTTAAATAATAAAATCTATAATTAAATTTTATGATTGATTAAAATCAAAGAAAAATCATATATCCTATGTATATTAAATTAAATTATAATATATGAATATTAATTGATATATTAATTTAAATTAAGCATTTATTGATTAAAAATTAATTAAATATGCCAAAAATATCTATCATAATATTTATCAAATTTATATTGTTAAATAAAAAAGAAAAATTTAAATAATAAAATTTATTATTAGTATAATTAGATTAGATATTATTATTGAAATCAAAAATATTAATTGGACGGTCAAGATAAACAAATAAATAGATAGACAAAAATATCTATCATAGTATTTATCAAATTTATATTGTTAAATAAAAAAGAAAAATTTAAATAATAAAATTTATTATTAGCATAATTAGATTAGATATTATTATTGAAATCAAAAATATTAATTGGACTGTCAAGATAAACAAATAAATAGATAGATAGATTTTAATTTTATGTATTTTGTAAGGGCTTTACCTAAAAATAATGTTATTTTATTTATTTATTTAAGTAAAAAATGGAGCAACGATAAGTTTTGTTGAGTTGATTGCAGGAGGGAGTAAAATGTATACAGGTAATCGGAGCTCCATTAGCATAGGAGTGCTATCCTGCTATCCACTTATTCTGATTCAGTCATCAACTCGAGAAATGATAACTGTATGCTCGTCAAAATTCCGATGGCAGTCTCTGTGCGGTGCCTCCTGCTCCTATTCACATCCACTGCCTTGGGCGGCGGCGTCTCCACCAGCAGTTGGAAGGTACTCCGCGAGAGGCAAAAGATCGAGCAAACAAGTACAAGTTGCGGTGCAGTCTCAGCAGAAACCAGAGGGGGAAGAAGAAGATTTTCAGGTGCTAACGGCCGTTCAAAGCGATTACAATCGCATTGTAATCCTCGACACTCCCAAATCAAGGCTCCTACTTCTTGACTCCACTCGTAATTTCATTGCCCTTTTTCGCCTAATTTTTCTCTTTCATCATACGTTCTTTTCACGCGTTTTAATTCACACTGCAGATAATGTCCACAGCATGCTTAACAAGGAGACTAAATGGACTGGTTCATATTGGGTATCTATATCTCGACTCTAGCTTCTTCTTATATTACTCCAATTCCAATGGTCAATTGATGTTTGGGTATATCATCTCGAGGTCTGTACTGTATTAATCCAATTTATTTCTGCAGGATGAATTTGCTGCATTGCCACCTGTCGTTCCAAGGGGTCCCATCGCCATCTTTGGCTTGGTAATATTAATCTCTTTGCTCTAATCTTTTAAGGTGAAAAATCCACGGTTTCTGAGCTACTTTATCATTTAAAATATGTTGATTTACTAAATTTTCAGGGTGGAGGAACTGCAGCTCATTTGATGCTTCATTTATGGCCTTCACTGCAGCTGGAAGGCTGGGAAATAGATGAAATCGTAATTATTTATTCCTCTTTTCCTACATTTTCACTGCTGCTAGTTTCACTCATTACTTAATTCTTCTGTGATTCCAAAGTGAAAATATAGTAAGATTATGTGAGGGCAGTTGTTCCAGTGACAGTTGATACTCAATTTTAAACAAATCAATGAGTCAAAAAGTTTTGTGGTATTTGTACAACAATATTGTTTGCGTTGTGTATAATTCAGTTGTTATGAGTAAGTTTATATAATTCCAGTTGATGGATAAATCAAGACACTATTTTGGGCTTTATGACCTCGAGAAACGCACTACCTATGGGGGAGTACTTAACATTCACATTGGTGATGTTTTTTCTCCAGAAGCTGCTATTTCAGGAGGTTATGCTGGTAAGATTTATATGTTTTTTCCTGAAGTAATATTATAAATCTTACTAATTCTTCTCATTTCTGATTAAAACTGTATGCATCCATATCTTTTGGCTACAGCAGCTGATCATGATTGAGGTTAGAAAATGCATCAGAATTTGTCTTTGACATGCATATATCTCATTCTATTCTCTTACATGACTGCCAAGGACTGATATAGAATATTCGAGGGTGTTGATCACAAAATGCCAACTTATTGCTGTCATACAAACTGCAGGTATCATTGTTGATTTGTTCACAGAAGGAAAGGTTTTGCCACAGTTAGAACAGGTGTTTTTTTTAATCTATTTGTCTTTGCATATTTTCTATTCCATCAACTTTTTTTGGTAGGGGTTGTGGAGGAACTCATGGCTACACAAAGCAAATCATGATCTATAGTTATAATTCTGCAATCAATATTAGATTTCCTCTCTATAGCTATTGCCTATTGGACTATTCTTGAACTTTTAACAATCAATATTTGGTGGTCTGAGTCTCTACACGAGAAAAAGTTGTTATGTGGCTTAGGCAAATGAAATCTAATATGAGGAAAATAAAATAAGAAAATTAGCACAAGATTTGCAAAACATTAATTCCCCATTATTTTATCGTTTACGTATAAAATATCAACAAAAAAGATAAAAAGCTGAGAAAATTATAGAAGAATGATTAACACTCACTATATCTAATCTAATTAGAATGCATAGCACTCCATGAAATTGATAATTGATAATGAAATTGCATTTATTTGCTGCAATCTTCATTTTACGTTCTATCTTTATGCCTTCCCATTCCCAACCAGGCTGCTACTTGGTTGGAACTGTATAATAAATTGATGCCAGAAGGTCGCTTCATGGTGAACTGTGGAGCTGGTGAAATTGGACTACCTGCTACAGATTCAGTTTCTCAACATGATGCTTCATCGACAGATGGCTCTTGGAAACTGAATGCTACCATTAGGGCTCTATGTGAGGCATTTCCTGGGCAAGTAGGGTGCTTCTTAATGTTCCAGTTCTATCTCTTGAATCAAGTCAGAATGGATCAATTATAAATTCGATAAACCAATTTTCTGATCACGTATGATGCAAAATAAGAAATAAATTATGTATATATGCACACACTTCACCATCATGTACATTGCATTGGTTGTACCCTCAACTTGTTAGTATAAGATCACAGTTTTGTAATGTCAGGTAAATTGGAAGAAGATGCCACGAAGCTCAGGAGAAAACTATTTGGCCCTCACTGGATTTTTGCCAGATTTGAATACCTGGTCTGCTGCTCTTCCCAAGGAACTGAACTCAAGTGTCAATCAATGGAGGTCATGTAACATGCACAGTGACTGATGGGACCAAGCTAACTTTAACTAATGGTATGAGCCTTAGCCCTTGGCCTCGTAGTTGTTAGAGGCGCACCTTCTAGGGGGCTCTAAGAAAAGGGCCTCCGCACACCTTTGGTGCTCCTCTAACATGCGCAGTCTGGCTGTCTCCCGAACATGTAATTATTACTCCACATTTTTTATATAAATTTTACCTTCTTGAAATACACTTTAATTTACTACCCGCAACCTTTTCTAAGTAAAGTTTTTATTTATTTCATAATCTTGAGTAAAAAAGTTCAAATCTCCATTCTTGCACAAAGATACTATTGGACTATGATGAGGATAGTCATTATCTATTTAAGTAAGATCATTATTGATTAGTGAGTAGTTAGTTTGCTTCTTTGCTAGTCATTTTTTAAATTAGTATTTACATTATTGTGTGTACTTCAACTTTATTTATCAGTTTAAAGTTATTTTAACTTTGAAGTTGATTGTGTAAGCATGTGTTCAATGTGTTATTATCTTATTTATTTATGAGTTATTAAGTGATGTAATGTGGTTTTTACCTTGATTTGGTTAGTTAACTGTGTGCTGAGTAGGATGTACTATTTATGTATACAAGTAGAAAAATCTAGGGCTGGTGTACGACTTGCACGCTTCAAGCACAGGGCCCTTGTATCTCCATGCACCTTTTGCCTCTAACAACTTTCTCTTATTTTTACTCATGGGGTATGACGACATGTTTTTTTTTTTTTAATGAATTAGCCGCGAGTTATGCTACATTACAGCTTAAAAGATTAGAGTAGAGAATGAGATATGGAGGTTCAAATCGGAATAGCACTTGGGGCAGGGTGGGTTTGGGTGGATGTATGGAGTTGGCGAAGAGGAGGATTAATAGTAGGAAATGGATAGAGGAGATAGTAAGATTCAGATGCCTGGTTTACAATTAATGTTGGTGTGTGAGAGCTGTTTAAAGTGTTAAGACAAGTACAATAGTGAAATTTTGGAAGGGTAAGGCGTACACAACATCAATTCCATATAATCAATACACAAGACAGCAGTATATATATTCATGCCAGATGTGTCTATTAGAATAGAGCCTTCCACAAGGGGAGAGGCAGATGGAGTGCTTGGCAGAAACAGTGACCAAGCCAAGCACTAGCTATTTTTATTCAACCCAGCCATCGAGGGCAATCAATCACCTATAACTACTTGTCCCTCTGGCACTTATTCAAACACCAAACTCAAATTTGATAGATAGATAGATAGATAGATAGATAGATAGATAGCAAGGCACACAGTAAATTAAGTGGCTAGCGGCGGAAGCTCCGGACCTGGCGGGGCTCTTGTTCATCCTCCCCACGGAGTTTGACGAGTGTGTAGATGGCTGCCCCTGCAACAGCTCCAAGGGTAGGCGCCACCAGATATATCCACAACGACTTGTAGTTCCCTGCTGCAACTGCTGGGCCTAGAGTTCTTACTGGATTCATGGAAGCACCGCTGGATGGGCTGCATGCAGGGGGGATTGATGAGATGAGTGATAAAAGAAGATATATGATGAAAACAAGTATGTATGGATATATATATTGACCCAGCCACTAGAATATTGAGCATCACTGTAGCTCCAACAGCTATTCCTGCTAGTTCTCCAACCTGCAATTAATACACCATCATCATGTGATCATAGTGTAGAGTATAAGCAGCTGAGCTGAGGAGTGACTTACTGCACGTGTATCGGTGGCTACAGCAGTGACCACAAAGAGTAGATTAAAGGTAATGAGGAACTCGAGGGCAAAGGCCTGTCCGGAGCTGACGGATGGAACAGTGACTCCACCGGACATGAAAGGATGGAAGACGCCTTTGAGAGCAAAGGATGCGCAGATAGAAGCAGAGACCTGGGCGAGAATGTAGGCGGGGACGTGAATCCAGGGGAAGTGGCGGAGAGCTGCGAAGGCTATGGTGAGGGATGGGTTGAGATGCGCTCCGGAGATGTGCCCTGTGGATAGGATCACTATCATCACTGCCAAACCCGCACACGCTGCGTTTCCGATTAGGCTTTCTGCTCCATTGTACTTCTGGTTCACTATGGGCCCCGCTGTCGCCGCAAATATAAGGATGAATGTTCCAACAAACTCTGCTCCCAGCTGTATTCATTATTAATACTCCACATTACATGCAAGCTCCACCCACCTCTTTAGATATAATACTGTGGAGTGTGAAGTAGTAATATATATGTTTTTTCATTTATTTCTTCTTTCAGCTAATTTATGAACTTATTTTGGGATCTCAATCTAGTGAATTACAGTTAAAACAGGTGTAGCTTTAATTTGCAAGGAATTATATCTTTTTAACAAAAAAGTACAATATGGCGGAAATAGATAGCATATGAATAAAGGTAAGAGGGGCGTGTAAATGGTTGTCTAATCCCTAATTAGAAGGCATCTAGACTCAAGAAATCACATGCACAAGTCAAAAATGAAAAGAAAAAAGGAGGTTATAAAGCATAAGAGTCAAAAATAGTTGACAGGCTTGTTTCACATCCATCTCCCTCCTCCAACCAAAAAGCATCTATATATTTCTTCCTTTTCATCTCTCAATTATTCAATAATCACTTTCATCCCAAATTTCTTCCAATTGATCATGCATTAAATGGCTTACTCCACCCCACTCATTAGCGATCTCTACTGTTCCTTTCCACAGCAATTTTTTTTCCTTCCGGAATATAACTGCATGTAAGTACGTTTGGGAGACATAATACTCCTAGTGTAGGTGTTGCGTGAGACTGTATGACCATTTTACACTTTTTAAAATAATTATCACTTTTCCTTTATACTATAAATTGTTCATGAATCATTATTACTTTATATTAATTTAATATCACTTTTTCATTTATACTATAAATTGATCATAAAATAATATTATCACCTTTTTATTAATTTAATATCGCTTTTCAGCATAAAAGTTATCATTTTTTTACTTCTCCCATAAACTCTTACAATAGTCTCATGTGTTTGCCATACTCCTATGCAAATGCAGCATGGATAGTGTGAAATGATATTGCACTAGCTAGATTAATCACGTTCTTAATCACTCAAATGGATATTAATTAGTAATTTAAACCCCTGTTTCACAAAACTGATCATATCCTAACAATTTACTCAGCCACTAGCTACCCATATAACTTAAATTTGTTTAAGTTGCACTGTATTGAGCGATGAATACATGTTCGAAACAAGGGATGGATGGATCAGCATTTACCAATTTGCGCAATAAAATATACAGTGAGCCACGTGGGGAAATGGTAAATTAAGCGAGAGAGAGGGGTACCTTGCGAGTGAGTGAGATATCAGGGACGGAGAAGTCGGTGAGGCATGTGTGAGGAGCACCCCAGGTGGGAAGGCACTTGCACCGAGGCATTGACTTCCGATCATATGACAGCGAATCCACCCGCTGCGACGATGCCATCAGCGGCGTTGGTGTCCCCGGCGTCGCCGGTGCTGACATTGTTGGCGTTCCTAATTCGTAATCCGCCATTCTGATCACACTTTTTTTTTCTTTTCTTTTTTTTTTCTTTTTTTCTAAAAAATACTGGTTCGAAGAAGGTGGATATGGATACAGTTACATGATCTGCAGGCTTTTTTTAGTTTGGTGCTACACGAGATTCGGAATTGTACCCAGATCGATGCCCCTGACCACTTCTTACTATTCAACTATATGCTGCATTAATGCTAACACTACTACTAGCTATAGCTATAGCTATCTTTTTTTTTTTTTTTTTAAGGGGGAGGATGAAAGAGATGATCCAAGTTACATGCTTTGTAAATTTTTATAAAGCTGGAGCTACGGCATACAAAAGTCAAAGATATCCAGCTTATCTTCAGCAGATGTATAGATATTTATATGGAGAGGGATCTTTGAGGAAGATGTGTGTTTTTCCGGATAATTGGTTGATGAAAGAAGTTAGACACTTTTATAAAACAGTGATTAAGGAATGGCGGATGAATGGAAGGGAAGGATCCAGGATTAATGCATCAAGCAGATTAAAACTAAAATAGAAGAAGAAGAAGAATAGGAGTGAGAGAGAGAGAGAGAGAGAGAGAGAGAGGAGGGCGGTGATGAAATAATAGGAATAGGAGTGGTTGAAGTGTGCAGTCAGCAATTTGTTTTGTTTTTGTTGAGCCTCAAATGCAAGGAATATAAAAGGAAGAAGGCCAAGGTAAGGGTAACCCCTTACAATTTCTAATTTAAACCATTAACCATCAATCCAGAGAATTTATTTATGGGGTAAATAATGTTTTTTTCCATTGACTTTTGCCTATTTTTTAAAATTATTTTGTAAGTTTTTGAGTTTTTAAAATTCGTGCATTAAATTTTCAAAATTCAACAATTCAGTCTATTCACCGACTAAAGCAGGTCACCCAACGCTAATTTCATATGCCATTTCATATGCCAGTGCTGACATAGTGAAAGAAATAAATATTTTAGTCCTTTAATTTGCCTCATTTTGAAATTAGTATATGATATTCCAAAATTTTTAAATTGATTCAATAACTATTAAAATTCAACAGAAGTCATAAAGATATAAAAATATATTCAGGACCATGAGCTAACTAGCACAACCTAAACCTGGTCATTGAGCTCTCCACTTAAGTGAGAGGTCCATTAGGAACGAATTAGGAGAGGTGATATAAGGAGACTTGTAGAAGGGAAAGTAATGGTGATTGGTATATACTAACTACTAACTGAACTAACAACTAATATTTACCGATAAAAAAAAAACTAGCACAACCTAAAAAAATTTATAACTAACTTGCACCACGAATAAAACGCCCTGCAAATGATTTGCTCTAAAAATAACTCATTTGAGCTAACTAGCACAACCTAAAAAAATTTATAACTAACTTGCACCACGAACAAAACGCCCTGCAAATGATTTGCTCTAAAAATAACTCATTAGGACTCCTATATAACTTTATTCATGTGAATCTATATCTCAAGTAGACCTACTAATATATAACCCACCACGTATAAATAAATTAAAAATGATATTTATAAATTATGGATAGTCTATTTTCATTACATATTTTTTAAAATTTTATTGTAGGTTCATATTTTAAAAAAATCCATATAAAATATTATAATGAGTTTGACATGCACTTATTATATCCTACCAAAATTTATTCAATAGCTATTTTTCGCAAATAACCTCTCTATAAATGACCCCACCTCACCAATTACATAACATACCCTAATTCATCAAATGAAGGTTTGTGGTGGGTTAATACTGATGTAACTCAACCCACTTAAACATTTTTAATGGATCTAATAATTTAAGTGACATTTCCTATTTCAATTTTTTATTATGATTGACATTTCCTATTTCAATTTTTTATTATGATTTCAATAATATATAATAATTTTGTGGTAAAATGGATATATAATTATAAATTGAATAAAAAGCAAAATCATGTGATTATCTGAGGGAAAATGCAACAAAATTCCAAATAGATCAACCACAATGTTAAAGAAAACCCAATCAAACCTCCATTAAAAAAAAAAAAACTCTAACTAATTCCATTTTTTCACTAGCTTATAAATTCATGAATATATATCATCTACCGTTCATTCTCTATTGTAAGTTAGGTTCACGTTAAATTATTATAAAAATGATGTCTGCTTATGATGATCTATTGGACGTATGTCAATCTATGAGGGGTTTTATGATTGTAAAAATCATGACGGACAAATTTCAATAGTGTTAAAAAATCAGTTAGTGAGAATGAGGGTAGGGTGACAGAGAATTCTAGAGTTCAATCCAAATGAAATATATTCTATAAATTAAGCAATATAGTAAAATTTTAAAATTGAGGAAAGAAATGTTACATATCTAACTATTAAGACCTATATGATAAATAGACCAATTTCTTAAAAATTTAAAAGTTGATGAACTAATTTCAAAATTTTGAAATAGTTTCGACTAATTTCAAATAGAGTCAAACTTAAAGGACTAAAAAAATTATTTTTTTCGCCATGTCAGAATTGCCACATGGCATTACTGATTGGGTGACCTGCTCCAATCAATAAATGAATTAAATTGTCGAATTTTGAAAAATTATTGAAGTAATTTAAAAAATTCAAAAACTCTTAAACTAATTTCAAAAATAGGAAAGTTAATGGGAAAAAAATTATATTTACTCAATTATTATTATTTAATTATATAAAAGCAAAATTAAAACAAAAAATAAGATTTAGATTTTCTCTCATTTTACTTGACTTGACTTGACACCCCATTTAACAAATGTGATACAAGACTTTACATTAAAATAATGTTAAAGGAGATACGTGTGGAGAAGTGCCTTGGTTTCTTATACTATTACTCATTATTATACATTTCACAAGAAAAAATGATAATTATATTTTTTTAAAAAAGTCAATGCCCAGCCAAGCTACTGTGTTAGATATATTATTTTAGTTTACTCGATTCTTCATTTGCATTATTATTTGCATTATTACTTGTTTTCTCATTTCTTTATTCCTACAAGCAACCCCCACCGGCCCACCCCCTCATCACTCTTCGCCTCCCGTCCGTTCTTCATTATTTCTTTTTTCTTTTTAATTACTTTCAATTATTTCCCACCATAAATTAATTCAACCAATCAAATTCCAAATTTTCTTTTTTACAACACTCTGCAAATTAATAAAGTCAAACCAATTTATTTCGTCAGTCTTTTACGGTGTAGAATAGTGATACGTACTAAACAATAAAGGAAGAATAACGAATAATAACCAGTACATCCGTTTTATTCAAATTTTACAAAATTAACGAGTTATTTTTCCCTGCGTATATATGCACACACCCGTGGTGCACACTTTAAAAGAGTATGAAACTATCTCATGAAATGGGTTTTTTACACTTGTATAAGAGTTCGAGACGGCCATCTCATTATATAAATTTTTTGAGATGATAAATTGATAATATTTTAATAAAAAAAATATTATGTTAATGAAAAATAATAATATTTCAAAATGAGAAGTGATGGTTATTGAAAAAACATAAATGAGTTTATGAGGCGGTTGACAAAGTTCAGCAGCCACAATGTCTATTTGAGTACTCCCTTCGTTGGATGCGTGCAAAAAAGAGTATATAAATAATGGTGGTAAGGTTCCACCTTAAGAAATTAATTATTATTATATTATTATTATTCTAATATATTTTAAAAGTTTGTAAAACATTTTATCCCCTTTTTATTCTTGTTATTTTTTCTATTTTACTTCCTTGACCGTAATAATGAACTTAATTAATTAATGTTCCGCCTTTACTAATCCATGTTGTCTGTTCAATTCATCAAATGAATCGTTTCATTGTCGATTAATATTGTAGAAGAAGAAGGGATTCAAGGACTGCATTTTGGGCTCCCATGGTGTCAGGTGCTATTTCTCAAAAATGTCACCTCCCTCTCGATGATAATTCCTCGATTACCATCGGATTTTCGAATAGAAGAGATAACCCTCTTTTTTGGCCACGTCTTCTCCTCCTGATAAAGAAGAATGTAGAAAGATCAGCGACACTACTACTGCTGATAAAGGTAAACTATCACATTCTCTAACTGTGAGAAATAGAAGAAACAATAATGGTGTGGTGGTGGTTCTTCTGGTTTACAGAGGGGTCGTTCTGCTACACGAAATTACGATGTTAAGAAGGGGATCGGTCGAGGCATTCTATTTAATATTCAAAGGAGATTTGGTTTTCTCTTTTTATTTGACAGGCTTCTGTTTACATTGGTTTTATTTCCATGTTATGATACGATATTCACTTGTCATAACAGTTTTCTGGAATTGCCCAAATGATAGTATAACTCACTGTTCTTTGGAATCTACAGCCAATGACAGCTTAATGTTGGTTTACGAGTGAAGTTATAGTTGTATTTAAGAGGTAAGAACTTATCTGGTCTCTGTAATTGCAAGTAGCTATAATTTGATAATCAACACACATTGATATTCTTACTTCTTGATAGAAATATTTGAATCTGAATACAGAAGAACTAGAGCTTTATATGAGAGGCTACACGAAACTCTTAAAGGTGTGGATATGTCAGTTATGCTAAGTTTGAGGCTTCCCAGGAATCGGACGAGCCTGAGAGTCATCAAGATGAAAAGAGTAAATGCCTTTAGCGTGCTAGAGGTAAGAAAGTAAAAGCCTATATGCATGTCCATTTTTTTTCCTCTGTATACATGTACCTGCTGATATATATTTATGTAAAATCATACTTCACCCTGTTCCACATTCCACAGCTGTTTTTGAGAGAGCCCTTAGCTATTTCAGAACTTTAATTGGAGGAGGAAAGGGCAATGCTTTTGGAAGAGTAGTTAAACACTGAAAGTAGCTTTGGCCAGCTTGGTGATGTTGATTTAGTACTTGCTAAGCTGCAAAAGAAACTGAAGAAGAGAAGACAGAGAGAAACAGAGGATGGTTTTTCTGGGTACTTAAATTAGTTTTGATATTATTTTCTGTATCATTTTAGTTTTATAATCTAATGATGGCTGATTTTTCAAGAATTTACAGGTCCGAGGAGTATATCGATTATCTATTTCCAGAAGAAACACAGACAATGAATCATAAGATTTTGGAAGCAGCATACAAGTGGAAGAATCTGAATCTGATTCTGTGATGATGGTAGGTTTTCCTTAATAATTGCTGGTATTTAATAATTTTTAATTAATAATCTGACTGCTGTGGATTACCTTTGTTCTGTTTACACCATCCAAAGTTACGGTCCTCAGTTATAATTTTATTGTTTGTTATGACTTCCAAGCTGGTTCATGTGTCCTAAAAAATTGTACTTTCTCTGTAAAACAGTTACTCTATTGTAATATTATTTTTCTGTTGACGGTATTTTGGCAATGGAACACTTAATTATAGGTTGTATATAATGCACTTATAATTGCATATGTGAAGTTCTTGATGTATATTTGACTGCACTAACAAACAAATTTCTCACCTGAACTAGCTGTGATCTTTGGAGTTAAGTGAATTTTTATGTTATGTACTACATTGATCTATGGAGAACTGCATAAGGATCATAAGAAGAGATCCTAAGCCACTAATGAAGGATCATAAGGCGTTGTTTTTGGTTGTTGGTCTTTACAAAAGCTTAAATGACTGTCGGGCTCAAGTTGGTTGGAACCTCGGTGTTGTTTGTCCTAAATGCGCTTACCATCACCCAGATGATGCTGTAAGGATGCAAGCAGATCGCTGGCTTCGAGATTTTCAAGGCACGGTTTACGCTTGGAAGGTGGTTTTTCTATTTCAATCAGATATTGTACACTTCTCGAATTGTTTCATGATTTAAGTGGAGTTTTACATGTAATCATGTTTGTAAGTGTTGGTCGAGATGATAAAAGGAAAAACTTGATTTGGATGTGAATATGTTGGAGGATTTCTGTTTATATAGGCCTGAATGAATTTAGCATTCAAATTATATTTTCAGCTTCAATGGGACATTTACTTGATTTCAGCTTCAATGATTGTTCTAATTATATGTTGATGCAATAGGTTGGTGGATAATTTGCTCCATGATACGTTCAGCAATATAGAAACTTCATGAGTATTTAATTTGCTCAATAACACTCATATGTTTCATGATACGATAACTTGCTCCATTTGATGTGTGTAAAAATGGATGGTTGATGCTATATGGCAGAAGATGCAGTTGACTGGAAATTTGATCCCAGTAAACAAATGCATTACTCACACCCTTCAAATGATAAGTGCTCATGGATGGAATCATGCATACGAGCCCAGCAATATATATGTGGGCATGAAGAGGTCATTTGGTGGGAAAGTTGTTCATGGTGTCATGGACTCTATATCAGCAAAGCATTCACATGCTTATGGAACTTCTGCCGAAATAGTAGCTGCTATTGCTCAGTTTAGAAATTTTATACCACGAATTAAAAAAAACTACCTTGAGATTTGAATGACTATACCAACAGTACTATATGTTTACAATTATTTCCTTCCTTAAGTACACAGGTTGTATTAATGTGTTTGAAAAAGAGTTGGATTAATATCCTTATGTTTTTGTATAATTGAGATGCGAAAAAGCAGAAACAAAAAAAAAAAAAAACCAAATATTTTCTATTAATTTTGATTTATATAGTTAAACCTATATTCTATATTTCTTTCTAATTTGTCTAGAAATTTCATAAATCAGAAAGCAGAATTTAGAAATATGAAAATTATCACATTTAAAAAGATACTCATTGAACAACTTGAGAAATTTATAAATAGGAATACCACTACACATCATATACAACTATACCTAGCATGAGAAGGAGATATATAGCAACTATAAAAGAAAATTGGATGTGAGCGCTTAAAGATCTCATCAAATACCTAAACAGAAAAAATGGTCTCACAGAAATAATAGTAACATGCCTTCCTCAGGTACATCGTGTGCCTTTAGAATTTTGTGTTAAATTGTATACCCTTTAGTATAAAGATGTGTACCCTTTATTTTCTGAAGAAAAATAAAAATATATTAATGAAAAATGTATACTCTTTAGAACAAAATGGTATACCCTTATTAATTAAAGTGTATACCCTTTAAAATAAAATAATGTACCTTTATCCATAATACTAAATTCTAAAGGCGCACGTAAGCCTCACTCTTATAAAAATACTCTTTATTTCTTTACATAATTTAAATCCTAAACATCCTTTATTCATTTTTGAATTTGAATTTTAAAAATGCTCTTTATTTCTTTACATAATTTAAATTCTAAACATCGCATTCTTTTTAATCTTCACACTGCAATATTAATCTTCACATCCTAAATATACGCCAATGGATATTCAAATATATACATCAAGTTTTAAATTTATATAAAATTATAAAGAAAAATTATGAAAAATGCCACTTTAATAGTTGATGGAAAAATGTTATCCAACATAATTTTTTTTTAAAGAAAAAATGTCACTTTTTAAAAATTTTTACCCCTTTCTATTATATAAAGTAATATATAGTCGTACATATAGTTGGACGTATAATTGTGTGCAGTTCGCATATATATTATTAAATAAAACATGTCAATAATCGCACATGTAGTAGCGTGTAGGGTTGTGATATATTCACAAAAGAGGTCGCAGACCAGGGTTAAATATGTTTATTTGAATTTTTCAAAGAAATTATAGTGGATGACATTTTTTTAAAATAAACTAATAAAAATGACATTTTTGTTGATACTCCAATTATAAATTATTTTGAGATATATTACGGAGTATAACGTGCAACGCGCGTTTTAAAAATCTAATATAATAAATAACAAAATTGATATTGAAATGAGGATGGAATTTATGAGAACAAAATTATAGCAGTGTATCTCATGATATATTATTAATATATGGAGTATAATAATAACGAGGAATGAGTATTGGGTGGATGATGAGTGGAGTAGACTTGTACATAGCAAATCGAGAGGACAAGACAATGGCATATGAACTTTTTCTACGTGATCTCACAATATTTAATAAGGCTAATCAAAATGCATGAATTGTCAAACTCCGACAAAATATATTAATAATAAAGAAGCCCACCACTGTCCCTCTGTTCCAATAAAATTAGGCTGATCAATCAACATATTCACATCTCCTTCAGAAATCATAATCTAAAACAATTAACTCTTTTTTTTAGCCGGGCCTCCATTGTATTCGCGAATGATTATATACAATGATTCTGTAGTAAAAATATTTTGGCAGAAACTTATAAGATACCATCTCATGTAATAATATAAGAGTGAGTCTCTTATGCGCCCAGACACAGACACTCGAATTTAGATTCGTGCTCATTTGCAATTTTCGTGCCCTTTACAATTTAAACTCTCTATCAATACTTAGGTTTAAATAGAATATGACAAATAGGTGATGTATTAAAAAAGGAACAAAAAACAAGAGTGCCAAAAGTTAAGATGTGAAAATAAAGCCACAAGCGGCCAGGCTGCACAAAGCCAAAACTATCTAAATATGAAGATTCGAAGTTCATATCATTGAACATCAAATTGTGTACAAAGTTTGGAGCTGAATTGTGCCAGTCAAAATCCCCTCCAATATCTGATAAAGCATCCTCAACTGTATTTTCTTCACGAAAGATATGTGAGACATGGAAGTTCATGTTCTTAACGATATCCTTGGATCTTCTCTATCTCGCGATTAGTCTCCAAGGAATCTTCGGCGTAGGATCAGTTAGGGCATGAAGAACATACATCGAATCCGTCTCCAACCATAGAGAATTCCACCCCCTTACCGTGAGCCAGCTCAATCGCCGTGAAAGCTGCTGCCATTTCTGCTTCAAAAGCAAAGCCGTTACCATATCCACATGTGAAGCTGCCCCTTGCAAATCCATTGTTGTTCCTGTAGATTCCAACTCCAGAAATCGTTCTAGGAGCCCCCGAAGCATGGCCATCAGTATTAACTTTAATCCATCCAGGCGGCGGGGGTTGCCAACGTAGAGACGTAATGCTCAGAGCTTTCATGGGTACTCCTTTTACGCCGAAAAAATGTAACGCAGCCAAGTCATCCATAGTATTACTCATCGTACCAATGGATAGTCTTTCTGCCTCCTTGATGAGCGACATAAGAATTGCTAAACCGATAGCGGATTTGGTTGGAATCCTATGAAATACAGGCATCACTATGATCAGATAATTGGGGATTATTTTTTGATGGGGATTGGCACTTTACTCATGAATTCACTGAGGCTTTCCCGTTCATTGTTGACATGCTAGGCTGAGTTCTATTTCAATGGCAATCCAAAAGGGTTACATGTGCATTTTTCTAACTCTGATTTGCTTGGTTTATTGCCACCGTTCGTTTGATGACATAGGCGATTTTGGTTTAATGGACTTTGTTTTCAAATAGAATAGGGAGGGGAAGAGTTGTTTTTACATGAGGACACGGACTGTGTCCCCGTGTCCCCGGGGGCGCAGGAACTTTTGCGATAATATTAATATCATTTTTGCTATAAATATTATTAGTTCTTTATAAAATATTATTATTTTTTATTTATACTTTAAATTGTTCACGAAATAGTTTACTACACAATTATCACTTTTCATCAATTTAGTATCACTTTTCATTAATGATGTTATCACTTTTTATTCGTCGAGGGCCTACGTGAGACAACGGTCTCACACAAGGTTTGCTCAAATATTTTTGTTTGAGGTTTTTAAAATTAATTTTGGATATTCGAAATCTATAATTATTTTAGAGGTAATTTGGGGTGCACCATACACCTTAGGGTAGGGGTACTTTCTTGTGAGATGGATTATGAGATGAGTCCCCATTGTTAAAGTATAGTTATTATATAAATAAAATATATTTATTGATAATTAAAATATGTTTGTCATGAATCATACTATAACATACTAAAAACATATTTTAATTCATTATTTATCATACTTTAGAAAAACATACTTTAATTACAATAACAATTATACTTTAAAAAATGGGTCAATCCATTTCACAACTCATCTCACATAATTGTCTCTCACATGAGACTTTGTATAGGAGTTTATAGATTAAATGTAAGATATAATTGTAATTATACATTTTGTTTTAATCTTTTTCTAAAATTAAATTTAAGAGTAAGATTCAATAATTGACATGATCTAAAAAACTTAGGATACTCATTATTAAGTACAAAATAAAGTTCATAATTACTAGCAGAATGAGATATAAAATTGTACAATAAAATACCTATATTGCCCCCCTTAATTAATGAAAGCTTAAAATATGAAATTTATTTTTCTTTCATCAATCCCTTGTGAATTTACACCATATCCAAACTACGTTTAAAAATATGAAATTGGTATCCAATCTGCATCACGCGATATCCAATGCAGAATATCTACATTTTTATTCAAACAAATCTACGGTTAATTTATGTAACAAATTTATGTAACAAAATAATATCAATTCTAAATTTATTGCTTTCTGGGTATGTTTTTTCATTTATTAAATTCCTGCATAATCAATTAAATGTCATGCACAATTAAATATATTTTTGCACAATCCATATATAAACATGAAAATATGTACGTATAGAATTCATTTCTCATAAATCTGTTTAATTATTGCCGCACAATATAGTTATAATAATACATTAAATCATACTTATACATTAAATATTTTGCACAATCCATTAAATATTTTGCACAATTGGATACGATTGTGCACAACTAGCATATAAATATGCATAACACCGTAGCTGCAGACCGCATCCATTAAATATTTTTTACAATTGGATACGATTGTGCACAACTAGCATATAAATTTGCATAACACCGTAGCTGCAAATATTTTGCACAATTGGATACGATTGTGCACAACTAGCATATAAATCTGCATAACACCGTAGCTGCAGACCGCAATGACTTCGGCATCGTGGCCGGTGACATTTTTCCCAACAACAGAGGACAGATTGATGATTTCGTGCGAGGAATAGCAATCAGAAATATTGTTATTGGTGGAAGGATGTTTTTAAATGGGTAGAGTTGTGTTGTGCCAATAAATTAGGCATGAAAATAGGAAGGATGGTGAGTTATAGATAAAAAAAAATTAAAATTTTTATATATTTAATTAATATATTAGGGTTATATTAAGCATATTACTTTATATATTTTTATTTAATAATAATAAATTTGGACGCATGTACCTTACAGTAATATCTCTTAATACTTGGTATTGGAGAGTAATTAATCCAAAAACTTAAATATTAGGTGCACCGTGCACTAAGGTAAAACTCTTATTTTAAATGGAATTATAAAAATCATTCATATACATACCTACCAAAGATTAGAAAATCAGACAGGCCAAAAAATCGATCCGAATACACCCTAAAAACTAGATTCTAAGTCCAACCGGGTAAAACTGGATTCTAAGTCCAACCGGGAAAACCCGAATTGAGCTAACCGGCTGAACCGGGAATCACTGGTTATTTTTTTTTTAAAATTTTGGCTGAACCGGGAATCACTGGTTTTTTTTTGAAATTTTTCGTATTTGAGATCCTAATCGTTGACTAATTTTTTAGCCAACATTTCAAGATAGGATGGATGCAAGAAAAGAGAGTAGTGATCATCATATATAGAATCACAATATTCCTTCTCTTTAATAAGTTTCCAATGTGGGATCTTGAAGTTGCGGGAAAATGGGAGAAAATGTGGTCTTTATATATAGGTGTCCAAAACCTCTTTCTCTCTTATAATTAACCAATGTGGGATCTTATCCCTTCCTATAAATACACACTCCTACATTTAACTACACGTAATTTATCACTCAATAATTATTTAATTTTGAAATAAATAAATTTATTTGCTTAATTGTATCCAATTAATTATAAAAAAATTGAATGAATATTAATTAAAGTTAAAGTCAACAAATAAAAAGAATTAACAATTTTCTTTTTATTTTTAATCCAATTCTAATATTCTTAATTAATTTTATTTCAATTTCAAAGTAAATTTGAATTAAATAAGATATTAATATAAATTAAAATTCAAAAATCATTTTGTTTTCACATTTGATTTTACTCTTTCAATCCATTATTTTTCATTACACTAAGTATATTAATAAAAAATTATATGTAAAATAATAAAATATTATTAAAATTTAAAAATATGTAATTTTTGTTTTTTCGGTTGAACCATCCGGTCCGACCTTAAACTGTTAGGATCATCAGTTTAGCCTCCGATCCGGTTTTCTAATAGTTGGTACCTACAAATCATATTAATCATCAATATGCACTTTTGTGAATTTAATGTGAATTGAATTCATATGTAAACTTTGATTTTATAAAATTACCATTTAATACCTCTTAAATAAGACTAAGAAGTACTTAAAGTAGAGGTCCCTCAATTCAACTAGCAACTATCTCTTCATACTTTTTTGGGTGATCAAGACATTGTCTTCTTGATGCGATCAAACAATGTCATCACGTAAAAGATTACTAGATGAAGATGAATTTTATTTATTAAAAAAATTAATAGTTTTATATATTTCTAAAAAAAATTTCATATATTAAAAGTAATCAATAAATTAGGATGTTAAGAATTTGAAGATTTTTTTATTTTTTAATTTAGTAGAGTAACAGTTTATCTTTTTAAATAATAATTTTTCATTTATTATAAAGTAATTGGTAAAAACATGTTTCACGTGTGAACTCAATTAAGTTTGCCTTTTATATATTATCTCTTCTCCATTAATAATATCTTATTCTTTTTGTCTCATTTTTCATATTTTTTCACATTAATTAATACACTCTTAGTGTTACACATTAATTTAAATATTAAAAAATAAAAAAAAAATTGCAAAACAAATATAAAATCATTATTCTTGATTTTAAAATAATAATATGAATGAATCTCAAACAAAAATCTCATAAAGTTATTTTAGAATCGACTAAAAAAATTATGGGCAATCTTACACGATACTGTCTTACTGTGAGATCATTTTACGCTTTCATAATTAGTTATCTCCTTTTACTAAAGATAATATCACCTTTCTTTTAAAATATTATCACTTTTCATTTATACTATAAATTGTTCATGAAACAATTCACATCAGTATAATCACATTTCATCAATTAAGTATCATTTTTCGTTATAAAATGTATCACCTCTTATCAGTTTCACAAAAATTATTCTGTGTGAGATAGCCGCACACAAATATTTGCGGAAAAAAAAGCACTTTGAAATAATAAATTATCACCCTATAATGTTGTCAGTTCTAAATAGGGATGTAATTGAATTGAGTCAAATCAAACACTACTAGACTTGAGTATCATTTGTTAAGAAATTATCAAATTCGAGCCCGAGCTCGAACTCGTCAAAGAAAAACTCCCTCCGTCCCGCTTTAACGTTGACATTTATTTTTTTCACGGAGATTAAGAGATATAATATTTTAAATGTGTAGTGAGGTGAGAGAAATTAATAATATTTAATGCAAAGTAGGTAGTTGTATTAGTGTTGTGTGTGGGTCCTACATGGAATATATATTTAATTCTTTTGTGTGGGCCAAACTTGATAAAAAAATGAAATGTAAACCTTAACTTGGGACAACCCAAAATAAAAAATGTAAACCTTATCGCGGGACGGAGGGAGTATATATCAAATTCGAGCTCGAACTCAAAATGTTTGTTAAGGTTCGCGAACGTGTTCACGAACACATAAAGTAACTTGTTCATGACATTTAAATATTTTTGTTCGTATATATTAAAAGAACGTTTCGTCTATAAACATCCAATGTTATTCATAATATTAAATAAACAAACTAACAAAATATAATAATAAACGTTAAAAATAAATTTAAATAATCACTTAAGTTATTATCCTATTTGTGTGGTTTAATATATAATATATAATAGTAAAAAATAATTATAAATTTACAAACATGTTTGCGAGCCATTAACGAGCTCATTAACGAATATGTTCGCGAGCTTTCGAGCTGAACACCCTTAGGCTTAAGTTTGATTTGATAGACTATTCGAACTCAAAATTCAAGCTTGGTTTGGCTAGTTAAGGTTAATGAACGAGCTTAAACGAATAATTTATTGAATCGAGACTTGAATAATTCGCGAACGGTTTGATTCACTTACATCTCTAGTTCTAAATAATAATAATTTATTATTTTATGGAATAATAATTTTTTGTTCCATCAATTGCTCCTATATATGAATTACATTATATTTAAATTTAGAGGTTTACTTAGGTGACTACGGATCACCAGTGACCCTCTCACATGGGGTATACATTGTGCACACTCATATGAGAGGATCACCACTCAGTGACCCATGGTCACCTAAGAATCACTTTCAATTTTACCTCTCTATAAAAATATATATTAAATAGTATTATTCTTTTTATAAAAAAATAAATAAATTTATACTTATTAAATAGCTATTTAGATAAAGAAAAAATTATGAAAAAATTCATAATTAATACTCTATCTGTCTCGTCTGAAAAATTACATTTACTTTGGAAATAGTATTTTAACAGAAGGAATACATTAGAATTTATGCTCATAATTTTTTTCTTTATAATAAACAATATTAATTTTAGTTCAACAATATACGTATATATTTCTTAATAATATCACCTTTTATATTTAATTGTAAAATTTATTTTGCATATAAAAACTGCTTAAATTTTTTCTACATATATCCATGACAAATTACATCAAATTAAATTTAATAACGAATTGTATTAATTTATATTCACTAATATATATTTATTTATTCATAAACGTATTTGAATTAAAAATGATACCTAAATTAATTATATTCACTAATATATGTATTAATTAGATAAGCAATGATAACATTTAATTAAAAATAATACCTAAATTAATGAAAAGTGATAAATTATGTGAAAGTGAATTATTTTATGAACAATTTGTAATATATATAAATAATAATAATATATTTAAAGAAAAGTGATGACTATTAAAAAAACTTAAAAATTATAATTATGTATCAATGCAAGTGTTGCCCATTGAAATACTTTAAAACTAAAAAATAAGTTCAAAAGAATTATTTAAATTTACCTCAATTTTAACATAGTCTTGAATATGAAATATTATTAAAATTTTTATTTTTAAAGGATGATTAATATATTGTATAATCTTTTAATTCAAAAGGAAAATTGAAAGAAAAAATTACGTTGAATCTAATTTTACAATTTAAAGGATACAAAATGAAAAAATAAGAATGACTCTCTAAATTAAAATAAGAAAAATAAATATATTGTTCTTTTCATTCTATAAAAACGATCACTTTTCCTTTGTAAAGGTTCTTGTGGACGAAAGGGGTAAGGAGTAAATTGTAATAAAATAATATGAAAATAGTTGAAATATAGAATTTTATAAACTAAAAAAAAAAAGATCAATTAAAAAATATAATCGATTTGAATTTATTAGACTTGATAGTATATTTTCATCTCACTCAGAAAATATATAATTTTATATACTTTATAATACATATATACACATGCCAATTATAGGAAAAATATCAGCCCTATAAGTGCATCTCAAGCTAGGCTGGATGTAGGTTTGGAACTGTAAAATCCAGCCACATACCCCTTCCAGCAAGACTGCACATTTGAATGCAAAATGAAAAAAAATACTATAGCGCGCTATAGTGATGGCTGCATCCAATTTTTTTTCTTATTTACAATTATTAATTTAAATAATATTAAATATTTTAATGGTTAATGATAAATTAATATGTATGTTGTATACATTTAGCGTCCATTTTTCTGTATTTTTTAATTTTTTTACTTATTTATAACAATTAATTTAAATAAGTGAAAAAATATTATGATTGTTAGTTTTAATAGTAAATTAATATATATATATATATATAAGAAAAAATTCTACATTTTTAAATAGGTTTAAAAAAATATTTACTTAAATAATAAAATATATTAAAAATTAAAATTACATTACATATTTTAGATACAAATGCCCATTTCAACCTACGAAATGCTTTAATTGGTCATTTATGGATGGAGTATTCCTACTCGAAGGATTACAAATAATCATTCTTAATTTTAAGTGTTATAGTTTTAATTATTGTGTTGTTGTAATTTTAATTTTATAGTTATGTATTTTGTAATGTAATTTTAATTTTAATTTTAATTGTTGTCTTAGTTTTTGTTCTTAGTCACATTTCTAGTAAAATGTTTTAGAGTAAGAGACTCTATCGTTGTTGTACACGTGTGACCAAGCAACAAAATTTATAAGTATGTCATCCCAAGGGAAAGTAAACTCATGATTATATCCGAATTTGTCATTGATTTATGCTTTGTAAGAGCGACAAGATTGAAGGTTTGGTATTTAGACTACTTATTATTCTAATCAATTAACTAAGAATTCAACTAACAACTAAATGTATCAAATATCGAACAAGTGATAAGATAAATGGAATGTGGATAGAATTCACTTAAGAAGAGAGTAAGACTAATCATACTCATAGTTAAGAATCTAACTAGATATGTATAACTCTTGATAATGAACTTCATTAATTGTGGACTAAAAGCAATCATGTTTTTACCCCTAATCCCTATGGTCAAGGCAATTAGGTTCTTGATTCTTTGACAAGTCTAAATCTCCTAGGATTGTTCTTACACTCAATTCCCTTAAGGTACTATGATCATAAGTTTGGTTCTTTTCACTCAATTTCTTAAGTGTCCCCCTATGAATGTTCTAAGTATAAGAAGGGTATGACTTACCTCCCCTCACACTAACATGCATGTTCATCTTAATATATGATTCAATTAAATACCTAATCATAATATTGTAATGGACATCCTAACACTATGAATAGAGAATTTAATCACACAACTATTGAAATGAAACATGATTCATTAATCATAAAAGGAAGTCCAAAATTCACTCAATTCAACATCTCAAATCCTACATATTTAGCATTCTTCTCAACCAATCATATGATTAGCCCTACTATAGGACTAGCCACTATACATTGTGTTTAGATCAATACATTCAAAGGCTTGTTCCATTTGAGCCAAAATAAAAAGAAAATCAATAATTGGAAAGTAGAATGGCTTCCCTTTTGTGGAGATAACCTTCCTTCTCTCCAAAATGCTAAATTCTTCAATCATTGATGCTTTCCTCTTCTTAAAGTGGTGGAAGGATGAATTGATGGATGGACCTTGAAGATCAAGTTGATTGGATGGAAAAATTGAAGGGTAGAAGAGATGGATCGGATGGAGTGTATGAAATGGTGGTGAGAAAGTGTGTGTTGATCTCCAAAACTAACTGTCAAATGAGGCTCTTCCCTAATTTTCGCACCAATTATGCATTTATACCTCTTGGGGACCTTCTAGAATCTTCCAGAATTTTCCTAAATTTTTCTGCTTTTGATCCAACTAGACTCGAGTTGGTAACTCGAGTACACGCCTGTCAAATCGAGTTGCGTGACTGCAAACTAGATAATTTTTTGGACCTAGCTCGACTCGAGTTGCAAGTCGAGTTGGCTCTTGCAACTCGAGTTGAGCTACTGGACGATTTTGGATGCTACTCTGCCCCAGCTCGACTCGAGTAAGATAACTCGAGCTCTCTTCTATCAACTCGTGTCAGTAACTGGATTTTCCTCGGCACCTAACTCGACTCGAGTTGCAAGTCGAGTTGGACATTGCAACTCGAGTTGAGCTACTGGACAATTCCTGCATTTACTCGAGCTTCAACTCGACTCGAGTTGCAAGTCGAGTAAGACCTTGCAACTCGAGTTGGGTATTTTTCAGCCCGTTCAGCTCGTTTCAGCTCCCAATTCCGTTTTGCTCTGTTTTTTACCTGTTTCATATACATTTAAGCTCATTTTCACACATTTATCAACCTGTACACATCTCTCCTAATTAACACAAAATTCCACCAAAAGTTACAGGATTACGAATAAAAACATATAAAATTAACAAATAAAGACACTAAATCCTAGGTGAAAATGACGACGATCAACCCCCCAAACTTAAAGTGGTGTTCGTCCTCGAACAACGAAAATGATAAACAAGAGGAGAAATTTTCACCTAGAATTAAAACACCTAACGAACATAAACCACAACACATCACAAGTAATAAGGACTACAAAATCAAATTAAGTATTTCTACATCATCAAACTTATAACATAAATGATTAACAAGTTCAATCTCAAGACGACAAAAGAGTAATCAAATTCCTTTCGATCCAAGCCTCTCATAGGATATCACATTCACTCAGCACTCTATGAAGTAGGGTTTTAATAACACTCATCAACCGGTTGGAACCGACGCACCATTGGCTTGCTCATAGACTATGTTCACAAGCCACCCTAGTTTCAAAATGTGATCACAAAGGTCTTTATCTTTGGATGTAATGATAGGCTCTTTGGTAAGGGTAGGGAGAATATGGATAAGAGTGACTTATCAAGTGTAAGTAATCGAATAGATTATCAACTTCTTCACGTTTCTTTCTTCCTTTCTTTTCTTTTCTAATCACAAGCACTAATCATTATCATTCCTTGGATTTCATTGAGCTTCTTTTAACTTGCATACTTTCTTTCTTTGTCTTTTGAATTTCCTTGAGCATGTTTTATGATTTTGCTCTTTTTTCCTTTTTGTTAAAGTTGCATATGCTTTTAGCTCTAGCTCTTTTACCCTTTTCTCGATTCACCATTTCCTTCATCTTCTTGCACATTTCCACCATCAAACCTTGTAGACCATCATCTCCTCAATCACCCATACATAGGTTATATATATAAGGCTTAAGTGGGTTTTCAAGGCTTGTAATGTGCTTATATCACAAGAAATAGACTTTAAGGCTCAAAGTGGTTAACTATGGATGATGTATACAGTAAGGAATTTTATGGCTATGACTTTATTTAGAAAGGATGGCCTAAGATCATATCACAAATTTAAACTATTTGGGCTTCGTTCCTATAGTCCATGAGTAAATTTTAGTTTGTCTAAGTACAACCGGTCCTCTCACCAAGAATTAACCATGGAGGCATGGTTGAGGCTCAACTCTCACAAGCTTTTGCTTGGATCAAAAAGAAACATAATTATCCTTCATACTTCTCAAAATTTGAACAAATTATGTAATACATGTCACAATTTTGACTAGTAAAAATCCTTAACATGCTTGTCATCACCTATCACAAACAATGCATCATAGCTCACATTCAAAAATATTTAACACCTTCCCAAAACATACCTCCAAGCATCCCTATACAAGAATAAAAATTCAAACACAACACATAAAAAAATACTCACCAAACTAAAAACATAACAAAAGCACATAACATACATGACCAAAATCATCCATCACTAGAAATTAAAGCATATCAACTCATCATCCCTAACAAATAAGCTCAACAAATATCTCATCCTTAATTGAAAATGAAATCCTAGATTATGAAAGTAAACCTCCCACAAACATAACACATGAAGTAACATGTTAATCCAATACAATCCAAATCAATATCAATTCATGTCAAGCAATTAGAAGTGATAAGATGTAGAGTAAACTCCCTTAAACATTTGAGAATAGAAATGGTTGGCATGAGCTTCCGACTTGCATCCACAACGTTTTCTCGATTTGATCTTCGGGCTCAATTCACGCTTCCACTCTACTTCATTTATGATTAACAACTCATAAAAAACTATTAGCTCAACAATTGCAATAAAAAAATGAGGACTATCATACACTTCAACACAACCAAATGAACCAAAATTATAACCAAACTCATGAGAAAATTTTAAAATTGACTCAATTTTACACAAACACAAAGTAATCCCTCAATCAATCATTAATCATGATCTATAACACATTCAAGTGGTGAGTCACACCACGCACACCAAGCACGTCATATGGCCCCATCCATTTAGACTTAAGCTTTCCGGGGAACAACTTAAGCCTCGAATTGAATACAAGAACTTTCTCCCCCGGAGAAAATGTCTTCTCCTTCACTTTACCATCATGTCATCTCTTCATATTCTCTTTGTAAATGATGGAGTTATCAAATGATCTTCCTTTAAACTCCTCAAGCTCAACAGTTTTCAACAACCTTGCTTTGCCACTCTCCCCTTCATTCATATTAAGGCGTTCAATAGCCCACAACGCACGGTGTTCCAACTCCACGGGAAGATGAAAAACTTTACCATAGACTAATTTATACGGTGACACACCAAGGATGGTTTTAAAAGCTGTTCGATAAGCCCATAAGGCATCGTCAAGCTTCTCCGACCAATCCTTCCTCCCTCCATTGATTGTCTTCTCCAACACTAACTTTATTTGACGGTTGGAAACTTCTGTCAAACCATTTGCTTGAGGGTGGTAAGGTGTAGTCACTCGATGCTCCACTCCATATCTTTTCAACAATCCCTCCATCAATTTATTCACAAAATGGGACCCTCCATCGCTCACTAGTGCCCGTGGAACTCCAAACCTATAAAAATATTCTTTTTCAAGAACCTTTGAACAATCAAGGCATCATTTGTCTTAGTGGGGATTGCCTCCACCCACTTTGAGACATAATCCACGGCTACCAAGATGTACATATATCCTTTAGATGAGGAAAATGGTCCCATAAAATCAATGCCCCATACATAAAATATCTCCACATCAATTCTTAAACTTATTGGCATCTCATCTCACTTACCTATTCCCCCTATACTTTGGCATCTATCACATTTAGCCATAAACTTCTTTGCATCTTTAAACAAGGTTGACCAATAGAAGCCCGATTGTAAAACTTTAGCCCCCGTTTTTTATGACCAAAGTGGCCCCTACACAAAGATGAGTGACATAACTCAAGAATCCCCTTGACTTCTTAATCAGCCACACACATTCTTATCACTCCATCATTGCAAATCTTAAACAAAAAGGGCTCATCCCACAAGTATTTCTTCACTTCAATATAAAACCTCTTTACATTATACTCATTGAGCAATGTGGGCTTGATTCCACAAACAAGAAAGTTGATATAATCGGTATACCATGGCGGCACATTCACCATGAGAGTACACACTTGCTCAACTTCAACTTGCAAAATTTTTTCATCCGGGAACTCATCCCCAATCGGCTTCATATCTTCATTCTCGCTTCTATTTTCCAATCTAGACAAATGATCCGCGATCACATTTTCCACGCCCTTCTTATCTTTGATAATCACATCAAATTCTTGCAAAAGTAACACCCAACGGATTAGATGAGGTTTAGCATCTTTCTTACTCATTAGGTATTTTATGGTCGCGTGATCCGTGTAGACAATAGTTTGTGTTCCAACCAAGTATGGCCGAAACTTCTCAAAAGCATATACGACAGCTAAAAATTCCTTCTCCATTGTGGTGTAATTAACTTGACACGAATTCAATGTCTTTGAGACGTAATAGATTGCTCTAAACTTTTTCTCCCTTATTTGTCCCAACACCACTCCTATGGATTGATCGCTAGCATCACAATGCAATTCAAATTGTAGGCTCCAATCCGGGGTAACGAGTATTGAAGAAAAAGTGAGAGCATCCTTGAGCACCTGAAATGAGATAAAACATTTATCATTGAAGTTAAATGGACAATCTTTTTCAAGTAGTTTACAAAGAGATTTAGCAATTTTGGAAAAATCCTTAATGAAGCATCTATAAAAGTCCGCATGACCTAAGAACGATCTCACCCCCTTCTCACTAGTAGGAGGGGAAAGACGTTCTATGGTTATCACTTTAACTCTATCAACTTTAAACCATACTTTGAAATATGATGCCCCAAGACTATCCCATCGGTCACCATAAAATGATATTTTTTCCAATTTAGCACAAGATTCGACTCTTCACACCTCTGCAACACAATAGTGAGATTAGTCAAGCAAATATCATAAGAGGAACCATACATGGAAAAATCGTCCATAAACACCTCCATAATATTTTCAATTAAACCATCGAAGATAGACATCATACAACGCTGAAAAGTGGCAGGGGCATTACATAGACCAAAAGGCATCATTCTAAATGCAAACGTACCATAAGGACACGTGAATGTTGTCTTCTCTTGGTCTTCTGGGGCAATCAATATTTGATTATACCCGGAATATCCATCAAGAAAAAAATAGTACTCATGTCCCGTAAGTCTATCCAACATTTGGTCTATGAATGACAATGAAAAATGATCTTTACTAGTATTTTCATTCAATTTACGATAATCAACACATACTCTCCAACCCGTGATACTTCTAGTGACAATTGTTTCATTTGTATCGGATCGAACAATTGTCATACCACCCTTTTTTGTCACTACATGTAAAGTACTTACATATTGACTATCACTAATTGGAAAGATTATTCCCGCATCAAGCCATTTTAACACCTCTTTTCTCACCTCTTCTTGCATTATAGGATTTAATCTACGTTGGTTTTGCACACAAGACTTCTCATCATCAATCAAATGAATCTTATGCATACACATAGATGGACTAATACCTTTCAAATCTTTTATACTGCAACCAATAGAAGATTAATGCTCCCTCAAAACTCTTAACAACTTTTTCAATTCTAAATCATTAAGGGAAGAAGATACAATTACCGGATATGTCTCATTCTCTTCCAAGTAAGCATACTTCAAATGCTCCGGTAATGGTTTTAACTCTACCTTTTTCTTCTCTTGCACTTCTTCTTTTGGTTCTTCATCAAGTCTCTCAACTTTTGCTTCCTTAGCTTCCTCACTTGTGAGTTCCCTACAAGCATTTAAACCATGCAATTCATCAATTATTTCATCATTTTTTAAACAAAAAGAAGAGTTAGATTTTATAGATTCAAAAGAGTAAGAGTGGCTTATGATAATCTCCAATGGATCCTTAGAGTGAAGATGATACATATGCTCTTCAACAATGTTGTTCACAACCTTCAATCTTCTACATTCCTCCTTGTTTTGAGGATACCTCATAACCTCTCTTAATGAAAATATCACTTCTTCCTCATTCACCCTTAAAGTTAGCTCCCCTTTCTCCACATCTATCAATGCTTTCCCCGTGACAAGAAACGGACACACAAGTATAATGGGACATTAGCATCTTAATCTATATCAAGTACAACAAAATCAACGGAAAACACAAACTTGCCAACTTTGATCAAAACATCTTCCACAATTCCCTTTGGATGTGTCAATGACCGGTCGGCTAATTGAAGTGTGACCGATGTCCGTTTGACCTCACCAATACCCAACTTCTTGAAAATTGACAAGGGCATCAAGTTAATGCTAGCCCCCAAATCACATAAAGCTTTGTAGTGCACATCACTCTTTCCAGGAGGTTGGCCGCTCTCATGCTCTCCCATCTCACATAAGTGAAACTCCCCAGATCTTTCAATTTAGGGGGAAGTTTCTTTTGTAAGATCGCACTACAATACTCCGTTAAATTCACCATTTCAAACTCTCCCAAGCTTCTTTTATTCAATAAGATATCCTTCAAAAACTTGGAGTAGTTGGACATTTGAAGCAAAGCATCCGCAAAAGGAATATTCACATGTATCTTCTTCAATATCTCAACAAACTTGACAAATTTCTCTTCTAATCCCTTTTTCAAGCATCTTTGTGGAAATGGAATTGTAACGGGCAACTTAGGAATTCCCCATTCATCCCTTTCAAATTTCTCTTCTCTCTCTTTACGTTTTATCTTTACACGCAAAATTAATCCCCAAGTATTAAGAATATCTATTGCAGCTTAAGCAAGTGACCAAGTGAATATCGAACCCAAAGGACGGCGTATTATCAATTTAATTATTTACTAAATTAATTAAGACGAATGGCAATAAAAGTTTAGAATTTTAATCTAATAACTAATAAACAATTGATTAAAATAACAAATAAAATAAAATATCACTCGAAGAATACGAAATTGGATCAAGTAGGAGAATAGGTAGTACTAGGATAATCCAATTTCACTTATTAATTTCCCTTCCATGTGTTGATGTCCGACTCTGCCTTGTGGAGTATGGACACATCACTAAACCATGCATATCTACTCTATAGACACAAGTAAACATGCGTGTAACACGTAACCTCGGAGCAAGAGATATAATTTCACCCCCTTTTCTAGGTACTATCAGTATCAATTATTTTCCTGGCCAATTGGTACTCTAACCTGATATGATCTCCCTTTATAGTAACTATAAAATTATCCTCTTTATCCTACTTAATAACCCGAATTCAATTCAATTAATAAGTATTCATATATGATAGTTCTAATGAAGTTTCGGAGTCCCCTCACTTAGAATCATAACATGGAATCCTGTTCAGCGGTGAATGCACTCAATCTACAATCAAGAAATATATTCAGACTCTATATACCGATTGAAGATGCACAAAACGACCGTGAATATGGATTAAGAAAGCACAATCATATATAAAATAAATCCACAAGTAGTGTTGTACGGAGTTTACACACGAAAGTTTAATTAATTCGTAAAAATCTTCACAATCCTAGTTCTACCAAAAAGCTCTAGCCCATGATGTTACGAAGAACAATCATGGATGTTGGATAGATCTTACCCGGATGTCTGAAAAATTACAAGATAAATTTGGAAATGAAATAAACCCTAGATGTAGCATCGTCGCGTCCTTCTCCATCTTGAATTCTCCTCTTGATTCCACAGACGAATTTTCAAAGTGATGGATGGATGGAGGAAATGATGTGGATGATGGTTGGGGGTGTGATCCCCCCTTGTGGGTTGTATAATGAATTTGTGGCTCTTTTCCTTGCCTTCTCCCATAAATAATGATGTAAAATATATATAGGTATGAGAAGGGAATTAAATAAGGAAATAAAATATATGGGTGAATCATGGAAGATTATGTGATAAGGAGATTAATTGTGCTCCAAGAAATATGTAATTTTCGAAAATTTTTGGAAATTCTCGAAAATTCTCGTCGGCAGCTGCGCAACCTCACGATTTTTAGCATAACTTCTTGATCTGACCTCTGATTTGAGTGATTCTTATTCTCACACAATTTTCTTTTCTTTGGCTTTTTCTGAATATAAAGATCTCACCAAAAATCCAACATTTGAAGATGTAACAAGTCACTGAAAGTGGCACAGGCGTTTTGTTCGGTACAACTTGCGCGACGTCACCACTTCGATCATAACTTTATCATTTGGAATCCGATTGAGGTGTTCTTTATGCCAAAACGACCCTCTCTTCAGTGGCTTTCCAACCATATATCACAAAACCAGTTTTGATCTCCACACAAATACAGAAAAATTACACAAATTAGACATGAGTTTTTCAGCATTCATTGCACAAGTTGCACCTTTCCTCCAACTTTGCACTTTTGATCCTTTTTCCATCTAAAATACAATAAAATACCTCAAGTGTACCTTGTTCTCACATATATTGAATATAAGACACTTTTGCTAATATGTAACAACAATTCTCATCAAACAAGTATTAAATTAGACACTAAAACACACTTATTTTCACTCTCATCAATCCCCCAAACTTACTCGTTGCTCGTCCCGAGGCAACAAAATAAAAATAAAGAGAGAGAGTAAGAAAATTAGCGGGGAAACAAGGATATACCCCATTCAAAATACAATTGTCCTCAACTTAGATCATTCAATTCTCATTACATGTAATAATCAATTCATAGCATACAAGTCAAGACAATCACCACCAATTTAAATGTTCCATTCATGTTCTCATGGGAAGTATATTTCACTCGCACTCAAGTGTAAAAGTTTTACTCTCATGGGATATGGTGTTTACGCTCAAAGTCAATTCAAGTGCATGCGTAACCATAAGCTTGCTAAAAGTCTCAAACTCTCCACCACTAAAAGTAAGATTCGAAAATGAGATCAAAAGGGACTTTTAATAGGATGTAATGTCGGCTCTTTGGTAAAGGTAGGAAACATATGGATAAAGTAACTTAATTAGTAGAGAATCAAAATTGGAGATCTTTTGTTTACACTTCAAGGCTATCCAGCTTCATGCTCTTCTAATTTTCTTTTCTCTCATTTCCTTCAAACTCAACATACTTTTCTTTCCTTTCTTTTTTCTTAAGGTACCAGTTTCGGGCACTACCTCTAACATCTTGGGGTACCAGTTTTAGGCACTACCCAAAGCAACTTATTTTTAAGATCATAATCACTTGTACGCTCTAAATATTTTATTCCTTCCAAACTCCATCAAAATCAACTTCACCCACTTTGACAACATTTAATTATCCACTAAATATAGGAATTTTAAGGCTCAAATAGGATATCGAAGTGGCTATCTTCGTAGGTTGCCAAAGAAATAAGGGTTTTTATCTCAAAAGGGCTAACTAAGGATATAAAATTATTCGGTAGGAAATTATTTGGCAAAGTGACTCATAAATTCAAGGATGTCCTAAAATCATCTCTCATCATCTAACACACATGTGGTTTCAAGTAAGACAAGAGGCAAGTTCTAGAATACACACACAAGAACAATACTTACCAGAAAAGATATATTATGTGATTATGTAACATGATCAACGAGGCTCAAAATCTCACATGGGTTTTTAACAAGTAGCACAGCACCTTTTATGATAAGTAATATCCCACAAGTACACATAGAACTTCATATCGCATTATAACTGAAGTACACATCCTTCATCAACTTCAAATGCATATAAATTTCAAGCACAATTAAAAATAATAAGCTCACATAGGTCACCAAAAATATAAACTCAATCCTTGCACTCCATGAATTTAAAGCACACATAAAAATTAGAATAAAGAAATGAGGGCTCCTGATTTTTCTTTAATGTACGAACTCCTCGAGTTGTCAACTCGATCAAGTCAAAGCCTTAGTGTAGAACTCGTCTTGCCACTCTTTTACCTTTTCTATCATCAAAAGTCAACACATCTCATCATCACAGGATTCATCAAAAATAAAATAGGAGAACTATAAGAAAGACTCAATTGACTATCTAATCGACTCCACACACTAGAAACACCACTGAACACTAGGCAAATTGTAAAAAATTAACACATCAAAATCGATTAAAGTTTGAACATACCGCAAAAAATCAACTCCCCTAGCAAACATTACAAAGAAAAGATTATACTTTTGGTGCTTCAATGAGGTAAGTACATCACACCCCCAAACTTAGTAAAAATGTAAGTCGAAACTAAGTTTACAAAGAGATGTAATTGCAGAATAGTAAGCACCTTAAATATAAAAATTTCTTACTCACACAAAAGAAATAAAGCAATAAAATGGAAGGGCAAGCCCCCAACAGACGCTCATGTTTAACGTCGGAAAGTCACGACGGATATAACCTTTGTAAGCTACTTGATCGGAGGACGGTCTTCTCGCATCCTCACCTTCAAGTACTTTCTTTCCCTCTTCTTGTCTACACTCAACACCTCATCTTTCTTGGTCACAAAAATATGATTCTCAGAATTTCCTTCCTCTTATGGCTGTCTAGATACCTCCTTGTCAATCTTCCACTCAAATTTAGAATTATCTGTCCTTATAAAATTAAGATTAAACAAGTTAGAAATCACATTTATGCTCTTGCATGATTGAGTCTCCGTGGGCATCTTCATTGCTTGATAAAGAGAGAAAACCACACCCTTATTATCCATCTGCAGTCTAAACTTCTCAGCTCTCAACCTATTCGCTCTTTTCCACTTCTTCTCAACTATAAACTCAGTATTCTGCTCATGTAATGGTACTGGAGTACCAGCCAGCAGGATTGGTCGAATCATGCTGATCGTGGTCGAATCATCTTTCTGGAAAAATAGGATGCTCGGGATAGTGTAGTTCGACCGGTGTTCGACCAGCCAATTTGGTCGAACCATCTTGATCCTGGTCGAATCGCTCCGCTAGGACCTCCGGATGTAGCGCAAGTGTCTGGTTCGACCTCCTCTGTTCGGTTCGACCTGATATGTTGGTCGAATCGAGATCGAATCAGGATTCAAATGTATCTAAATTTGATTCTGGCATCATCGATCCCCCATACTGTATTACAGGCCGTAACATGAAGGCATGACACTGCTTCGGATTCATTATGCCTTGAGATGGGAATATTTCTTTCTCCAATGTTTGTGTCAATTGATTCACATTTCCGGCCATCTACCCCATCATCAAAGTAAGCTCCTTCATCTTCTTAGATAAATCTGCATGTTCAACAATCATGGTATCCTCAAGATGATCAACCCTTGCATTATTCTCAGTCATGTATCGATTGAAGGTATCTTCAACACTCTTCGCTTCTTGCTACTGCCTACTAAGCCCTCTTTGTGTCAACTTTGTAATCTGCCTCTGCTGAAATCCTAGTAGCTTGTTGATGTTAGCTAGACTAGATACGATCTCATCATCTCTATTCGGCTTCACCACTTGATGTTCAACCTGCGCTACCTTGCCAAGTACATATGATCCTCTTACTCTTTCCGTAACTCAGTCACGTGAATTCATAGAGATGTCTTCAAACAACTTTTCTGCTTCAAGTGTTGTCTTAGATAACAGCGCTCCTCCAGATGATGCATCAATAAAAATACGCGACTCATAATCCAATCCATAGTAGAAGATACTTATGTAATCAGCCTTAGACATCCCATATTGTGGGCACCTCCTGAGCATATCATTAAACCTGTCTCACGCCTCATGAAATTTCTCACCCTGATTCATAATAAATTGGATGATGTCTTGCTTCATTCTTAAGATCCTTGAGGGTGGCATGTATCTCTCCAAGAACTTTTGCTGCAGTTGTCCCTTGTAGTGCAATCTGTGGCATCAATAGTCTCATACCAACCTTCTGCCCTATCAATCAAAGAGAACTTGAATAGGGCGATCCGCCTATTATTATTATTAGTTCCAGCACCTTTCTGAGTGTTTGCATAACCAAGAAATCTTCGGAGATGCTGATATGGATCTTCAAAATAATCTCCAGAAAAGGGATTCTTCTCTAACATGCTAATAAGAGCAGGATGTATCTCAAAATCATCATATTCCTCCTTGCTCCTATCAACCCCATTTCACCAATTCCATAGTTCGTGAAAATTTCACGTATGGCAACATTATCCGGATTCTGCCTTGCTCCGGCCATGTTTAGCTCAGTGTGTTATTCCTTCTTTTCTTTCCTCTTATTTTCCTAATGCACAAGTACCTCAAAAAAATTCAAGGTTAGATAGAATTAAATAATCACTAATAAAAGTCTTAATCAACTAGAAATAATAAACTAATAATAACAGCCGTCCCTGACAATGGCGCCAAAAACTTGATGCGCATTTTCTTTGCACGCAAAATTAATCCCCAAGTATTAAGGATATCAATTACAGCTTAAGCAAGCGACCAAGTGAATATCGAACCCAAAGGGCAGCGTATTATCAATTTAATTATTTACTAAATTAATTAAGACGAATGGCAATAAAAGTTTAGGATTTTAATCTAATAACTAATAAACAATTAATTAAAATAACAAATAAAATAAAATATTACTCGAAGAATACGAAAGTGGATCAAGTAGGAGAATATGTAGTACTAGGATAATCTAATTTCACTTATTAATTTCCCTTCCATGCGTTGATGTTCGACTCTGCCTAGTGGAGTATGGACGCATCACTAAATCATGCATATCTACTCTATAGACACAAGTAAACATGCATGTAACATGTGTGAATAACCTCAGAGCAAGAGATATAATTCCACCCCCTTTTCTAGGTACTATCAGTATCAATTATTTTCCTGGCCAATTGGTACTCTAACCCGATATGATATCCATTTATAGTAACTATAAAATTATCCTCTTTATCCTACTTAATAACTCGAATTCAATTCAATTAATAAGTATTCATATATGATAGTTCTAATGAAGCTTTGGATTCCCCTCACTTAAAATCATAACATGAAATCCTATTCAGCCGTGAACGCACTCAATCTACAACCAAGATATATATTCAGACTCTATATATACCGATTAAAGATGCACAAAATGACTGTGAATATGGATTAAGAAAGCACAATCCTATATAAAATAAATTCACAAGTTGATGTGGAGCAGTTTGGGCGCGAGAAGAGGACCGATCATTCCGAGCCTCGGCCATTGATCGTGTATCGGCGGCGAAGGCCTCGGACCTAGTTTATAAATAATTTTGATTGCTTCGTTCTAGTAGTTATGGGCCATATGTGGGATTAGGGCTTTATTTCCAATATTTAAATATTGCGACGTGAACATTGTGAGATATCTATTCAACATTGAAGAAATAGACGGGAGCCTTTTTGGCTATTTGGCAGACATTTTTGCGTTTAATTTTCTGAGTGCTAACAATTGGTTCGGCCTGCCGGATCGATCACCCGAGATAACGTTGACATGCAGTGAACAAAGAATTGAGGATTTGGAATACGGACAAACTGAAATCAAGGAACACCTGAAGTTGATGGCGGAAGAACAAACCAAGGTAACTCAAGCAATCACGGCGGAGCAGGCCAAGGTGACGCAGCAATTGGCGCTGATCACCAATTCGTTGGCTGACCTTATGGCCTCGTCGTCCACCCCTGGTTCAGCGGTGGGAGGAGGGCTGCCGCGCCAACCAATGGCAGATGAAGGGAATTCAGTGTGCCAGGGAAGAACTGAGGTGCCAGGAACGGGGGCGGTTGCGGTAGAGGAAGTGGCGCTCCAGACAGTGATGGTGGCATTGAGGTTGGGGCCAGGCACGGTACAAGGAGCGGCTAAGCCACCGGTGCCACCGTCACTACCCACGTTCGATGGGACCGATCCAATCGGTTGGTTGGCAAGAGCAAACCAATAGTTTGAATTGCATCAGAAGCCCCATGAAATGAAGATGTCTGCCGCTATAGTGGCCATGGAGGACTCGGCGTTGTACTGGTTCTCATGGTTTCGATCCAGAAAGTCGACCATCACGTGGGAGAAGTTTGCACTTGCCTTGGTCAGCCTCTTCAACACACGTTTTAAGGGAAATCCCTTTAAACATTTTTGAACAGTAAAAAAAATAGGTTCAATAGAGGAGTATGTGTCGACGTTCGTGCAGTTGGCTAGTCAGATTTCGGGGCTCAGTGATGATAATTATATAGGCTACTTTATGTTGGGCTTAGCGGATAATGTCCATAATGAACTGCAGCTATTTCGCACAACCGATCTGGAGACGGCAATGGAGCTGGTTAGGGATGTGGAGTTTAATCTCGCTTTCTCGGGAGTGGTCGAGGGCCGCCATCATGAGCAACTCAATTAGTCGATCCGCGCCCCAGTCTTCCATCACGGAAGGATCATTCGCGGCCTCCTCGACGCCACGGGGGCCGACCCGCAGCCTACCATCGGAAAGGACCTATTCAACTGGTCAGACTCTGGAGATGCCTCATTTTGCACGAATGCCTCCCCAGAAGATTGCTGATTTGCACGCCAAGGGGTTGTGTTTCCGCTGCAAGAGGACCTATATGCCGGGACATCAATGTCCGATGCGGTAATTGAACATTTTGGCGACTGAGGAAGACGAAGCTATGGACTTAAATTGCTTCGAATTCTATGAGGATCTTGGTGGCCAGAAGGTGATGGAAGGAGAAATTGGCGCTGAGGTGGGGGAGTAAGATAAGGAGGATGGCGTGCTTCTGGTTTTCTCTATGGCTGGATTCACGGGGCCACGAATTATAAGAATGACAGGGGATTTGCAGGGGGCATAATGTTTCCATTCTGGTTGACAGTGGGGCTAGCCATAACTTCATCTTCAGCTCTTTATTGCCTAAACTTTGACAGTTCGGAACATTTTGGCGTGCAACTGGGCGACGGGCAGCGCCAAAATTCGCAGGGATATTGTAGACAACTCGAAATCTCAGTGGCAGACGACCTTGTGGTGGCAGATTTTCATTTATTTCTGCTAGGAGGAGTGGATATGATATTGGGGGTGTCCTGGTTGGCGACACTTGGGAAGGTGAAAAAATTAGGCAGATATGACCATGGTCTTCAAAAACAATGGGAATATGGTAACTCTGAGGGGGGATCCAGCTTTGTGTCGTGCCCCCATGGATTTTCGGGATCTGATCCAGATTCAAGATGCTGAACTTTGGTTCTTGTTGCTAGAGGCAGCACCATCGAAATTGGCGCATCCGATATCCAAGTAGATTGAGGGAGTGTTGACGCCATTTGGTGATGTTTTTGATGAGCCGGAAGGTCTCCCTCTTAACCGGGGGGCCGAACATTGAATTGAGTTGGTGCCGGGAGCCAGACCAATGTCGGTGAGGCCATACTGCTACGGGTAGGCGCAGAAAGACGAAATTGAATAGTTAGTTTCTGATATGTTGGTGGCGGGCATAATCCAGCCGAGCTCAAGCCCTTTTTCCAGCCCTGTTCTGCTGGTCAAAAAGGACGGGAGCTGGAGGTTCTGTGTGGATTATCAGGTGTTGAACAAGGCGACTGTCCTCAATAAGTACCCCATTCCGATCATACAGGAGATGTTGGATGAATTGGCTGGAGCTGTGGTGTTCTCTAAAATAGATCTTCGCTCCAAAAATCACTAGATCCGAGTGGCGAGGAGAGATGTGCATAAAATGGCCTTCCGAACTCACAGTGGGCACTATGAATTTTTGGTGATGCCATTTGGATTGACAAACACACCAGCAACTTTCCAGTCTACTATGAATGAGCTCTTTCATCCTTACTTAAGAAAATTTATTTTTGTTTTCTTTGATGACATTCTAATCTATAGCAGGTCCTGGCTACATCACAAGAAGCATTTGAGGGAGGTCTTACAAATATTGCAAGACAATCAATTCAAAGCAAACCAAAAAAAGTGCACTTTCGGGTGTTCGAAGGTTAAATATTTGGGCCACATAATTTCTACAGCGGGGTGGAGATGGATCCGGCGAAGGTGTAGGCAGTCGAGGATTGGCCGTGCCCTCGTAGTGTACGGGATGTGAGGGGATTTTTGGGATTGATCGGGTACTATCGTCGATTTATGTGGGAGTATGGGCAGATAGCCCGGCCCCTTACCAACCTGCTGAAGAAGTCGGCTCCAGTGCCGTTTGTATGGACGGAGGTAGCTGAAGAGGCATTTCGGTGACTAAAATTGCCCTAGTGATGGCGTCCCTGCTTGTCATGCCCGATTTTGCAAAGCCATTCGTAGTTGAGTGTGATGCATTCGGAACAGGAATCGGTGATGTACTAATGCAAGAAGGGATGCCAGTTGCATATTTCAGTAAGTCTCTTGCAGACAGGACTCTAACAAGGTCCGCTTATGAGCGCGAGATGATGGGTCTGGTGCTAGTAATACAGCACAGGAGACCTTATCTTGTGGGTTGCCGATTTATCATCTGAACAAATCATAACAGCTTAAAACATTTACTATCCCAGAAGATTGTGACTCCGGCACAATAAGTTTAGGTGGAAAAGTTGATGGGCTATCATTTCTCAATTGAATACAAGCCGGGAGCAGCAAACTCAGTGGTCGACTCCCTCTCCCGGTGTGGAGAAGTCGCGGTAGGCGATGGCGGTGAGGGTGGTAAGGACGGGAATTTGTTGACACTCAGTGTTCATCATTGGGGTGAGCTGGCCGACATCTGGGTCGAGCAGTCACGAGATGAATTTATTCAGGGAGTGGTGAGAGACTTGAGCAAAAATCCGGGTAGCCACGTGGGGTATGAAGTGCGTGGAAAAAAGCTGTTTTATAAAGGAAGAGTGGTTTTGGCAGCCGATTCAACGTGGATTCCCATATTACTTTGGGAGTTTCACGACACCCCCGTTGGTGGTCACGCGGGGGTCCTGAGGACATATAGACGTTTGGCCGCCAGTGTGTACAGGAGGGGGATGTTTAGAGCCGTGAAGGAGTATGTGGCTGGGTGTTTGGTTTGCCAGAAAGTGAAGTATGAAGCACTATCACCGGTGGGGCTGCTGCAGCCATTGCCAATTCTGGAGAGAGTTTGGGAGGACTTATCAATGCATTTTATCACCGCCTTGCCGAAATCACAAGGGTGTACTACGATTATGGTTGTGGTCGACCGTCTATCGAAGTATGGGCACTTTTCGGCCTTAAGGGGAGGAATGTCGGCTCGTGCGGTGGTCGAGGCATTTGTGCAGGATATTGATAGACTACACGGCATACCGGTGTCGATTGTTAGTGATCGGGACCCTATTTTCATTAGTTCTTTTTAGAATGAGCTATTTAAAATATTGGGGACTCAACTCAAGTTCAGCACTGCTTATCATCTAGAGACGGACAGACAAACGGATCTGTTGAATAGGGTTCTTGAGACTTATTTGCGTTGTTTTGCAATGGAGCAGCCCAGAAATGGGTTAGTTGGTTGCCATGGGCGGAGTATTGGTACAATACAGCGTATCAAACGGCTGCCTGTATAACTCCCTTTGAAGTTGTTTATGGGCGGCCACCCCTTTCAATTCGGAGGTATTTTTCAGGGGAGTGTAAGATGGAGGCGGTTACGGATCTGCTTAGTGGAAGAGATGTCATGCTGGCTCGCCTACGTGAGAATTTGGGGCGCGCGAGGGATAGCATGATCCACTTCGCCAATCGCCATCGTCGTGATGTTACTTTTGAGGTGAGGGATCGGGTCTTCCTCAAGATTCGAGCTCACAGGCAGCGGTCAATGGCTAGAGTTTCCCACAACAAGTTGTCCGCTAAATTTTATGGCTCGTTTGTGATTTTGGGTCGGGTGGGGCCTGCAGCATACAAGTTGGAGTTGCCGGTGGCGAGTCGCATCTACTCCGTTTTCCATGTGTCCTAGCTCAAGCGGGTGGTGGGTAACCATGCCGTGGAGGCTATTTTGTCGGAGTCCTTGGAGCTACCGGAGGTCCCTATCTTTGAACCAGAGTTTGTGCTGGCTGGTAGTAAGGTGAAGGAGGGCGATGAGTTGGTTGAGCAGGTACTTGTGAAGTGGATTGGCCAGCCGGAGGAAGATGCGCGGTGGATTGGTGTAGGGGAGTTCCGTCGTTAGTTTTCTTGGTTCAACCTTGAGGACAAGGTTGATTTGGAGGGGGAGGGAATTGATGTGAAGCAGTTTGGGCGGGAGGAGAGGACCGATCATTCTGAGCCTCGGCCCTTGATCGTGTAACAACGGCGAAGGCCTCGGGCCTAGTTTATAAATAATTCTGATTGTTTCGTTTTAGTAGTTATGGGCCATATGTGGGCTTAGGGCTTTATTTCCAATTATTATTTAAATATTGTGACGTGAACATTGTGAGATATCTATTCAACATTGAAGAAATAGACGGGAGCCTTTTTGGCTATTTGGCAAACGCTTTTGCGTTTAATTTCCTGAGTGCTAACACAAGTAGTGTTGTACGGAGTTTACACACGAAAGTTTAATTAATTCGTAAAAACTTTCACAACTCTAGTTCTACCAAAAAAGCTCTAGCCCATGATGTTACGAAGAACAATAATGGGTGTTGGATAGATCTTACCCGGATGTCTGGAAAATTACAAGATAAATTAGAAAACGAAATAAACCCTAGATGTAGCGTTGTCGTATCCTTCTCCATCTTGAATTCTCCTCTTAGTTCTCCTCTTGATTCCACAGATGAATCTTGAAAGTGATGGATGGATGGATGGAGGAAAGGATGTGGATGATGGTTGGTGGGTGATCCCCCTTGTGGGGTGTAAAATGGATTTGTGGCTCTCTTCCTTGCCTTTTCCCATGAATAATGATGTAAAATATATATAGGTGTGAGAAGAGAATTAAATAAGGAAATAAAAGATACATGTGAATCATGAAGGATTATGTGATAAGTAGATTAATTGTGCTCCAAGAAATAGGTAATTTAAGAAAATTTTCGAAAATTCTCGAAAATTCTCGCCGGCAGCTGCGCGACCTCACGATTTTGAGCATAACTTCTTCATCCAATCTCGATTTGAGTGATTCTTATGCTCATGCAATCCTCTTTTCCTTATCTTTTTTTTAATATAAAGATCTCACCAAAAATCTAACATTTGAAGATGTAACAAGTCACGGAAAGTGGCACAACCGTTCTGTTCATCACAGCTTGCGCGACATCACTACTTCGATCATAACTTTCTCGTTTGGAATCCGATTGAGGTGTTCTTTATGCCAAAATTACCCTTTCTTCAGTGGCTTTCCAACCATATATCACAATACCAGTTTTGATCTCCACAAAATACAGAAAAATTGTATAAATTAGACGTACATTTTTCAGCATTCATTGCACAAGTTGCATATTTTCTCCAACATTGCACTTTTGATCATTTTTCCACCTAAAACACAATAAAATACCACAAGTACACCTTTTTCTCACATATATTGAATATAAGACACTTATGCTAATATGTAACAACAATTTTCATCAAACAAGTGTTAAATTGGACACTAAAACACGTTTATTTTCACTCTTATCATTTTGCTTCTCTACATCTTTCCCATTTCTTTGGAGACTTCATTTTTCCCATTTCTTCTTCAAGTATGAGGGTACTTTCATCTTTTTCAACAATCTCAACTTCTTCCTGTTTCCCTTCTTCACCCACTCTTTCCATAGGCTCAAGTTCACACTCTACTTCCTCTACTTCCGTTGACATAGAAGGCCCTTCGTATTTTGTTCCACTACGAAATTCAATAGCCTTAAATTCCTCCTTAGGATTAGTAATGGTTGTAGATGGAAACTTCCCTTGACGATGAACATCCCCCCTTTCACTTGCCATTTTACTCATTTGTGTTTCCAAAGCTTTGATTCTCTTATCATTCACTTCATCTCTTTGTCTTCTTTACTCCTTCTCTTCCTTCATGAATTCAAACATTTTAGCCATTTGATCCTCCATCGTATGCTTCCCTTCAGCATTTGAAGATTTCTCCCCCGGATTGATTCCCGGTGGAAGAGTGATGGCATTCCCTTGATTTCCATATGACAAATTTTCATAACTATGAGATTGATTGAAATTTCCTTGAAAGTTATCTTGCCCCCATCCTCCTTGCCTTTGTGGATATCCCCCTCCATGATTACCAAAGTTACCACCATAATTTTCTTGAAAGTTCCTTCCTTGCATGAAGACAACTTCCTCAAGTGACATCTCGGGTAGGCACCAAGTATCTTGAATTTCAAAATAAGAGGACGTTCCTTGTTGAGGCATAGATGTAGGTATTTGACAACTTTGAGAAGATTGACTCATATTAGGCATAGACATGCCTTGTTGAAGATTAGGAAACACTTGTTGATTCATCAAAGGCAATGACATACCTTGTTGAGGATTCGCAAGCACTTGTTGATTAACCATAGGTGTAGAGTTCGGAGAAACTTGCAAATTAGCATTCATCCTCTTAAGTATCTCCGTAATGGCCTTATCGGTCATATCTTCCTTGACAATCTTCACATTTTTCACTTGTTGCAAGCACACTTCTTTCATCTTAGTTATTCTCTCCCTTTCATACATACCTGCAACTCGATCCATAGGTCATTGACCTATATTCAAAGTAATATCTTCACATATAGAAATTGCTCTCTCCAGAGTTTGACCAATATAGAACCTCTCGATGAAGCATCAACAAGCATTCGTTCACTCCCATTCAATCCGGCATAGAAAAATCCTACTTGTTGATCTTCGGGGAATCCATGTTGCGGACACCTCCTTAACATCTCTTTGAATCGGTCCCATGCTTCACTAAATGTCTCAAGCGGCATTTGCTTGAATTGAAAGATTTGCCCTTTTAGATGCAACATCTTTGAAGGGGGAAAATACTTGCTCAAGAATCTTTGTGTCAACTCTCTTCATGTGGTGTAGGATCCCGGTGGTATAGTATGATACCAAGCTTTAGCTCTATCTCTCAATAAAAATGAGAAAAGCTTCATTTTAACAATATCCTCACTTACTCCATTTATCTTGATTGTGTTGGCTAACTCCGTAAATTGGAATAAGTGAGCATTCGGATCCTCCATTGCACCACCACCAAATTGATTTGCTTGCACCATATTGATTAACCCCGTCTTTATCTCGAAATTATTCACATTCAATGACGGACCCATTCCATAATTCCCATATTGCAGTTGGAAGTGATCACGGATATTCATTCCCGCTCCATTATTTCCATTACCACAAGATTGATTTTGCACCACAAGAGGATTATTCCTTTCTTCTTGTTGTGCCATCAATTGTTGAATGATTGCTTGCAATTGTTGATTATGCAAGTGAAATTGTTGAGCATTAGCTTGTGGCACAAACTCCGGATTAATATTTCCTCCGCGAACATTATCACCCCCTTGAAAATTCCTCATATTGCCTTCTTCATCAACCATGTTTGCATTATTCCTTATGTTTTCCATAACTTCCTCCGTAGGCTCTAAACTCCTCTTCTTTGTCTTCTTAAGGTAGCTTCTAATTCTAAGTTCAAAGGTTCAATAGATTGAGACCTTGAACGAGTTCGCATGTACCTACAAGAATTTCCAAATCTGTTCTCCAAGTAACCAAGACAAGTAAACAAATAAAAGAAATACTCTTATCAAAACTAATCAAATTCAAACTCGTTACAACCAAAAGGTTAACATTTTCCCGGAAAGCGGAGCCATGTTCTTAGTCGCATTTTTAGTAAAATATTTTAGAGTAAGAGACTCTATCATTATTGTACACGTGTGACCAAGCAACAAAATTTATAAGTATGTCATCCCAAGGGAAAGTAAACTCATGATTATATCCAGATTTGTCATTGATTTATACTTTGTAAGAGTGACAAAATTGACGGTTTGGTATATAGACTACTTATTATTCTAATCAATTAACTAAGAATTCAACTAACAACTAAATGTATCAAATATCGAACAAGTGATAAGATGAATGGAATGTGGATAGAATTAACTTAAGAAGAGAGTAAGACTAATCATACTCATAGTTAAGAATCTAAATAGATATGCATAACTCTTGATAATGAACTTCATTAATTGTGGGCTAAAAGCAATCACGTTTTTACCCCTAATCCATATGGCCAAGGCAATTAGGTTCTTGACTCTTTGACAAGTCTAAATCTCCTAGGATTGTTCTTACTCTCAATTCCCTTAAGGTACTATGATCATAAATTTGGTTCTTTTCACTCAATTTCTTAAGTGTCCCCCTATGAATGTTCTAAGCATAAGAAGGGTATGACTTACCTCCCCTCACACTAACATGCATGCTCATCTTAATATATAATTCAATTAAACACCAAATCATAATATTGGAATGGTCATCCTAACACTATAAATAGAGAATTTAATCACACAAGTATTGAAATGAAACATGATTCATTAATCATAAAAGAAAGTCCAAAATTAACTCAATTCAACATCTCAAATCCTACATATCTAGCATTCTTCTCAACCAATCATATGATTAGCCCTACTATAGGACTAGCCACTACATATTGTGTTTAGATCAATACATTCAAAGGCTTGATCCATTTGAGCTAAAATAAGAAGAAAATCAATAATTGGAAAGTATATTGGCTTCCCTTTTGTGGAGATAACCTTCCTTCTCTCCAAAATGCTAACTTCTTCAATCATTGATGTTTTCCTCTTCTTAAAGTGGTGGAAGGATGCATTGATGGATGGACCTTGAAGATCAAATTGATTGGATGGATGAATTGAAGGGTGGAAGAGATGGATCGGATGGAGTGTGTGAAATGGTGGTGAAAAGTGTGTGTTGATCTCCAAAAATAACTGTCAAATGAGGCTCTCCCCTAATTTTCACACCAATTATGCATTTATAACCCTTGGGGACCTTCTAGAATCTTCCAGAATTTTTCTAAATTTTTCCTGCTTTTGACCCAACTCGACTCGAGTTGGTAACTCGAGTACACGCCTGTCAAGTCGAGTTGCGTGACTGCAAACTGGACAATTTTTCAGACCTAGCTCGACTCGAGTTCCAAGTCAAGTTGGCTCTTGCAACTCGAGTTGAGCTACTAGACGATTTTGGACGCTGCTTTGCCCCAGCTCGACTCGAGTAAGATAACTCGAGCTCTCGCCTGTCAACTCGTGTCAGAAACTGGATTTTTCTCGGCACCTAACTCGACTCGAGTTGAAAGTCGAGTTGGACATTGCAACTCGAGTTGAGCTACTGGACAATTTCTACATTTACTCGAGTTTCAACTCGACTCAAGTTGCAAGTCGAGTAAGACCTTGCAACTCGAGTTGGGTATTTTTCAGCCCGTTTCAGCTCCTGACTCCGTTTTACTCTGTTTTTTACCTGTTTCATATATATTTAAGCTCATTTTCACACATTTATCAACATGTACACATATCTCCTAATTAACACAAAACTCCACCAAAAGTTACACGATTACGAATAAAAATATACAAAAATTCACAAATAAAGACACTAAATCCTATGTGAAATGACGACGATCAGTTTTGTGTTTAAATAAATTATAACATAATTTTAATGATTATGTTATTTTAATTTTAGGCATATTAATATTTTTATTATGTTATTTTTGTATTCAAAAATAAAAAAAAATAATGAAAAATAAATTAAATGTAAAAATAAATAAAAATATTATTAATAAAATGAATGTGCTGCAAAATGGAGTCAACTGCTGGAGATGATTAATTTATTGAGTTAACTATATTTTAGGGGTGAATGTGCTGGAAAATGGAGTCAACTGCTGGAGATGGCCTTAAGTATGACATTTTTCAACTTTAGTCCTTTTTTTATTGCATTTCTCACTTTTGGTTAGGGGTGTTCACAGTGCGGTTTTGCAGTTATTTCGTAAAAATTTAAATTGCATTGCTATATGCGATTCGGTTTGATAATTAATTTTAAATTGCAGTTTGTCGAGTAAATTTTATTATGTGATTTTTTTACGATTTGGCGGTTTGACTGTTTAAAAATACATACTTAACATAACAATAAAATACATATGGATATATAAAAAAAAATAAATGTGTAGATGCTTAATTTAAAGTGTTTCTTCACCCTTAGAAATAAAAAATTGTAACATTTATCAAACTAGATAATAAGATTTTAAATATATGAAATCATCATTAAAATTTCATAAAGAATCGAAATAAATATTCATAACAAAAAACAACTTATATTAAAATTATTTTGCGATCCAAAGTATTTAACCTTATGTAAATCTTTTTACTTTTTCAATAATACATATACATACATATATATATATAATTAAATATATTTATAATTTATATAATAGAGTGTGGTATGGTGTGGTGCAATTTTACATAAAAATTGAAATCGCACCATTCAAGCGGTGTGGTTTACCCGAAAAAATTAACCACGGTTAAGTAAAAATCATTAAGTGCGGTGTTATGCTGTGCAACTCGATCGATTTTTGTGGTTTTAAAATATTTTTGCCCACCCGTACTTTTGGTCCTTCATTGTCCGATTTTAGACCTTTTGGTCCAAATTTAATTTTTTTCGCCGAAAATTTAAAAAATTTGCCGAAAAATTATGCGTGAGTTGCACGCACTCAAAATCTCCAGTTAAAGAAAGAGAAAATATCAAAGTTGATCCTCTAAGTATAAACTATTACAACTTCAGTCCTTTTATTTATTGCAATCTTCACTTTTGGTCCTCCTTTGTCCGATTTTAGTCCTTGTTGTCCAAATTTAGTCATTTTTCACCGAAAATCATGCGTGAGTTGCATGCGCTCAAAGTTCCCTGCTCACGATTGAAGAAACCTTTAATATTTGCGGCGGAGTTTAGACTACCGAGAACCCTCACCAAATCAAAGAAGAAACTCCAAGTTCAAGCCCTAATTGATCAAATAGGGCTTCGGAACACCGACAACACAATTATCAGAGACGAAGGGCACCGCGATGTCTTGAGCGAAGAATGGAGGCTGGTTTCAATCGGGATTGATAATTCACAATCTGATTTTATTATTTCTCGATGAAACGATATCGGGATTGGATTCAACAAGCGCTTACATACTGGTAAAAGTTTTGTAGAGGATTGCTTAGAGTGGAAGCATCGTGATCATGTCGATACATTTGCCTAGTTATCGAATTTTGGGATTGTTGGATTGCATGATCTTTCTATCTTGTGGACAAAAGATTTATAGTGGCCTTTCATCGCTCCATTGAATCTGCCATTATTATTCTCAGATTTCAAGTATCTCATTTCGGATAACGATAATCAAATTTAGTTCGCACTTGATTTGATCTGTGAACTCGAGGCCTCACCTGGTGTAACCAAAAGCCTTGTCGAATTCAACAAATTCTTGAAAATCGTTGAAAAGATCATCAAGTAATCAAACTAGCTCCGATTATGCAACCTCAATTTTATCTTTAAAAGAAGCAATTAGCGCAAGCATTTCTAGATGGAAGCTTGTTTCTGGCGCCACCACCACCACCAATGGCGTCTCCACAAGTCCGTCATTAGTTTTAACGTTTGCGAACCATTCTGGATCGAGATGGCGGTGCTATCGAAGCGATCCTTCACCTCTAAGCAAAAATTCCCAAAAATTTTTGAACGCATGCAACTCACGCATGATTTCCAACAAGTTTTTTAAATTTCTGGTTAAAAATGACTAAATTTGGACAATGAGAACTAAAATAGGACAATGGATGACAAAAAGTGAAAATTGCAATAAAAATGACTGAATTTGGAATGGTCCATACTTAAAGGACTAACTTTGATATTTTTTTCTTTCTTCAATCGGGGATTTTGAGCGGGTGTGCAACTCACGCATAATTTTCCGGCGAGTTTTTTAAAATTCCGGCGAAAAAAGATAAAATTTGGATCATAATGACTAAATCGAACAATGGAAGACCAAAAGTGAGAAATGCAATAAAAATAACTAAAGCTAGAAAGGCTATGCTTACATGACCAATTTTGATATTTTCCTAGTCAACTATACATATTTCTTTTAATTGAGCCCATAAATTTAAGGACACTAAGATATACTATATATATATATATATATATATATATATATATATATATATATATATATATATATATATATATATATATATATTAGTTACACAAAAGTTTATATATTAAACAAAAACTTATAGTAGGCCGTTTTAGAGAATAAATTTGTGAGACGAATAAGAATTGATTAAATTTTAATACTAATATTTATTGATAGAAATGATAACCATTCAATTAAATTATTTGATAAATAATAAATAATACTATAAAAAAAGTAATAATGTTTTAAAAAGAATGATAACTAATTTTTTTTAAAAAAACAAAAAAAATTGACTCTCACGTGTATTTCTATTTTTTAATTATGACTTTTATCTTTTACTAATCTACAACAACAATAATAATAATAATAATAATATATAATTTATTAATATTAATTTATTTAATACATCAATCAGGTATAAAATGAATATAATAATCTTAATTAATGATTTTTAGTTTTTAATAAAAATCTCTACAAAATCCACTAATGTAAGGAGAAAAAATGAAATGATCACAAGACACTCATGTGAAAAAAAGTTGTAAAACAAGATAAATTATTAATTCAAGATTTAATCTATTAATAAGTATAGTTTTTAAATAGTTAAAATTACGATTTTAGGGTAGCTAAAATATAATTACTAGAGCATGATGGGATATATTCAATATTCTAGGCTATGATTATTTTGGGTTTAAAAGATTTTTTTCAAAATCCACACTTAAATTTTAAAAATCACTCATGTAAATACCTTTTGAACTCTTCAGGGTGGACATTAGCCGACAGCTTAAGAACTCAAACTCTATAAGCGAATCACTGCTTTCCCAATCTAGCTCATAGTCGAAGTAGGCATTTCATGGTCCTACTTGCCATGTGTCAAATCTTACTGAAATGAAGAGAAAGTTCAATCCCAAGAGAGAATCATACGATCTTCCTATTAATTCTCAATTCAAATATTTGTTATATATCTATTATATATTATTTCTTTTCAATTATTTTTTTTCTTTTTTTTTATCATCTCTCATTTTCTTTTTCACATCGATCAAACTTTCTTATATGTATAACCACTCAACTCATATGCATTAATTTGACATAAAATTAAAATACATCATATTAAAACTAAGTGTCAAAACACATCATATCAAAACAAAAAATATACACTCCTTCCAAAAAAAAATACAAATATACACAAATTATTATTATTTAGGGGCGGACTTATGTGTAACCGTCTCACGATGATATCATTTTAGCTTTGTAATTAGTTATTACTCCCTTCATCTCTCTGATAAGTGTCCATTTTGCCAATTTGGTATGTCCCAATACAAAGTATTCATTTCTTTTTTGGGTTGATGTAACACACACAATAATATTATTATACTCCCTCTGTCCCATCCTAAAGGTTACATATTTCTTTTTTGGGCGTCTCATACTAATGTTTACATTTCTCTTTTTAACATATGGGACCCACACAAATTAATTACTTCTCTCTCCATGGGCTCACACATCACACTAATACACCTTCTCACTTTACACTAAAATATTATTTCTCTCACCTCAATACACATTAAAATACTATATTCATTAATCTCCGTGCAAAAAGAAAAAGTAGCCATAAGAACAGGATGGAAGGAATACTCAACTCACTACACATGAGGCTCACACTTAACACTAATACAACAACACACTATACATTAAAATATTATTTCTCTCACCTCATTATACTTTAAAATATTATATTTCATCCGTCCCACCCAAATATCACTATTTTACTATATTGAGCGTCTCATCCAAATTGCACTATTTCCCTCTTTTAGTAAAAATGGTCCACCAATAACCCACCACTACCCATCACATCTCTCTAATACACCTACTCGCTTTACATAAAATAATGATACTCCTTAATCTACGTGCAAAAAGCAAATGGTGTTGTTTACCCGGGACAGAGGGAGTACTCCTTAATTCACGTGCAAAAAGCAAATAAACACTTGTGAAGTGGTATTATAACTATTCACTTCATTTAGAGTTGTTCTAATGTACGTTGTACACTTGTATGTTAACAACATGCCCATATTTAAAAATGGTTCGAAGTTGCAGTTCATGAAGATCCTTGATTTTGCTAAGAAGTTCTCTGGTAGGCAGAGAGAAGAATGTGAGAGTCGGCGCAACATCGATCTTCTTCACAGCATCAGTGATTATTTTAGAGGAGGGAAACATGTGGTTTTTCAGCAACTAACAGATTGCGAATGGCAATAACAGATCTAAGCAGCAATGACTCCGACAAGCATTGGAACTCTCGGCGGCTGAATGAAGCGACTTGAACCAAAGCAACAATGGCGGTGCTATAGCAGTGCAAAAATCCAGCGAATGCGACTATAGCTACTTCCTTTTCTTGCGGTGGATGGTAATGAATCGGGCTGCAACAGCGTTTACCGACAAAGGAGAGCTTCTAGCAGTGAAATTATGACGAATTTGCTAAACTATGCCAAATAAAAGAAAAGAATCAATCTATTCTCCTACCGACCACCTCAGCCGTCCGTGATGATTCCGTTATTTGATGGATGAAACTTAAAAATAAACCAACAAGATCACCAAAAATAAAATGAGAATTCTTCAAAAGTGCAATTTTCTCAGCTTTATTTAATATAAACGCCATTAAGATCAAATGAGATCACCTATTTCAATAACATGTTTCATCTACTATTCCATATATTAAAATCTTGTCACGTGTCACAATCAATTGCTCCAAGGGTTTAATGGTAAATTGTAGGGTATAGTTTTATCATATTATGGAATATCAATGGAACATGGAAAATGAAACAGAGAACTGGTTTGGTTAGCAAAATGACTAGAATTATGGAAAGTGCTCGGCGACTCTATTTTCCATATGATTTTACTTAAGTAGTTAACAGTTAACACTCTGAGCAATATATTACAAAATTAAAATAAAAATTACTACTCCTTCCGTCCCATTTCAATGTTTACGTTTCTATTTTGCGTGTTTGTTTACGTTTTCCTTTTTTGGAATATGGGACCCACCTAAAACAATTAATATATCATCCAACACTAATACACTTACCCGCTTTACATTAAATATTATATCTTTCCACCCACTATTTATTAAAATATTATACTCCTTCATCAACGTGCAAAAAGCAAACGTAAACATTGAAACGGGACGGAGGGAGTATATTTTATTAAATTAGCGATTGTTCACATTTGCTTTATCAAGATATTAAGGAAAGCTTCTTTTTTTTTTAACTTAACTTATTGATTTTTTTTAATTTGGTATTTATAGGTAATAAATAAATTATTAATGATCTTATCTTGTGTGAACATGTTGTACAGTTTAGCCAAATTTTATTCATTATAACATTAAATATTACTTTTTTTAAAGAGATAAACTATTATCCTTTTTAATAAAAAATTAGATTATTCATCTCAATATAAATGTAAAAAAAATCACAATATATAGAATGTGAACATAATTAGGAGTATTTCTTATTCATAATAATAATATAATTAATCTTTTTAATGAGTAGCATTTCATGCGTTAAAAGAGTAAATTCTTGAATACGTACATTCACTGTAAAGAATACTTTGTTACGATAGATAAAGTAAGTAATGTGAGCTGGAAAGAAATATCAAATTTTATTTTAAATCATATTGTGAGGTTACTATGTTTAGTATATTTCTTTTTTAGTGTGAATATAAATATGGAATGGAAAAAAAATGTGTAAATGGAAGGAGTAATTTTTTAAAGGATATTCGCTCCCATAAAAATTACTCTCTTCATCCCATTAAAACGTACGCTCTTCCTTTGTAATTTACAAAGAAAATACGTACGTTTCAATGGAACGGAGAGAGTAATACATTTTCTAAAATAAAAGCACACTGAATATATTTTATTCTAAAAATGACACTCTCACCCAATACATTGTGACACATTTTATACTTTGTTTAATTATTAAAAAAAAAAACTAACAAACTACCTCCAAGACATACGTGCATAAAAAAACTTGTTTAATAGAGGTAATAATAAGTTGCGTATAGTTTAAATAAATTAAATGAAGCCCATGATCAAGAATAAAACTCAAGTATCGAATTGGTTCTTTTGGGCCCATCAAGCTATCACCTGAGTCTCGTCTTCCTCCTCTCTAAATATTTTTTTTTTATTATTTATATTATTTTATGGAAAAACCCTGTCTGTCTCTCTTCATCGTCGCCTCTTGTGTTTCTCATCCAGGTACTCTCTCTGTCTCTCTTCCAATACTCGAATTCGTTGCGATCATTTTTAACATTTAATTTACTATACGTTTTCATTGTGCGTATGTCTTGTGTGTATGACCTTATCTGAAGCTACTGATTAATTTGCACTTACACTAGGCTGACGAAATATCAAATTAGAGGTGCAATTTTTTTGCAGAAATTCCTGTTCCCATTTCTTATCCGTTGGTTGTTCATATGTTTTGCCTAAGGTCATGTCTGATCTACAACACGAGAAGCATGTATTAGGAATGGATGTGTTTGAATTGAATATCCTATTTTTCCGATATCTCTCTTTTGAAACGCTTTTTAGACGATTATCTTCATATGTTGGCTTTTAATGCACATTACATCCAACCAGATGCCTTTGTTCTCAGCCAATATTATATTTACCCCTGTATACATGTAACTTCAATGGAGATTAAGCATGATTTTGTGTATTGTAATTGGTGCAGGATATATCAGCCTGACTTATATACAAACTTGCGTAATTTTCCTTTAACTATGTCTATTTTTGCTTGTGTTCTAGATGCATTTGATTTAAAATATGATTTGATCTTTGGGGTTTTGTTGGAAATTTTAATGATCCTGTACTTTTTTGCTGTTCTGGAAAGCAGCTTGGAGCTCATTTATTATGTGCTGAGACTCGAGCATGTCTGGTGATCGGACTTTTGCGGATGGGGATGCGTCCTCTGGATCTGGGGAGGATGCAAACATGTTGGATGGCCACAATAAGCATCAGACTGTTATCCCTCATTCAGGTCGGCATAAAAGAAGTCGAAAGGCAACAGGCGACGCAATTGTAGATGCTATGTTAGAAATTGCTGCGGCTTCTAAAATGAGGGCTGCTGCCATCATGAGAAATGAGGAGCGTTTCACAATAAGCAAATGCATAAGAATATTGGACGAGATGCAGAGTGTTGATCAAACTCTTTACTTTTATGCTTTAGATTTATTTGAAAACCCCTCAGCAAGAGAAATTTTTGTATCACTTAAGGCTGAAAGGCGATTAGCATGGATGCAGGGGAAGTTCAGAGCCTCCTCAAGTTCAGCAACCTGAGGAGGTTGAGTGCATTTCATGAACCATCTCTACTGCACGATTAGCATGGATGCAGGGGAAGTTCAGAGCCTCCTCAAGTTCAGCAACCTGAGGAGGTTGAGTGCATTTCATGAACCATCTCTACTGCACAACTCGGCTTGTTTTTAATGTGCATAAGATTCTATAAATATTTTTTTTTTGATTTTATTGGGTTGCCTGCCTTTTTATGTGCTCCCTCTGTCCACTCTAAAAGGTAGTAGTAATTTGTTTTTTCACAAGGATTAAGAATATTATTATTTTATGTGTAGTGAGTAATTGTATTAGTAGTGATGGATGAATCACATATATGGGTTCTTTTATTAAAAGTGTGAAATGGGTACTTTTGGAGCAAACATTCAAAATGGTATAATAGAAACCTTTGAGGTGGATGAAAAAAGTATACAACTCCACTTCTGATCACACAACAGACACCGAGTTATCGACCTGTTGTATTCAATTTTTAGGGGCCAACTAACAGTTTGTTGGCGCTGAAATAATTAAAATACTAATAATTTAGTCATATTCAAATTTTGATTTAAAAAAAAAAAAGAAAAGAAAAAAAACAAAACTAACTACTCTATTCTATCACCACCAAGAAGTTGATAATCGGACGATGATGGAATGCATATTGAATCCCTTATAGGAATTGAATAGTGAGATCAAAGTTAATAAATGCCTCGGATGGGGCATACAAGGCTTATAAAAATTTCCTTCCAGTGAATTCAATCACATAGTTTTTCTCCTTCATGTACTTTCTTTTTATCACACTTGCATTTAGAAGTTATCTATCTTTCAAGAAATTGTATAAGCCGGATATAACTATACAAGCAAACCAACGTACTTCTTGTTCCAAGCCAGTATAGTTGAGTTAAACATTTCTAGTTTACATCCAGTAAGCTATTGTTTTAATATACCCAACAACAAACAGAAAAGCAAAATTACAGTCCTATCTAATTTTGAGACAGAAAATGTGCCCGCGCTAGATGATATTCTCTGCCACCAATCCACGCACCAGTCTGCGACCATGCTATATCATCCCATTCTAAATTATCCTCCAAAACCTGCACTAATTCAAAAAGCCTTCAATAAGAATACATGTCCGGTATTGCATATCAAGAATGTATGTGTATTTGCATGCGAAAACATGTAAATATTTCTGTCTTAAGAATAGCAACATCCAACACCACACCACAATTGGAGAGAAAAAAACAAGACAATTATTGCAGCAATGATCGAACATCGGAAACCAGAAAGAAAAAAATAAATAAATAAATAAATATTACAATAAATGTGCAGAATTGCAATATGCAAAAGAAATGCTAACTTGATGTCCGCATGAAATAAGAAAGAAAAAGATTACCTCTACATGTTCAAGAGGCAGAGGAATCCCAATACCCTGCATACTTTTTTGGGGAAGTGGACGCTTACAGCGAGACCATCGGAACACATCCACTACAGCACTTTCACCATCCACAGCATTTCTTTCACCATTAGTAAGATGTGAGTTGAATGTTAACGCTTTTCCAGTTTCGGCTCCATGCACATGAGGTGCTGTTGCAGCCTTGATCACCTTCTCTCCATTAAAACAAAGCTCATACCTAGAGGAAGCTTCATTGATAAATTATAAGAAGAAACCAAAGGATAATGCCATTTGTAATTTATATTTATTAATTGTACTACCATACCGATATTAAGAAACATAAAATTACGCTACGGAAAAAAAAAAGAAAAAAAAAAAAAAAACAACAACAACAACAACAAAGTCGTGCCATAAATCATTACAATAATCACCTATTGTATAAGGAAATACTCCACCCAACTACTCCTTTCATTCTAAAGCTTAAAGTATTATAACTAGAGATGCTATTTCTTCTACAACAACTCTATATGAATGAATACATCGCCTGATAATCTGAAAGCTAGTATCATTGAAGAATGAGTGAATGACCTGGAAGCTCATAGGCTCAAATACTTGAAAATCACATCATAATGTCATCTAATGAACCAAAACATCCCAAATTTTGTTGAACGTATTCCTCAGCTTACTAAAGGAAGAATTCATTTCTTTTATTAGTATTGCAGAAATTTCTAGTCAGTATTTCGAAAGACACCGACCACGTAATTAGAGGATCTTTATTTTATTTTTATTTTCTTGTTATTTTTACTTTGTAGTTTTATAATCTAATTGAAAAGATTTAACACCAAATCAATTTGCCTTTATGCATGATAACTGTGTGCAGTAATGATAAGGAGATTGGTAGTTAAATCAAACTTAAAAAGGTATGTGAAAACTTAGCACCTATTAGCCACCTCCAAAGCTGTAGATTGGCACTTACTAATGGCCTCAATTAATAGACACACATATAAGGGTCTAACTCAATGGTCAACATAATGATCGAAATCTTTCAGGAACAATTTCCATATTTTGGAGCAGCAACCAAGAAGACGGCAAGCTCATTAGCTTAATGCTTCAAAAGGAAAAAGAACAAAGAAAAGCAATCAAACCAGAAGACAAAACCTTTCCAAATCGTATTTGTTACCTGCGGGAATGAGTCTCCACGTATAGCACTTCTCCCTTCTTTAAGCGCGCAGATGTAAAAAGGGACTTTTTCAGACCTTTGTCAGCTACAGCACTAATACTGTATTTCAGCCTAGGTTAAAACAGAAATAGAGTAAGAGAAAATTATCAAGAGTAAAAAAATAACAGAAACTAGAGTAAGAGAAAATTATCAGAGTTAAAAAATTTACAGAGTAATAGCATTTTATTGTATAAATACAGCATATAATACCATAATCCAGTAACAACAGATACTTTACATTAAATTTATTACAGGTGAATAATGGATGGAACCAAATGCACCTGAGCAGTCTTTTAATGACACATTTGAATTTATAGTTTTCAAGACACCATTCTGATCTGAGTCTGCAAGTTTGACCGTCTATCAGTTTAGGCTATATTTGGTTCCAAGGTAAATGGTAAAAGAACACACACCAGGACCAAAAATATTTCAGTTAATTGCTAGCACAAAAATTTTTGGAATAAAATAAAATGTGAAATTAATATGACAACCAAAGTGTAATTAGAAATTACGTGTTTTAATTTTGGGAGAATAATTTCCTTCCAGGTTCTTTTATTAAAAACAAAATAAAACGCACTCACATTTTCCAATGTATACTCTCAGCATTACAACACTTGTTTCAATTCATCTCATCACAACTCCTCACAGAAACTCCAAAAAAAACATAAGACATAAGTAAAGATGCAGATTGCTGATTTAGCATAACCAACTATGTCAAACAAAATATTTGATTATTTTTTAGCCTCAATTTTAACATTGCTCACACAAATCAAGCAAAAGACGTATCCTTTTTGAGAATTTTACTGAATATCAGGCTAAAAGGTAAGGTCCTTCTCAGTATTAGCAAATAATTTGGTCATCCGTTTAACTCTGAATAAACGAAAGTAATTTAAAAAGAAAAGGAAACCCAGATATCCTAGAATTTATAAAGAAAATGCATTATCTACCTCATCTATGAAAGAATTACAAGTCTAATGAGATACAAATCCCATTTTCACAGTTTCAGTATCAATTTGTATTTAGATCTTAAAAGTGAGTTTATTATAGAAGTCAACCTCATCCTTAGTTTAAATATTTCTAATTTCTGGCATATCATTCTGTGAAGTTCACTTTTACCAAGAAACTTTACCACTCCAAATCATCAGAGAGCAAGGAGACTTATATTTTATAGAACTTTATAAACTTGCAATTCAATCACTGATACAAAATCTTAATTCCTTTCCTCGTTCAAGATGGAGTCTTAGAAAAAAGCTTCCTATAAAGGAAATTAACACCAATAGAGTTAAACATGCACAATCCAGAAACAACAAAAAGTTATATAAGCAAGAAATGTACATTCCCATTTTTGCCCATAGGATATTTAACAAGGCTCATTGTTGGCTATATCAATAAATTAAGTGATAGCTTCATGTTGACGAGGATAATCTTCAGAGGTAAGATATATTGTGTACATACATCTTAAAAGAAATTGAAAAAAATAATACCAATATAGTACCAATCAGAAGAGACGCTTCACTTGATCATAGTCAAAAGGTAAGAGGCATAAAACTCAACATTAATATAACATGCTTCTAGTACACATTCTTCAACTATTTTTTCCAAAATAAAGCAATTTAACACTTTGAAGATTAAATAAAGAGTTAACAGTCTGTTAAAGATATGTCACATCATCAGTCTCATCTTAAGGTTATCTAAACCAGAGATCAAAGCGCACACATGCAAATCCAAGCAAGCATGATTAAGCAAGTACATGTGTTTGAACTGAAACAGCTAAAAATAGGGAATGTTTAGATACAACATCAGATACAACATACCAAGGCTCCATACAGAGGTTGAACTGGATAGTTACTTCACGTACAAACCTTTGTTGGCGTAATGCATTCTGTAGAAATAGGCGAGGGAGTCAGTAAAAGTTAGATCAACCTTATCTACTCAATGACAATGAAATAAGAAACGTAGTTGTTAGAGGCAAGGAGGCTTGCTAAGGCACTTTTTACAAATTTTTGGTCACTCAAGGAGATGTCTCTGAGGCAGTTGCCTCTGTGCGCCTTTTGCAACCATAAGAAGAGTGCCTCAGGCGAGCCTACGGTACATCTCCCAATTACCTATTTTATTATAGTATTCTTTGAAGTTGTTACACCTTCAATTAGTAAACAGCGATTCTTGCCTCTTATAGGGAAATTGACTCTTATTTATATATCCGCAATGAATTAGCCAATTAGAGTAAGAGTTTTTCAAAAATAAAATACAAGAGGATGACGAAGAAGAAGAGAAAGAGGATGATAATTGATTAGTTTGCTAGTAACTAATCATTTGAATACTAATACCTATTTTTTATTGACTTACTATTTATTTGTATTGATTTAACTTTGAAGTTAATCGTGTATGGATGTTCTATAAGTTATCATGCTATTTATTAGTTATTATGTATTATTATGTGATATAATGTGATTTTCAGTTTTATTTAGTCAGGTAATTATGTTGTGACTATGATATACTTATGTATATATATGTTGTAGAATCACATTAGGTCGGTATATACAAGAGGTGCTTGCCTCTGTGCGCCTCTCGCCTTTAACAAGTAAAAACTATGATAAGAATGTAAAACATTAATAATCATCAGAAAAAATCAAAACAACATGCCCAATAAAGCATAAAAAGTGTGAAGAGGCATGGGAACTAGAAAATACAAGCACCCACATCTGAATGGATTTAAATGCAAACATAACAATAGAGAGCAAAATTAGGATTTACTGAAGACGGGGGCAGGCTAGGTCCACTACCCGTGGGCTGGGCTTATATATTGTGATTTTAATTATATTTCTGTTTGGGGTTTTGTTTCTTTCCTTTTTGGTATTAGTAAGTAGAAGCATTTAAGGAGTTGATTAGGGTTTTTGGAGGTTATTGATATTATTATTGGATTAAGGAGCCAAGAGGCTTTTGGGCAAACGGAATTTCAGTTTGATTGTTCTTGTACTTATCAATTGGTCCGACCTGCCAGATCCCATTTTTGTCGACATGGCAATGACCCGTTCCACTGGAGAGAGATTGGATAAACTCGACGCCGATCAAGCGGAGGTGAAGGAGACTTTGGCAGAAATTTTGGCTACTCCAGCCGAATATTCAAAAGTTATTGTGAAATCATCAAGATCGCAACAATCAGACGCGGTTTTTGCGTTGAAGACGATGAAATATCAGAGATCGAATCGGCGCCTCTGCCACCTGCGACGCTTCCTCAATTGTCGATCTGTTTGGTGCAACTTCCGTCTTTTGATGGTTCAGTCCCTATTGGCTGGCTGGCTCATGCTAGTCTGCAGTCCAAACTCCAAGACATAAGCCCTGGAATGAAAGTACCTGCGGCAGTAGTGGCGATGGAAGAGGCTGCATTGTTTTGGGTGACCTGGTTGCGCTCTCGGAAGTCAAGGCTGACATGGGATGAATTCTCGCAGGCGTTGGTGGCGAGATTCGATACACGATTAAAGGTAGCCCCTTTGAACGTTTGGCAGACATCAGACAGCCGGGTTCGGTAGAAGAATGTGTGACTATTTTTGTCCAATTGGCTAGCTAAGTGTCGGGTTTGAAAAACTCAATTAGAAGTTCGTTGCGCCTCTTGCGACCTAGCGATCTGCAAAAGGTTATGGAGTTGGCAAGGGATGTATAGGATAATATGTCTGTGCAAGCTGGGGACAAATCATTTCGGAGTGATAGCAGACTCGTGCAACAAGTGAATAATTTTTCTCAACCGATTATCAAAAATTCTGGATTAGTAGTTAGCGATAATAAAAGGGAATAACTTCAAGCTTCCAGACCGACCCTCTGCTGCTGCTTATGAAGTCTCGGAACAGTCTACAACACAATCTCGGTTCAATCGCCTTTCGCCTTAGGATTTTGCGGATTTAAGAGCAAAGTGGTTATACTTTTGCTGCAAGAAGCCTTACAAACCACAATACGAGTGCCCCCCTAAGCAGTTAACGGTCATGTTGGTGGAAGAGGATAAGGCCTTGGATCTCCAGCATTTAGAATACTATAAACCCACGGGGCAGGAGTTATTGGATGAACAGTATGAGCCTTTCGAGGAGGAGGCTTCATGTTTACTCTGGCAGATTCCAAACTTCAACCTTGAGGACAAGGTTGTTTCGAAGGAGGATGGAAATGATAGAGAGCAAAATTAGGGTTTCCTGACAACGGGGGCAGGTTTAGGTCGACTATTCGTGGGCTGGGCTTATTTATTGTGATTTTAATTATATTTCTATTTAGAATTTTGTTTCTTTCCTTTTTGGTATTAGTACGTAGAAGTATTTAAGGAGTTGATTAGGGTTTATGGAGGATTATTGATATTATTATAGGAGCCTGGAGTCTTTTGGGCAAACGGAATATCTGTTTGATTGTTCTTGTACTTATCACATAACTTCTAATCTAATAAGGTGTGTGATAATTGTAAAAACTGTTATTATCATTTGACCATAGAACAATTGCAGTTAAGAAACAAAGCAAATTCTCCTGATCAAAGTTTTTGTACCAGAAAGAGTAGGCCTGTCATAGACAGCAAATGGCATCATCTAAGGAATATTTCTAGCTTGGGCCTAAAAATGAGTAATGAAAACAGAATGTGAACCGAAAGTGAAAATCATTAACAAAAGAAAACTGTGGCATATTAATATAGCACTCTTCACATCTCTGAGTGAAGGATTAACATTAAATCTGAATTACTGATTTACTTCTAAACTTCCAAGTGATATTTAGCATCCAAAAAATATTAGCAGTCAAGCATTTTTAACTATATGTAAGGTAAACCCATATGGCAGCTATGAAACAGTCCATGTCACCGAATTTAAATATCATGTAAGTGCACAGATACATGACAAAATTAAAGTAGCATCACAATGTAATTACCGAAGCTGCAGCTCTTGTGGTCATTGTGCGCTCCACAGCCACTGGAGCCAAAGTAGGCTCCATAGTTGATGAATGAGTGAGACAAGGTTCAAGATCAATAATTCCACCTCCTTTCTGGCAAAAGTACACAGATGAGAAGACATTACTGGATTGAGAGTAAATAACGTGATAATTTCAAGGAATAAAGTCTACAATCTATACAAAAGAAAATTAGTATATATAAGAAATAAAAGGTGAGTGAGAAAAAATAAAACATAAATATCCTCCCAAGGATGCCAACACTATACATCAATATTTGAATTTTCCAGAACTTTCATCATAAGGCAGGTAGAAGGCTGTGCAGTGATGGGGGTGTGGGAGGGACAAAGATGTGCCAATTGAAATACATAGCTACAACCTTTACAATGCAACAACGCTCGACACGATAACTGCAACCAATTGCAGCTCCCCATGAGCGAGAACGAACATTATTCCTCAGAGTAGATATATAACCTTAAGAAATTAATTAAAAATGGAGTCAGATAACACGTAGAACTTAAAGATGGGACAAACCTCAGCCACAATCCAGCAGTATTCAAAATCTTCCTACTACTCATAAAGTAGAATGTAATGCATTCATACGTGTTAAGATGCTGCTGAACCATAAAGTTCTTAAAAGGAAAAGGCACAGATCATGATAAAAACATCACAGCAGAAGTGAGCAAAGATCCTAAAATATGCGACAGCTGTAACTATTCCATGTTTTATACAACACATGTGAGACATACAGCTAAGAGGTATTTTAATTTAACGATCATAATGTGAGGAAAAATCAATGTAGTAAATACAAGGACTCGAAATGCCCTAGTGAGAGAAAGAATGCTCATTTCCAGTATGAAAAATTATTCACTAAGAACCATATAGTTGAGTAAACAGATGAATGAATGCTAAATGAAGGGCTCTCTATCAACGAGAATAATGAGGACAAGAATTCCACAAGAAAATAGTCAAATTGCTTTGTAACCAAACAAAATTGTCACATTATTAAAACAAAAATAAATGCATATCTCGAAGTGCAGAAGTAGTAGATAACATAAACATAATCTGCTTTGTGGCAGTAAATCTCATGCACTATTTTCATTTTTATCTTGGTTAAGCATACATAAATGAACCTTAGACCTTTAATATCTTATACTAACTCATGTGAAGGAAAGGTTGTTAATACTATGACTACTGGTAGCACGACAGGAATTATTTTAAACATACAATCTTGTGGCGGTAAAACCCTGATAGTAGCCCTTAGCTCCTGAGCAGCAGAAGGAGGGGGAGAAGCAGTTGGGCGACAATAGCCTGTATGCATAAGAACTGAACACAAGAGGTTTTTGTTTGTCAATGGTGTATCAAGTGGTTCATACAGTATGGATTATAGATAGCTGTACAATTAAGACTAAATGTACCAGCCACCAAATCAGAGTCTACAGTATATAAATCTGTACCCCACAGCTGTCCACCCCTTACCTGCAGAGGGATAAGAAAATCAATTGAAAGCAAGATATTCAAGAAAATATAGTATACCGCATACCAACATTCCAAGAAAATATCGTATACTGTATGCACATACACTAATACACACACAAAAGGAGAGGGATGACTCTAAGAGACAAATAAAATACAGTTTATGTCGGAATGAATAGAGAAAATCAAAAAGCAACCCAAATAAGTGCCTTAAAAGCTGAACTTCAACATTTACAGTACATTAAGTCCCATATTTATATTTTCAGTATTAATTTTCAAATATACAAATGGGAGGGGAACTCGTACTTGATACTTTGCTATGCCTGTGGGTGCCAGCATTTATTTTTGCTGAAATTTTAGTGGTTAGCTGGATCCAGGTCATGTACAGTCTTTTTGCTAGAAATAGTGTAAATCGTGCAATAGATGTATAAATATTTTCATTGTTGTAAAAGCACTGCAAAATGTAATGATGTGAGAACATATGCTGTCCAGTATCAGGACATAAAGTTAAGAACTATAGTCAATGTCTGACAATCATATTCATAGCAAGGTGAATATTGATATTTGCCGCGTCCACATTAGTTCAACATCTAATATTCTAATAAAAAATTGTAATCAGATCTTGACAATACGTAATTACTAATTCAATAACTCATACTACCACAACAACAGATTAAAAGTAATACTATAGGTGAAAATCGAAGTTGTTAGAGGTGTGACTAATTGACTATGTACTTCACAGATCTCCTACCCCAAAATGCGTCTTGTGAACCATTTTTAAGAAGAAAAAAATTTAAAACATAAGCACAAAATAAGCGGTGAATTCTGGCCTAGGTCTAAGGGAACTTGGTAGTGAAAGAACAAATAATTCTCCTGACACTGAATGTCAATTTCCTGAAAGAATTTAACTTCCACAATTGATTCCAACAGCCACTGTCGTTTCCTGGTGCTTCCATGCAGAGATATTATTTTTCTTATGAATCATATCTAGGGGAATCAATTTTAGACACAACAGTGGCTACAGGATCGCACGAGATAAAAATAGCAGGATAGTATTTAGGCTTAGCTTATCATGTTCATGTCACCACAAAAAGGACAAAAATTACATGTAGTGCCATGTGAGTGCACCCGTTAATAAGTTACACATAGCATATACAGATGGTATAATAACGAGTTATGGAATTTTATATATTTTTATTACGTAATTCTGTGTCTTATCTTGTTAAATGTTGTTTTAAATTAATCTTATTTTCTATCATGTCAATATTGTGCTGAATTTTATTAGTGAATTTTATTTTTCCTGTGGCTGTCGTGTTCATGTCATGTCAACATAAAATTTTTCGAGTTCGTGTCGTGTTCGTTTTTGGGCTTGATCATGTCAACATAAAACATGACATGATAACACAAATTGACAACCCCAAATTCATATCTCTAGAGCTGCACTTTTATGGCCTATGTAGTGTTAAATCTCCTTTAAAGTTTCAACAGCAAGAGATTTGACAAATTCAGATTCAGATATAATTAGCTAATTTTAGATTCCCAAATAATACATCTAGGGTAATATTTTTCTATTTAAAAATTTTGCCCATGTTCAAGAGGCGTGCCTTGTAGCACCCAGGCTCTAGAAGGCACCTTGTGCTTCTCGCCACTTAAAAAATGTTAAGTTCAAATTGCAAGAAGACCAAATAATTTTTTATTCATCGACAATAGGAACAGCAAGAACATGTATATAATCCTCTTACTTGGCGATTTGTAGCAGTTACATGTTCGGCTGGTATGCAAATTTCTAAAGTAGTGCCATTTTGAGGGCCTTCACATGTTTTATCAGCTTGAGATGATTCATACTCCGTCCATAATTTTATGAGTTCTTGCATGCATTCACCAATCTTATACACAACAGCCTTATTACCTGCAAAGCAAAACAATGAATTCAAGAACTGTGTTATGATGCACAAATAAATTTACACCTGAAATAGAAGCTAAAATAACAGAATATATGTATAAACTATAGAGAATGCACATGTCGCAATTTATAACAAGTGAAAAGGGTGACAAAGATAAATTTCAATTTAAGAACATTCATATAATGAATATGTTAGGCATATAAGTTAGGAAACCATAACTTAACCCAAAACCATGGTCAAAAGTAAGGGTTGACCCAAAAAAATGACATATAAAGAACGGAGATGATCAACAATACAATGATATGCAAGAATATATGCACTTTTTTTTTCGAAAATAACTACTTCTACAAATAGAGGGACGAGTATGGTAAGAATCCCAAGATATTTGGTTAATAAGTACATGTCGTTGTAGCTGTTGGCAGTTGGCTATTTCAAAAATATATACTTGGCTTGACTGAACAATATACTCTAAAAAAATTCATAAGCAAATGAATAACTGCACAAAAGAGTTCACTTAAATCGATTTCAAGCAAAAATATCACTACTTAAAAATGCTCAGATCAGATAATCTTTTAAAGTTACAATCATTCCTTCAGTTTCCATCCTATAGAACATCAAAACCAAACAGGATATCCAAGAAAAAATAATTATAGAAAGGTTGGTATCTCTGGTCTAGTAACACCAATTAAGAAGTCCTGCTTTACAAAGCAATTTGAGAGCTTACCTAGTGACCTGCAGAAAGTAAAAACACAGACATCAGGCACATCTTTGCAAAAACGTTCAAATTGAATCAAGCTACATCACAGTATGTTACTGCGATGGCAACAGATGAACACCCAAAAAAGGATTGTACAGTAAATAAGGAAACAATAAAGAACACAAGCAGACTGGGGATGGAGGGAATGAAAGATGAGCAGAAATGCAGCATGGTAATGGTAAAAACCTATTACTTGTCCAGGAATAGTGTAATAGTTATCATTCAGGAACTTAAAATTGAAAGTCCTTTTTTCAGGAGAAGGATATCACTGCCTTCCATTTTTCTGATTTCCTTTTTTAGGTGTAGAGAAGGAAAGCCCGCATTCTAACTAGCATTCGTGTTAGTCCGGCTACAACTAATTCATCAATTTAACATTGTTGTTTGCCAGATTCACACTTCATACACATCCACATATACATATTTGATATTTTGTAATTGCTAACTTCTAAACAGGTGCCAGCCACTATCATTCCTTGTAGAACAGCTACTAGCCTGTTCCAATATTCTTTTGAAGACAGCATTTTCTTTTCTTTTCTTTTCTTTTCTTTTCTTTCCTTTTCTTTTTTTTTTTTTTTTATTTATTCACACAAGAGGAGCACACAAAACCAGAACTCATCCTTTTATAATCTTCTATTTCCTTTTATTCCAGGGGGTTCTTAATAAGAGCCCATACAGGAACAAATAATCCTACTGAGTTCATGTAAAGAAATTGACACAAAGACATAACCAATCATAACAAGATTCTTTTTAAAGAAAATTATCCAATATAAGAACGCATGAAATGATGAAAACCCATAAAAATTTTTCATGGCAACCTTGAATTGCTACATGAGACTAAACTGAAGTACATGACAAGATAGACGTGCAAAAAAAGGCATAAAAAGATTTCAGCTTCATGACCAAATGCATTCAGAATTCAAGCACAGTGAAAGGAAAAGAGAAATGAATCATACCCTTCATTTTCATTGGCACCAGATCTAACTCGCGGATCACGATTTCCCATTTGAGGGCTACCCCTTGGCCGCAACATTCTCTTTCTCTGCTGAACCCCAGTATTGAAAACTTCTCTTTCCCGATCTGTACCTCCTTCGACATGCACAACACCCTCGTCTATTTCTTTTTCATGATACTTACTGCGTTTGTCAGGTCTCTCTGGTTCTACATCAGCATCCCTATCCTTCTTCTTGTCTCTCGCTTCCCTTTCAACATTCTTCCAATTATCATGATCTCTCTTCTTCGGCTCTCGAGTTAAATTTTCTTGTTCATCGGATTTTCCAGGAATGTCTACCAGTTCCTTTTCTTTGTGAGACACCTCTTTGTCCAAACCATTCCATGATTCCTTCTTCACAGCATCCTTATCTTTTTCATTTAGCTTTTCCTTCTCTTTTTGAGAATCTTTCTTTTCATTTCCCCACCTCTCAGACTCCCTATCTTCCCTTACTACTTCTTTGTTCTCACTAATGCTGTTACCAGGTTGCGAATTGTTTCGACGATCGCTTCTTTCTTTATCCCTTTCTCCCCAATCCCAATGCTTCACTTCTTTCTTCTTCCTATCCTTGTCTTTAAATTTGTCATCACCTTTTGCATCAACTTTATTCTCCCCAACTGCTTCACGAGCTTCAGAAAAATCCCTCTTGTCAGCATGTAAACCTTCCTTACCAGTATCAGCTGGGCCAAGTAAGCTGTTTCGTGATGTGTGCCAACTCTCTGCATTTCCTCCAGGAACATCAGTATACTGTTTTACACGGTGCTGTTCTTTCATATCTTTCCAATTCAACTGGCTATTAAATCCACTATAAGAATCCTTATCTATCTTTTCATGGACTTTGGGCTCAGCATGTGTATCCCTTTCATGTTTTGAATCTTTACTATCATCATTTCGGCTATCATATTTATCAAACTTAGCAGTCTCCCGAGATTCAGCCTTCAATTCGCGATTATCAGCCTTGATCTCCTTGATGCTATCTTTGGAATCCCTGAACTCCATCCTGGTCTCTTGACCAACATGATCAGAGTGTGAATCATTTGGGGTCGACACCTTGAATAGCATACTAGGAAGCAACGGTGATCTCCTATCTGCATCACGTGACTCATTGCGTGGTGCAATCTTTGGCATTCGACCTTCCTGGCCCAAATCATATGGAGCATGGTAGTCATGCCTAGATGAGACAACTACTTTACCACTTATTACGGAATAAGGTCCCTGGTCATCAAGTGGATACTTCGAAACAGAGGAGTGAGAGTGATTGCCGCTGCCACTTCCACTGCCGCTGCCATTGCCACCATCCTCATGCAGCCTTCTGTTAGGAGTTCCACTCATGTTTCTATCCAGTTAACCACCTGGAGAAATTGAGAGCAAAAGGTTCATGATAATATAATAAAATGCTTCTTAATCAAAATAGGGAACATAGCCCTCTAAAACACATCATCCGAGCAAATTAGGTTGTCAGCACTCAGTCAGAATCACATGGTTGCAGAACGAGAACTCGTCCCACATGAAAAATAAGAAATTTATAGGCGAATATCTAAATTATTTTGCATACCGGTCTAAGAACAGAAACTTGTGCCAAGAAGAAACGTCAGAGAGCGCCAATATATACAACAGAAACCATTAACTTCCAATGTTAGATTTACAATAACGAGTGCAACTAATGGTATACAACAGAGAGATACAAAGAGAAGCCGATTCGGCGAGAATAAGTGCCTATCACATGTTTCTTCCGAACAAATGCAGGGAGTTTGTGTAGGGTTCAGCATACAGTATATTAATTCAAAAACAACAAGCGGTTCTTTAGAGTCCAAGAACGATCAATTGAACGAATTCAAATAAGGATCAATGCAAACACTAATACATCCGAGAAATCAGAGAAAAGAACACGAGCCGAGGCGAATTCTGCATTGAGAGGTGCATAAGTGGGGGGGACCGAGAGGCATTCTTACCTCACCTCTGATAGCGGTGCTTGTCTTCGAAGAACCCTATGGCGTAGACTGTTTTGCAGACGGGAGTGAGAACCGAATGAACTTCCTGTGTTAATTAAATGGAGCATATTGATAATGGCAGACCTTTCTTAAAAAAATTTAAGGAAAAAAAAAATAATATATATATATATATATATATATATATATATATATATTACTTTATTTTAGATTTTAAATTTATAAAATAAAATAGTTTAGAGTCCGATTGGGGTGCATCTGGTGCATCGGTGCACCTGGACAATTGTAACCATTAGATTAATTTTTAAATCAATCTCCATCATTAAATAATATAAAATAATTATTTTTTTAAAAATAAAAAAATCATCCCACTACCCATCTTAGCTATAAATTTGTGGTGCACCCTAAACCCAATAGTTTAATGTATTGTTATAAACCAACATTTATTTTAGTTAAGGCAAAGACTCATGACTCATGTGAAACTATTTCATGGAATGATTTTCGTGAGATGAATAAAAAATAATAAAATTTTTATAACAAAAAATGATATGTTTAATTAATGAAAAATGATAATATTGGTGTGAACGGTTTCATGAACAATTTGTAATATATATGACTAATAAGAAATAGTAATATTTTTTATAACGAAAAGTGATATACTTAATTAATAAAAAATTACTCCCTCCGTCCCATAGTTATGTTCACCGTTACTGTAGATACGGAATTTAAGAAAAGTTACTTTTTGACCATTTTTATTGATTTTTTAAGGGTATTGTGGTATTTTTAGGTAATAAATAAATTATAAAGTATGTTATGTGTTAGATGGGAGTGATATTTGTGAAATTAAGGTAATTTTTTAGGTTATTAGTTAATGTGAAATTTCCTTTTTTGAGTGGTAAAGATAAGTATGAGACGGAAGAAAATGGAAAGTGTGAATATAATTATAGGACGGAGAGAGTATAATACTCCCTTTGTCCCGCCATATAGCACCATTTTACTATATTGGGCTTCCCGTTCAACTTGCACAATTTTCCTCTTTTAGTAAAAAGGGCTCACTAATGGCACACCACTACCCATCACAACTCTCTAATACACCTACTCATTTTACATAAAATAATAATACTCTTTAATCTACGTGCAAAAAGTAAATGGTGCCGTTTGATCGGGACGAAGGGAGTACTTGTGTGAACGGGTTTATGAACAATTTATATTTTTATAATATAAATGGGAAGTGCGTTTTAAAAAAATGTAATAACCGATAAACATAAATTTAACTTTCCCTTTAATTAAATATACTCCCTCCGTCCCACAAACGCTTCACGTTTACTGTTCCACGTTGTTTAAGAAAAGTTACACTTTTTGATTAACTTTATTGACTTTAGAGGGTATTGTAGTATTTTTAGGTAATAAAAAAAAGTATAAAATAATGGTATGTCTGTGAAAAAAGAGTGGCAAATTTAAAATTAAAGTAACTTTTAAAGTTATTGGATAAAGTAATTTTTTTTGTGTGAAGGGTTTTGTGTAACGTTCGTATTTAATTAGAACTCAAAATCTAACTATGTTATTAATGCATATATTTTTATTTTAAAATTTTTAAAATAATATAAATTTAAATAATCTTTCTAATATACCCTAGAGTTTTTTTTCCCTAACTAAATTGCTATTCATGTTTAGTAGAATATTATAGGTGTTTTTATAGTGATTTTTTTATCTAAATAACTCTCAAAAGTTAAATATATTTATTATTTCAATATTTCTAATACTCCTATTTTTTTTAAGTTTCATTGAATATTTATTCACATCTATAATAAAATAAATTAAAAAATAAATACAAATTTAATAAATAAAAAAGCATATTTTTAATTTTAAGTAAATAGGAGGTGTTAGAATATATTAATAAATAAATATCTCTCTAAATTTTAAATAATCTCTATTTCACATTAAAAAAAAATGTAAAAAAAAAACTTCAAATTATAAAAAACACCATTTGAGATTATCTAATGACTAATATGATAGTATTAAATTAGTGGATTTGGGAATGGTTAAAATTTACTTGTTATTGGAACACCCCCTAAACCACATGTTTTTAGAATGTTGTATCGTATACTTTAATATAAAAATTTATACTTTTAATTTTTTTGAAATAAATATTTTTTTTAATCAAATATTTTTACTGTTCATATTTAGCTAACATTTTTAATAAAATAATTATATCATTATTAAATAAGGTGTATACAATTTAAAACAAAATGTTATACCCCTAGAGACACAATTTATAATCTAATCATATATTTGTGGTTAAATGACTACATGATTAATTAATTGAATCATATATTTGTGTTCAATTGAGTTATTATAATTTATAATCGAGTTGTTGTGTAAAAAATTGAGTTACTTTATACATTTTTTTTAATTGGGTTGATATACCTGGGTCGGTTTATAAATATGTAATGGAATCAACAATTAAATAAAGGAATTCGTAATTTTGGGCTTTTAAAGAAATCTAGTTGGGAAATAAGTATAAGAATTTAGCTAAACTTAGGGTATTTGTAATTTAACCTTTTTGTTTTCTATAGTTTATTCAACTCATATGCAATTCCAATTTACTAAAAAGCATCATAGCAGGTAGGTGCTTGATGTTTCCCCAACTTTGTTCTAGGTCAACTTGCTTTCTTTGCTCTTCCAGATGGTTCATGACTTCATTATATACATTGGTTACTGCCTGTGAATTTGTTATTATGAAAGACCATTTGCCAAATTGTTGTATCACTCTCTCTCTCTCTCTCTCTCTCTCTCTCTCTCTCTCTCATCTCTTCTTAAAACAAAACATGTGCTGGCTAGGCATTCAGATAAAATAAAAGGGCATGACAGACTAGTTTAAATACAAAATCCTTGTTCAAATGGCCAACAAGACAGTTTCAAATACACAACCAGAAACCTTCACCCTTCCATAAACTAGCAGCACCTTATAATGCCAGTAATCCACATGATCCCAATCACTGGGACCTTACATTACGATCAGTGCATCCAAATGCATAAATGGTGAATGATAAAGAAAATATACAATACACATCATTAGTTTTTACAATTTGGATGCTCCACAGTAGACCCAGCATCCCCCCAACCCGACCCTGCAAATCAACTAGAGGGAAAAGAGTTCACGATATAATTATGTACACAGAATATATACAAGAAAGAATTTTAGAGCTTCCATTTCTTCTCTACAAGAAAATGGTACCATATTAGAACAGACAATGAAGCTCCACTTGTTCAATTGTTAAAATCAAGAAAATAAATCACACGAGATTTGCAGGATCTGAATCTTCCTCCGAGCCCCTTCTGTAAATATCAACAAACGGAAGATCGAAATCCCCACCATTTAAATCGTCAATGTAAAATGTCCGAGACAATTCCCTCGATGCCCTCAAGTCCAGCTGCTGTTCCTCTATGCTTCTATCAGAAAATTTGTCATAACAATCCTGTGAAGCTTCCTGATAAAAGTTTGGAGGTTCAAGAAAACTAGTCTCCTGACCCGGACCTTGTTGCCGTGTTCTAGCCCACCAGAGGCTCCGACCTGCTTGTCCAGATTCATTTAATTCATGATGCTCTAGGACACTCTCTCGGAAAAGTGGAGCTGAAGTTGAGGCCTCAAGATGGCTCTGCATACGGTCTCCAAAGAGGTTATCATCCCAGTTGTCATCAAATGTGGCCTTATTTTTTGTCAAGTGGGACGGAACCCATATATCACGAGGATTCTCGTCATTGTCGTGATGTGTTGATACACTCTCTCTTAAATTAACATCTCTTTCATGATTTTGTGATGTATAATACCACTCCAAAATATATGGAAAATTTTTCTGTTCACCATCTATCAGCCACATTGACTCAAACTGGTTAAATCCTTGATTCGCGTAGCCCATTTCCCTCGAGAAGTAGCTGTTTCTTTCACCCAAACTGAAGCCTCGAAGATTTGGGTTCTGATGCTGCACCCCAGGAGGCACATGCGCAGTGATCGTTCCAAGACCTCCTAACTTTCGATCTCTAAACATTTTTAACAATGCAAGGAATTGCTTCCCCTCATCACTAGGTTCCCATGAAGGATAGGCAATCTGAAAGCTGCACATATTTTTAGAAAATTTAACAGCATAGTTGTTCAAATGACCAGTGATTCAGTTTTTGACATATAAAGTGAGAATTGGAACATGCGGCACCATAAATTCACACTGCACAATGTCATACCTCAAGAATGATTTCTCCATTTTCCCCTGGGAACTCCTCTGATCACGAGTTGAATTAAATGGTGAACCATATCTTTTATTCCCATGATTTCTAAAATCGAAGAGACTAAAACTGGCAGGAATACGTGACAGACCAATAAGTATTTGGAAAAAAACATTTCCTTGTCACATTTTTCTATAAGAGTTGGCAATAAATTTCACATACCTACAAACATGGCCCATGCCTTCAACATCTGCAGTGAAGTCTGCGATGAACTTCAAGATGTCACCCACTCGCTGCATCATCAAACACTAAGTATTTCGAGAATATCCTCTCATGCTTAATACGGAAGTTCGAGAACACATTGAATAACACACCTTAGGAACAATGAACAGAAGTAGGTATGGAGTGAGAAAGATTGAGGCCATCTCTTCCAAAAGCATCATTGCTGTGTACTGCACCAAGGAATTCACTTGCATAACTTATGTTGTAGATAAAAGAGCTTAGGGGCATACAATGTAATATACCACTTCTAAGGCCTACTACTCTAAGTGGAAAAAAACCTTATCCAAAAATCTTTTGAAGTAAGCAAAATACAAAGTGCTGCCCCGATGCGACAAATCAGTTGTCCATCTTTCAAAGATATAAAAATGTTTGATTGGTAGTCAAAATTTGACTTTGGTCCATTGAGACATTGATACCCATATATATAACGAGCAACAAGAGGAAATAGTTATCAGTGAATCATATAAGCTCTCACCTTGATAAGCATAATTATTTAAGAACAGTAGGTAAACTGTCACTTGAATGCAAGTACAGGTCTCCAGGATGCTTATTCATCAATTTTCACTAACTTGGAAAGTACTAAACACATTTTCAAATTTTTCATTGAAAAATAATGTGAAACAGACCGGGGAGACTGAATCTTCCAGCAACAATAACAAAATTAACAATAATAGTGAAGCAAAAACAGTAAACATCACGGCAATGGTGATAATATTATAATTTTAACGATGCAATACACATATTCTGCACCCTGGAAAAATCTTTGAAAAGTGATCCTTAACAAGAACAGTAATCTAATATGTATACGAAATGGATACCTGAAAAAGAGTTTCAAACTCCAAACGTACAGCCTCAGTATTCTCTTTCCCACGCCATCTTTTTGGCATATAGTGTACATGTTGGACAACCATAGACATTGCGCCCTGTGGATCAAGGACAAGAAGCTCATCCATCATCACAGCCCGGCTAATTGCTGTTATGGTCCCAAAAACTGCGGCATACCAGAATAAATTTCGACCAAAAATCTGCCAGATTAAGACAGCCCATGAGCAAGAGGAAAGTCCTATAATTCCATCTATAAATTACATTTTGAAACAGAATGATTGTTCTAGAGTTCAAAGTATTACATGGCCTTCCAGGAGAGATTCCTCAAGGAATGCAATGATTATAAGCACAGCAGCAAAGCCTCCAGAAACAAAAGATATGAACTTCGCAACAATAGTCAAGATAGGTGAGGGGAACTGTTTTAAATAATCAGAAGCATGTACAAGACTGCTGTTCATCCGGTGTTTGAACAAATGATCAACCTGAAAACAAATATGTACATATGACTCCAAGTGCAGAGTTGTCCTCATCATAAAGAAACTCTTAACAAGTTGAAGATGGATTATAAATAATAAAATTGGAGGGAAAAAATGCAGCTAGTGTTTGATATTGCATAATAATCATATAAGAGAGCATTACATCTTTTAGCCAAAGCTCATAAGTAGTTATCATATAAGAGAGCATTACACAAGTTCTCCAAAAACTACGGAAAAAGCATAGTCAGAGTAGAGTTCACAGAGATACCTCATTAAATTCCCTGAATATCCACTTAGAGAGATTTGACCATCTCCGGGATGAGGCTGTACTAGGGTGATTATAAAATTGTTCAGCATGCCTCAAGAAGAGATAAACCAGCATGAAAATAACAAGGAATGGAGAGAGGAGAAGCAGAACTAAGCCAACTATCATAAGCCTTTTCTCCAAAGTTTTAGGATCAGAAACAAAATCTCTTCGTACGCGGAAATTTCTGTAAAACAAAACAGATTAGAGTGAGCATGAGTAATTCACACCAAAGCAATTGTAGTGCTCCAAATGACAACAGATATATCAGCTTTTAACTACTGTCAATGATTCTAGGACCACAGAGAAAATCCCATCTCCAAAAATTTCTGGAAAAAGATGAAATGTGGAATACAAACACATAAATTAACACAAGTGCACTGCATTGTATTATCTTTAGCATAGTCTTGGTTCTTAGCCTTGAATCAGAAGAAAAGGATGAATCACACTTTATAACCTGAGCAAGTACTCATAAAGAAGAAGTAAATAGAATAAAGAACGATATAAAAACAGAGATTCTTAACTAAAAATGTCAATGCATTAGCAATAGACTTTTGACTTTTTGAGAGGATTTGCTTTCACTTTTCCATGCCAAATGTTTAATGATCATTTTGTTGTTTTTGTTGATGGTTGTCCAATTTTTTTGTTCATCAGGTCAGTAATATACTAAGGAAAAAAAACCACATTAGAGACTAAAACACATTAAAAGGGGAAAAAAGTCAAGGAGAGGATTCAAGAACCCCATAGGGATCAACAGAATGACAACTGAGATGGTTTAAATTTATCGGCTGAAGATACACAATATTATAAACATTCTCCTACTTATCCATTGAGAAGTCAAGCATGAAACTGAACGGGGATCAAATACAACCAAAAGAGGTTTATAAGAAAAGAGCGGGGAAACAGAAGTCAAGACGAAAGTATTTCCAACTTGTGTAGGTAGAAAAAATGTTGCAAATATCATATATTCTTACTAAAATGTTTTTCAAATTATCCTGCAGTTTTTACCTATCAAACATGCTTTGCAGTATACACCAATTTAAGGTCCACTCTAGAGTCTTTGGCAGTACTAGACGATGATGGACGCCATATGGACCAATGTTTCCAGATGTACACGAGCCAGGGACCCACTGAGATAGAGGAAAAGAGAGCACTCCTTTATTAAGCATCCCAATTAAGTAATTCTCCTTCCGCATCAATCTCATCACTATATCATGAACGGAGAGATCCTTCACCACACAAAGCTGCTGCGAGTGTTGTACTTGAACAACCTTTTCGAGAATCAAGGACCAGGGCATTGTCTGAATTTCATTATCAGTCACGTGTAGGCTGCAATTGCATGGATGGAATTTATGAACGCACAGATTTAAGTACATAGAAAAAGATTCAACAGCATAAAAGTAAGTATTCAGAATTTACAACATAAAAGCTAGAGGTAATTAAATGGTAAAAGACTTTACATGTTTCATTCCAACCTTATAAGAAAACAAGTCATCTCTAGATATACCTGTTGTAATAAAATTGTCGGATTTTAAGAGTCTCCTTTAATTGAGCAAAGAACCTCAAAAAACAAAATATCCAGTAGATGGAAAATATTCCCAGATATCCAACAATTATAGCTTTGGAAAGAGTGAGAGGGGTCAACGGATGCTTATGTAGAGCTTCCTCAGACAGATCACAAGGTTTGATTCCAGATTCCACTGCATCCATCCCACATTTTGCATTGCGAAGGCCATTCCAATCGACATAAAGCAAAAAGAATCCAGAGAAACAAATAGTGAAAGCCAAGCTCAAAAGCTCAAACATCCACTTGATTATGATGCACCAAAGGCCTTTCTCACAGTAATAGGTGTATATCCTCTCAAAAAACAAATCCAAATCATCAATTGGCTCAGCATTCAAAGTCTCACCATCGAGAAGCCCAGAGGGGCTTTCACTACCAGGGCTTGGTGCCTTATGATAATCGGACAATTCAATTTCATGTGGTACATCGTTAAGCAGCCCAGTAGTAAAAGATGATGTACTATGCTGTTTCCAGTTAAATATATTCAGAGCATGAATGCTCTTTTTCCCACTGAACATCACTCATACACACTGACTGGATGCAGAAACAACGGGCCTTAATCAAAGCATCAGACTGAAATTAAAAAGTAAAATATATCCAAAAATGTTAGAACCTAGAACAGATTACAAGAATGAAAAAATTTAACATTTAATGTGTACAGATGGATAGCATGAAATTAAGAAAATTTAACACCTTATATCATAACACTGAAATCTCTAGTTTTCACATATCAGTTAAAGATGTGTAATCACTATTAAGAATAATGAAGGCATGAACCGTGTACAAAAGATTCTCAATTCGTTTTAAATGATGTAGGATGAGAAACCTATTGCTTTTCACATAATAGGTAACAGTTTCATAGTAATCTTTCCTTTCATATTATAATAGCAAAGTGTAAGCACATAGCGACGTGATTTAGATTACTTATTTATAGTCATCATGATGAGGAGAATAAGTATGACACCCATAAATTATATAAATATGCATTCATCAAATAAAGAGAGCTACTAATAAGTTGGGCAATAAATTAGGACTTTAAAAAACCCTACTCTTCACAAACACAAACTATTCAATCAATAGACTCCTGGTTATACCAAGAATTTCAACCAAAAATCAAACTCGGCCAAAATTCTTCATCTCATCACAAACCAAAAACTCACGATTGATTATGATTTCTCTAATCTTGCGAACAAAACTCACGGCAGAAGAAAATAAAGCCACCATCATTAGCTTTCCAAAAAAAACACTGCCCATTCGATCAAGACTAAATACCAAACCCAGAAGTCATCAAACCCACAACATCAACTTAATATTGAAGCCACATCGCTGCCCAAACTCACCAAATCGCGACTCTCAGATTGCGTTTTCCTTCCAGTAGCGTAATTCGGCTATTATTTTGAGTTAAAGAAATAAATTGTGAAGCTGTTTTCGGCTAAAATTTGCAGCTGCGTTTTTCCTTGTGTTTTCTTGTTCAGCCGAAAAAACTGCTGCCGTGCTGCGCATTCATTCTCTTGTTTATTCTTCGTAGTCTAACGAATAGAATGCACAGGGAGGGTTTTGGGCTTGGTTTTGGGCCCAGAAGGATTCTATTAATAAAAATGGCCCAATTCTTGAGACTGTGGCCCTTCAACTCCAGTTTAAAATTTATGTTGATAAATGAAACGAGCTACTCGAAAGCTCGGCTCGATTCGACTCGTTAAAGCTCGAGCTTAGCTCGGCTCGTAATTTCTCAAGCTCGAGTTCGAGCTCTCCTTATGCTCGTTTCCTTAACGAGCCGAGCTCGACTCGATTCGACAAGGCTCCATTATTTTAATAATAATTAATTAATAATAATATAATAAATGTTAAATAAAATAATTAATATAAGATATATTTATTAAAAATCCGCTCGATAAACTCGACTCGTTTGCTTAACGAGCCAAAACAAGCTCGAGCTCGACTCGGCTCGAAAACTACTCGAGCCGAGCTCGAGTATGCACTACTCGAGCTCGCTCGGATCGAATAACAGCTCTAGTTGATATGACAATAAAAAAAATAAAGTCTTTTGTGAGACGGTAATCATGTGAGATGAGTTATGAGATAGGTCGACTTCTTGTTAAAGTATCTTCATTATATAGATAAAGTATGTTAATTCATAGTTAAAGTAAATATATTTAAGTACCAATAAACATATTTTATCTATATAACAAGTATACTTTAATAATGGGTCGACTCGTCTCATAATTCATCTTTTATCTCATGAAAAATATTATTGGTTTTCATCGAGTTATAAAGTCGGGTTATAATATACTACTCATTTTAAATACATATTTAAGGCAATGACTAGCTTGGAACAGTTCTAAATTTCAAATATGTGGAACCGGATACTCTACCTCATTTAATGTGATCCCTTGTGGTCCCTTCCTTTAATGGTCCTCCTCTTTTTATATTTTCTTTCTTAAATAAAGATGCAGTGATCTCTATTATATATTCCCCTCCTAAATTAATTAAAATATATGTGGTCCCCATCTTTAATAGTCAACTCTCCCCTTGCTTTAATAGACAATTCTCCATTAACCTATTTATTAGAAAATAATTTTTTATTCTATTTTTAAGTTATTTAAAAGAGTAATCTATTTATTTATATAGAGTAATCTAAATTTTAATAGTCCACTCTCTATTAACCAATGACTATTTATTTATTAGATAATATTAATTTTTTTATTTTATTTTTATTTTATTTTATTTAAAAGAATAATCTAATTATTTATATAGATTAATCTATTCTAGGTTACTTTTTTAATTAGTTGGGTTACTCCGTATGTACTTTTTTTTTTTCATTTTTAGTGTGAAATATATATTGCCTATTTGGTAAATATCTTTTAAATTACTCTTTTAAATTAATTATGATCAATTTTTTTAGGTTACTCTTTTTAATTTATTAAGTTACTCTTTATAATAAAATTGGATTACCCTTTCTAAAAATAAAGTATTTTTTTATAATGAATTAATTGGATTACTCTATAAAAATATAGTTAGATTACTCTTCGAAATTTATTAGGCTACTCTTTAAAATAAATTAGGTTACTCTTTATAATTAATCGGATTACTCTTTAATTTGAGACTTAGATTTTTTAACAATAAAGTCTTTCAAAAATTAGATTATAAAAATCGCATAAATACACTATAGAGAGTTTTAAAATTATATTGTAATCTATCAACAAAAGTTCACTTAATTTCAATGTTTATCAAATTAGCAAAATTAAAAGGAATACTAAGAGTAATGAACTGACGCTTAATTGTAAAAAATAGAGATTGCCCAAAATCTAAATAAACAACAGTCAATTAAAAGAAAATATATAAAATGAATTAAAACCTTTCTCGTATTGATTTTGAAGGTGGGGAAACTAAATTTGTTGTCTGTTCGTGGTTATTCATTGTTAAGCTTACGCCACTCATTCTTCATTAAAATTTTTATTTAATTTTTTGCCACACCCTCTGCAAGGGCACTCATCTCAGTTCACTACAATCTTCAAAACACAAGTGTTCATTCAAGATTTGACAAGCCAAAAAAAAATCAGCAATTGAGAAAATAATGTCTCGATTAATTTCTTCGCGTAAAACATCAAATTAGAAAAAATATTGTGATGCGATGTGAAGGTGTTCACCGCAACGACGTCGTGCGATGGCGGCAGACTGGTGAGCAGCACACCAGTTCCGGCGGTCTCGATGGGCTCGGGCAGTGGGATGGTGGCTGGTCGTACGACGGCCGGTTACGCGACGCAACAGCCGCTCGCGGTGGCAGATCTACAACGGTGGAGATCGATCTCCGGCGATCTGAAGTGACTGTCTGCGACCACCTTCCACTACTGCCGGAAAATGCAAGGTTTTAGGCAGAGAGAAAAGAAGGGCTACAGTTTTGGGGAGAGAGAAGAAGGGATTGATGGTATTGCACTTTCCCTTTGTTCACGCGATTTAATTCACAAAGAGATTCGGTAGCAGCATGTACCAACCCATATACTCGTGAATTAATTTATGTCAGTAATTTGGAATCTGGTTCCATGAAAATTTCATGGGACTAATCTCACCCTAGTTGTTCTCCATATTTAATTCAAAAATATATTATCTCTCGTGTTTTTTATATTTTCTCTTACTTTTTTGTCATCTTATCACAAGAAAACAATATATATATATATATATATATATATATATATATTGGGTGCACCCGGGTGCAAGGTGCACCCATATGTGTATAGCTTTTTATTCTATTTTGTATATATGTTATTCTATTTTGTATACGTATTTTATAATAAATTGTACACTTTTTTCACACTAAATTTTTCATTAAAAAATTAACAATTAAATTGTATACACTTTTTCTCATAATTGTATCTGTTCTTATTTATATTTGTATATGAGTGTACCCTAATTTTAGGTGCAACCGGGTGCACACTATATTTAGCATATATATATATATATTATAAACTAAATGAGGGTTTTGGATTTATTAGGTGGCATCATGAGAGCAATTTAAATATGATGTGTCATTTTTATAGATTTTTGAATATTTTATAATAAACTTGCTTAGAAAAGAAGATTGCTTAGAAAAAAAATAATGTAGTTACTTTATTTTAAACAACCAATCAAAATATGTCATTTTTCTTTATCTTATTTAAAAATTTACCTAAAATTTTAAGTGTTTTTAACTTTTTATTTTTAAATCGGATTTATATAAAAATTATATCAAATTAATTGTCTTTTCATGATCTTTAATTTGATATCCATATTACCAATAATATATGATTGGAGAAATAGATTCTTAAATTTAATAACAATTTCTATATTGTAAAATATTCTTTAATAAAATATATTAATAAATAAAATATTTTTAGAAGAGTAAGAAATTATTTAATATATAGAGTTGATATTAGGTGCACCCAGGTGCAATGATGCACCCATATGTGTATAACTTTTTATTTTATTTTGTATACATATTATTCTATTTTGTATATGAGTTTCTTAATAATTGTATTTTTTTTCACACTAAGTTTTCATTAAAAAAACTACCATGTATGTGTATATAACTTTTTATTCAATAGTGTATACATATTTTTTAATAATTGTATATATTTTTACACTCAATTTTTAATTAAAAAAACTAACAATTAAATTGTATACATTTTTATTCATAATTATATATATTTTTATATTTGTATACGTTTTTTAAAGTGAGTGCACCCTATCTTAGTGTGCACCCGGGTGCACAGTATAATTGGCCTAATATATTTAATATATTTATCCTTAGTATTTTTAAGTTTAATATATTTAGTTAATTATAAAATTCTAAATATGAATTTCATGAAAAAAAATCTTAGTTTAATATTAATTAATTTTCATAAAATTTTTATCATTAATTATTTATTTTATTATATTTAATAATTTATTCTTAATTATACAATAATTTATAATTGTTATATACATTTATTAATTTTATTTATTAAACGAAAATAGTTAGGGATGGTAATGAGATGAGCATTTTCAAGTACCCGTTCTATCCAAATCTTAATAGGGCGTGTATGGATAGTTGTAAACGGGTTTGTGACGGATACAGATAGTTGCGAAAATCTCTTTAGGGTTTGGAACGGGTACGGATAATACCTCAATACCCGCGGATATCCCATTTATATATATATACACAAAATTTTAATATATTTATTTAAAATAGTAATATTTAATTCTTAATATATATCATTTTAAATAATAGAAAATATATAAATATTTATATAATAAATTAATATTAAATGGGTGCGGGTACCCACGGGTATTGATAAAAGGGTATGAGATGGGTACGGGTACCATAATAAATTTTTTAAATGAGAAGTGTACAGTTAGTTTTTTTAATCGCATAAGAGTACGAGTACCAAAAAATAAGCAGATACCATACCCGTTGTCATCCCTAATAATAGTTTTATGTTTAATTATGATGTCTTAAGATTATACTTTTTATGTAATAATTTAAATATGATAATACAAGAACTTAATATATAAAAATATATGTTTTGCATTGGTAATATAATATTGAAAATTATATTTAAATTTATACTATAATGTTATGAAATTTTTAATAGACATTACAAAAGTTTAGCGTGTTGTATAATTTATTTATTTTTGGTTTAAAATTTTTAATATTAAAAAAATTAAAACTTTTATGAATAAAATTATTTTTATTAATTTATATAGTTGTTAATATTATGAAAAAGACTTGTGTAAGACCGTTTCAGGAAGGGCTTACGTCATAAGTATAAAAAGTAATAACTTCTATAATGGAAAGTGATACTCAATTAACGAAAAGTGAAAATATTATTTTATGAACAATTTATAACATAAATGAAAATTAAGTGATAAATTTTTTTAATAAAAGTAATAACATTTGATAGTGAAAGTGTTATCACCATCCTTTATCTTTCGGGTGCTCCAACCAAATACACTATACTATTCGGGTACTACAACCAAACATAATATGAAATCGAATACATCTTTCGGTTACTCCAACCAAACATACAATATACTATTCGGGTACTACAACCAAACACAATATAAAATTGTAATTATTAGAATATTTATGTCTTATTAATTTTGAATATTTTAATTTAATAAATTTGAAGATAAGAATAGCTGATTCCATAAAAAAAATTTGAATATCTCGTATATTACACGGGCTTCGTACTAGTATAACATCATGATGGAATGAGTTAGATAAAAGTCTATTTAGGCTATGTTCGATTTTTAATTAAACCCTATAATGCCTAATAGGTCAACTTATTTAATTTAAATTAAATTATATATTATGTACTCTCCACGTTTCATACTTATAGGCACAAGCATTGTAGGGTAAGAAAAAAGATTTTTTTAGCAAATTTTATGCTCCCTTCGTCCGGTCTAAAGAGACCATTTGTTTTTTGCATGTGAATTAAAAAATATTATTATTTAATATGTGGTGGGTAGTTGTGTTAGTGAGTGTGTGGGCCCCAACTTTTAACTGTATTAGATTGAGTGTGTAGGTCCCATGCGTATATAAAGGGAAATGAGATCCATAGGGGTGGACGCCCCAAGTGAAAAAATGAGATCCTTTGAGGCGGACGGAGAGAGTATAATTTTTAGTGGTATTATGATATTTTTATGTGTCCATTACTACTAGGTATAATATATATATATATATATATATATATATATATATATATATATATATATATATATATATATATATATATATATATATATATATATATTATTACTAACAGGTACATTAATATATTTTGAATGAGTGAAATTCCTTTATTATCCTTAATGAGATTGTATTCAATAATATATTAAAATGTAAAGATATTTATATTAAAATTAAAAACAGATTTCATTCCATATTTTTTTCCAAAAATCTGTTGGGATTGATTAAACTAATTCCACGTTGATGCGAAGCGTGAGTTATTGAACATTAAATATTTTGAATACCTACTAATTCTGAATACAAAAGTGTTTCAATGAATTTGAATTATATTTTGAATACAAAATGTTTCAATGAATTTGAAATATATTTTGAATACATTCTGAATATTTCGTGAATATTGAGAAAACATTTCTAAATACATGTTATTGAATATTAAATTTTCTAAATAATTACTGATTTTATTGAATTTTTCTAAATATTTTAAATTGTGTTCAATAATATATTAAAATGTAAATATACTTTATATTAAAATTAAAAACAGATTTGATTCAACCTTTTTATCCTAAAAATTCATTGGGAATAATTCAACTCATCCCACGTTGATAAAAGTGTCATGGGTATTTAATTTCTGAATACATTGTTACTGGACATTAAATATTCTGAATACCTACTAATTTTGAATACACAAGCATTTAAATTGAATACATCATTACTAAACATTAAATACACCTACTAACTTTGAATACAAGAGCATTTCAATGAATGAATCTGAAATATATTGAATACATTCTGAATATTTCGTGGAATATTGAAAAATATTTCGAAATACATTTTTATTGAGCATCAAATATTCTAAATACCTATTAGAAATATAAACAATTAAATACCAGCAGAGCAGGGTGTAATCAAAAGATGAGCTTCAAGCACCACCAAATAATAAGATGCATCAACAAACATAGTATACTGTTAAAGGCATAAACTAATGCATTATCCAGGGATGAGCGATGCCCATCAGAATCTGTCTTCAGAGGAACCAAATCCAGAACTAATGATACTCCTTCCTTATGATATAAAACAAATAATCATAATTGAAATAATATAATAAATCAACAACACAAATAGTTCATCAATATTGCCAATGGATGAGCTCCTTAAATGACACGAGGCTTTATCAAGTCAGGCACTTTTGAGGTTAATGCTGCCACTGAGAGCTTTCACATAAATCTCTCTGAAAGTGCCTTAAAATGAATAAATAAATTTGAGTAATGAAGTAATGATACACCAAGGCGTGCGAAAAATTTATCTATGGAGTAATTGATCATAGCTGCAAGACTAACTAGTGGATGTTGCACCCTTATACAGTACATCCTCATACATGGCTTCTGTCTCTCGGCTAAAATCTGGAAACCTCATTACATTTGGTATCAACTTCATCATCATGTTATATATATCTGCAAATTTATAATTATTAATCAGCAAATACACATATCTAAAAAATATTTTTCAGAAACTAAATAATACAAATCATGATAAAAATTTATGAAAAAAAATAATTCTTTTGACCTTATCATAAACATATGTGCTAAAGGTTGGAACAAGAGTTTGTAGGAAAGACCTCTATTGTTAAACGACAGTGGACGTAGTCTTTCTTGTAATCATGGACAGCCGTAGTCAGCAGGGCTGAGAGGATTGGGAAAAACCCAATAATAATGTCGCACGTGTGAGGTACACGAGGCAGAGCAATCTAGGAGGGACTCGCGTTTAGAAAGCCACGCCGGCTAGAAATATCAGCGAAAGACACAAGCGGCGTGGTAAAAACCCTCGTAAGAGGAAGGGCGACGGCTTGTAAGCGCGTTAGAAATATCCATGATTGGCTGGAGATCTGTCGGAAACCTGAGCAAAATCCGGCATCTGGATTGCAAGCAGCGGAGGCGGCGCGGACGGCAGTAGGCAATACTTCTCCGTACCATCGGGGATGATTTCTTCAATAGAAACAGCGACGAGACGATTGAGAGCCCCTGGACAGGGAAAAAATCAGAGGGCGCGAGCAGATGGCCAGCGTAAAGGGACGCACCATGGTGGATCTCAAGCGGCAGATGTAATGCGAGCGGCCGCCGATTGGAAAGGTGCTCTAGGCAGTGGAGAAACAACTCTTGGTCCATGAAAAGGGAAATAGGTCAAAAATTTGGATGCAGAAGGGGAAGTTTGGAGGAAAAATAAGGGATTCTGAAAAGATGAAGTAAGAGCGAAGAAGAGAGAGAAAAAAAAAGATAATTATAATTGTTAATACAAGAATTAATTGAGATTATATTTTTATAGGGATATTGTGGGTATCTCATCCTTATATATTGTATCTGTTATTAATATTTTACCCTATTGTATTTAGCATTAATATAGATATATAATTTGTATTGGATAGTAATAAATTCTATTTTCATCTAATAAATAAAGTATAAATGTATGTTATATGTGGTAGATGTGAATAATATACTTATTTGATAAGATGATTATAGAAGTTATTGGTTGATGTGATTTTTTTATTTTTATATTTTGGTAAAGATAAATATGGGAAAGACGAAAACGAAAAATGTAATAATAAATATATAGGATAAAAGGAGTATTATTATTATATATATATATATATATATATATATATATATATATATATATATATATATATATATATATATATACACAAATAAAGTCTCATATGAACACAATTTACCATGCATCATAATTTACAAATTAAATTGGCATTTATTCCATAAAAATTTGAAGAGTATTACTATTTAAAATAATAATATTTCATCATTTTAAAAAATAAGTTTTTATATATTTGATGAGACCGTTTTAATTACTAATAGTAAATGATATTTTCTCACCAAAAGTCCTAGTCCAATTTATTCATTAAAATGAAATATCACTTTTGACTAAAATTTTAGGAATAAATCCACTTGAAAATCATCGCGATCTCTAATCAGAACCCATCCTTCATTTTCGCCCATCTTTCAAACATTGAAAATCAAGCTCTTCTCTGGCGTTACGATCCCAGAGGAAGAACACTATTCATTATTTCAAATAGATGGAAACTCTAAGAACGGATGCTTCGACATCGAATCTTCGCAGGACCTCGCAATCCCCTTCAAATCCCATATGGGCTATTACAGAATTTTGGGCTCTTGCGACGGGCTTATCTGTTTGTCCGACGATTTATTTGTGAGTATTCTAAACCCTATTAATATAACCCTTCTATTCGGAATGACAAGGTTCTACCCCAACCCCCCATCTATTCTGAAGAACCCCCCAATGTTGTTCTTGAATTTGGAGTTGCTGGTAATGTTTACAAGGTTGTGAGGCTTGTTTACAGTAGAAAACCTAACCACCACAAGCAAACCCTTTCCCATCTCACCTTCACTTCTGAAATTTTTTTCGAAAATTTAGGGTTCTTTCAAGGTTTTTTCTTCAATTTCAATGGATTAAGAGGCATTTCTTCAATTCTTTGAAGGCTTCGCCGAGTCGTTCCGCCATGGCTACACACCTCAACCTCACTCCCAAGGTCATTTTCGCAATTGTTTCTGTAAATAATATTCATATATTATTTATATAATTATTAATCCACATATGAAAGTGGATAATAGAGGGAGAGAGGGAGTTACGTAGCGGTTTTTCAACTCCCATCATTTGGGAAAGTTTTATATTGCGTAAGCAGTTATCTGCATGGCAATAAGTTGACATGCATTACAGAACGAAAAGAGATAAGCGTTCATACGCTCAAGCGCATTGCGCAGAACGTAAGAATACCGAAATGCATTTCATAAAGCAATGAGTGCAGAACGCAAGAGTGCATTTTTCTTCTCTCTCGATTTCTCTCCCAAAATCATAACACAAATCCAGTCATCATATACTGCAGATTAATACACATTCGTGAAACACAATCTACAACCACGTGTTGTATGGTTTGATCCAGAGATCACAGTTTAACAACGTGAGTAACAACAGGTTCGTGTTTCTTCCGCTGCAACACAATCCTACAGTGAGAGGTAAGATATTCCTCTCTATGCATGTGTAGGGTTCTTGTGTTTATGAACGTGAGTTTTCCAACATTGGTATCAGAGCCAACGGTTGGTACTCCATTTTTTTATTCTCTGGAATTTCATGGTTTAGTATTCTGCTTTTATAATTTAAACATTCTCACATGAATTTTGTTTGATGTTATATGATTGGTGTATTTTGTGACATTGATGAGTTATTTATGTGAGTATGAGGCAGATTATGTTTTATCTAGTGGCTATGAGTATATGACGTTGTTATTCACCATGTATGCTTGAGGTGTTAATTTTCGTCAAATTTTTTGTGCAACGAAAGCATGTTTTGGTTATACCACTGGATAGGTCTCTTCGAGAGGAGTTCGTCAGTATTTTTTGTGCAATTTTTGGCCTTGTAAAACTCAAGTTATGTATTTTTGAAGTTATTTTCGAACTTGGGCCATATTTGCAAAGTTTTAGAAAGTTTGGGGGTCTGTTTTGGAAAATTCGATAAAGGCCAGAGGTTTTTTTGCAATTACTAAAAGCTGTGAGTTGACCGGGTCGGACCAGGGTCAAACCGAGTCAGACCACCCTGAACCGGACTAAACCAACGAGGATCAGACCGGACCGGGTCAGGAACAGCCGGAGGACTGCCAGTCGGTGGTGGAGCGTGACGAACATGCACCGGCAAGTGGCAGTTCCGGCGGTAGCGCGTGCATCCCACGCGTAGAAATAGGAAACTCTGATTGTGGCGCGTGAACACCACACGCCGATGGACGGAGGCATCGATGGTTGCGCATGAGTTACACGCGCCGGACGATAGCATACCAGCTGTCGGAGCGTGCGGGCGCGTGTGAGCGCGTTACGGCGCGTGGGTGGCGCGTGCGTGTGCGTGGCGGCGCGTGACGGCGCGTGGAGGCATTTTTCGACTACGGGAAGATGTTTTCCGACATGTTTCGACGCGTTGAGTCCGATAGTGATGTTTCCGAGAGTGTTTGACGTCATCTTTAGTGTGTATGTGTGTTTTTGCTTCATTTAATGACATATTTATTGAATACGAACCTACGTGGTGGCTATTTGGTTGCAAATTTTGAAGAATATGCACCTTTATATGTCATTTAATACTATATTCATGGTGTTTTGGTGATGTTTGAATTGTTCAAACTCCTGTAGACTATGAAAGTGGGAGCCAAAGTGAATTGGACTGATTCACTTGTGAATATACCTATTGCATCTTGGAAAGTTGTTTCCATATGCATTAAATAGAGAGGAAATTCATGTGATATAGTTTGACTAACACTGGTATGTTTATTTTTGGTTGCTTGTTTTCTCAGAGGCATGTCAGGACCGGGAACAATTTCAGAGGAAGACATTAGCACTAAAAATGAAATCCTCCATGAATTCTTGAATTATAAAATGAAGCTTACACACAACACAAGGGACAACACAATTGATCTGATCGAACTATACAATCGATTGTTGCCTTTAATTTATAGCAATACGATTCCACGTGATAAGTATTTCGAAGTTTTCTGTCCTGAGACCTAGGCGAACACTTTGCCTCATTACCTACAAAAGGGTTCAGTGGGAGACTTATGAAGTGAAGCCTAATGGTCGACAAATTATGAAAGATTTGGTTTGATGTTTCTGTAGCAAGAGATAGGACACATGCACTAAGATCGGCCTGCTTAAGGATGGGAAGGATTCGACGTTCTGATTCTTTAAGACTAAGTGATCGAGAGAAGCGTCGGATAAAGAATCCTCATATATATCCTTTGGGGGCAAGCTATCTATAGTGTGGGGACTAAGAAATTTGATTATGAGCATCGATGGAAATCTAGTAATGATAAATTAGGGAGATTAATCCATAGATTTCCTTAATTCATTTCCATTGTATTTCTAATTGAAAACTAAGGGAGTTCATTAGAATTTTATGTTCATGACTTGTCAGACTTGGTGTTTTCGTTATTGTGGATGGTTGTTTAAAGTTAAATTTATGAGTGGCTGTTCAATGTTATTTGATTAATTACTTGAACAATGTGTTTTACGTTTTGAAATAAGAATCTAGTATTATGACACTTGATGAGATTGATGATTAGTAGTCTCCGAGCTATTTTTTGAGTTCAAGTCTTGTGTTATTTATTGAGATGTCTCTGAACAGAGACTTAACGTGAAATTTGATAAAACATTATTAACATACTGAATCATTTTAATCTCTATCCAAGAAATGAGCTTCGAAATCTACTGTCGCTGAGTTGAACAAAGGTGAAAAACTCAATGGTGACAATTATGACACAAGGCGTCATAAAATTTGGTACATATTATATAAACAAGATGTATTGGATGCTATAAACCAAGTGATGGTTGATCTAGGCATGGGTATTGGAAACCAAATGAGGTGTGACCTAGGAGCGTACCAGGCATGGAAAAGGAAAATTCCATTGCACAAGGTATTCTTGTAAGCTCAGTAATCGATGCGATGATTCATGAATCCCACTGCACATGATATCTGGGTGTATCTACGTGAGAAGTATGGAGGTACATCGATTACAAGGCTTATGCAGTTGACTATTAAGTTCGACACTTATGAAAAAAAACCTGATCATAACATGACATCTCAGGGAGATGTCTAATATGATAATCGAACTTAAGACTACCGGTCATATGCTCTCTGAGGATCAGTAAGTCCAAGCCTTAATACGCTTTTTACCTGATCGTTAGGAACATCTTAAAGTCAACTTGACGCATAATGAAAGCATTAAAACTTTAAATGATGTTACTCGTCATGTTGAGATGGAAGATGAGAGGCTCAGAGCCTCAAAGCCTTCTTCTGGGGCCTTCTATACTGATTCTACTTCCAAGGGAGCTTTGTGCTTCAGATGGAAAAGGAATTGGAAGAAGGAAAAGAAGAGAAGACGATTTGATGGTAGTGGTGATAAGCCTGACAATAATCCAACTACAAAAAAAAACTGATGAACGGAAAAGGAAAAATAAGTGTGACAAAAAGAATAAGAAAAATAAAAGTAAGATGCCATGTTACAATTGTAGTAAGTTTGGTCATTATGCTCGTGAATGCCCTGATCCCAGGTGGGTAAAGGAGGATTCATCTTATTCTGTTTTGTGTGAAATTAATGTCTTGAGTACTGTCTGGCTATCTGATTCTTATCCTTTGAGGATTATAGACTCAGGAGCAACGGATCATGTGACGAGAGACAGAGGAGTTTTTGTAGATTTTCGCCATGTTCCGAAAGGAACTAGGTAGAAATATGTGGGAAACAATGCACGAGTCGAAGTCAAAAGGACTTGGGACTTACATATTGGATCTTGACGATGGTCCGAACTTTATCCTACATGATGTTCTATAGCTCCAGAGAATCACGTGAAATTTAATTTCTGTTTCAGTTATACTTAATTTGGGTTATATGTCTCTAAACACACTATGGAAATGAGCATCAATGAAACTTGTTATGCATCTGAATATATAATTGATGGCTTTATGTTTTTAAATTGTAAAGAATGACGTTTAGTAGTTATGATGATCATTCATATTCGCTAAACACTTGTTCTTCTAGCAATGCAAATGTGAATGATGTTTGGCATGCTAGATTAAGTCATGTTGAGCAAGATGGATGATAGACTTGTGGAAGGATTGTTGAATCTTTCTTCTAAGGTCAAATTATTCAAATGCGAACATTATCTTGCTGGCAAAATGACTAGAAAATCTTTTGGTAAAGCCATTGTGTCTTAATCTCCATTAGTAGTAATCCATTCTGATATATGTGGTTCTATAAATGTGAGAGCACGACATGGAGCTTACTATTTCATTACGTTCATTGATGATTATTTAGTCTATACAATATCTCATATATCTGAAGCATTGGATTGTTTTAGACGATACTTGAGTGAAGTAGAAGACATGAATATCTATCAGAACAATTCAAGGAATTTTGTAATGAAAAAGGTATAATCCGACAATCAACTGTTCCTTATACACCTCAACAAAATGGTGTTACTGGAAGAAGGAATAGGATTTTGTTGGAGATGGTTAGATCCATGATGGCACAAGCTAATCTAACGAGATGCGTTGCTTATGGCAGCTTATGTGCTTAATCGCGTGCCTTCAAAGTCAGTTACTTCGACTCTATATGAATTTTGGACGGATAGAAACCTGACTTGAGTAACCTTAGAGCTTGGGGTTCAGCAGCTTAGTACATGATTCATTGAGTCAGTATAAAAATTGGGTCCTAGAGGCAAACATTCTAAGAGTTACGTGTTCATAGGAGATGAGGATGAGAGCTTAACTGAGACAGAATCGCGTAATGCTTATTTTCTGGAAACTGAATTTCCTAGTAGAAGGGGCATCAGGGATGCCGGACCTGTTTTCGAGATGGTAGAAAACCAATACCTACAAGATCCAAGTGGTAGTAATAAGTTGATGGTGTGGATCTTGATAGATATTTGCTCATTGAGAATCATGTGATTCTCAATGAGAGCATTTTGTCTACAGAAGACCATCATATGGTGTGGATCTTGATAGATATTTGCCGATTGAGAATCAGATGATTCTCAATGAGAGCATTTTGTCTATAGAAGACCATCATAAGTTATCTCATCTCGAAAAGTTCTAGGAAACATGTGCACAAAAGGCATTATGACATTGAAGGACATGCCTTCTTGGTTTCACCAGAAAGTTGAGATGCTTTTTTCTGCTGATAAGGAAGAGCCCAGAAACGTTAAAGAATCTTTAACTTGTCTGAAAAAGAAGAAATGGATGAAAGAGGAGATGGAGCCTATGAAGTCAAATCAAGTCTGGGACTTGTAGATCTTCCAAAGGGATGAAAGGAAATTGAGAATAAATAGATTTTCAAAATCAAAAGAAATGCTGATGGCTCAATAGAGAGGTAGAAAGCTCGCTTGGTGGCAAAAAAGTTATACTTAACAAGGGTATAGACTACGCAGAAACTTTTTCGCCTGTAGTGAGGTTTACCTTGATTCATCTACTGTTGGCTATAGTGGCTAGTATGGAATTAGAATTACACCAACATGGATGTTAAGACCGCATTTCTCAATGGAGAATTAGAAGAATAGATCTACATGCAACAGCCTGTAGGATTTATTCTTTGAGGTCGAGAGGATAAAATTTGTAGATTATAGAAGTCGTTCTATAGACTCAAACAATCCTCCAGACAGTGGTATTTGAGATTTCACACTACGGTCATCTCATAAGGCCACTGTGTTTACGTTAAACGATCCAATGGTTGTTTTGTGATTCTATCCTTGTATGTGGATGACATACTACTAGCTGGAAATAACAAAGAGTATCTTGAAACCATAAAAGGATGGTTGTCTTCAAAATTCGAAATGAAAGATATGGATGATGCAGAGTACATACTTGGTGTGAAGATCTATAGGGATCGTTCAAAGAAGTAATTGGGTTTGTCTCAAGAGACTTACATCAAGAGAATTTTATAACGATTCAAGATGGACACTTGCAAACCTATAGATACTCCTATTGTGAAAGACGAATCATTGAGTCTGCAAATATGTCCCAAGGCTCAAGATAAGAAGAATAAATGGCCAGAGTACCATATGCTAATGTGATTGACTGCAGATTATTCTTTTTGTTATCACTGAATGGGTATACAGATGTTGACTGGAGTAGTGATTTAGATAAACGTAAATCAACTCCCGGTTACGTCTTCTTGCTCAATGATGGAGCAATCTCATGGTGTAACAAGAAACAGACTTCATCTGCAGTTCAAAAGACTATTTGGTTGAGAAGATTCATGAAACATTTGAAGGTCTCAAACACTCCAGTGGGAGCTGTTTTAATTAATTGTGATAATCAGGCGGTTATTGCTTACACAAAAAACCTCAAATATCATGAAGAGACCAAACACATTGACATGAAGTTCAATTTTGTTAGAGATATTATAGATAAGAAGAAAGTGATTCTTACTTACTTTTCTACTCGTTTGATGTTAGCAGATCCTTTTACTAAACCAATTCCTAGAGATGTATACATAGTACATGTAAGGGATTGGGTTTGCAAAGGATTTAAAACGATGAATTGAATATGTTTATGTATGTTAATGGAATAGTTAATGGTTTAACTATATACATGTTTTATATATTATATGTGATGGTTCATATATAATAGTATGTCGGCAAGTTATGATTGGCTCCCTCATACGAGCAATTGCCTCTGGCTCAGTGGGAGCGCAGAGATGAGATTACGATCATTAATGTAATCGGGATAGATTTCGCCAAGAATCTAATCCAACTTGTTATAAAAATAAATCGACGGAGATCCTATACGTTGGAGGGAGGATATCCGAGTTAAGTGTATGAGACACACTTGAACTTTGATTTACACGATGTCTAAATTAAATAAAATACGACATACGCTTTCTTGGAAGGAAGTTAAAGACATTGTGACATGTGTTTTAGGAAAACGACATGTGCAAAGTTGACCCCAACAGGATTGAGAAAATAATCCTTATTTTCTTAAAAGTATGAGTCCTTATATATTGGTTACCCTTATAACTTTGTACTATATTCTAAGTCTTCACTTTGGTGTTGCTACTTTAGCATGCTACCAAAAGAGCTATGGTTAATAACGGCGATGCGGTACATGTCTAGGAAAGCAGCTATAGTGGGAAACTGTAGATACTTAGTAAGATGGGAAGAACGTCTTAATTTAACATATACTATTGTGATTCATTGACTAGTCAATCAAGCATGGTCTTGATTATGAATACATAGTTATTTTGCAAAAGGGTTGAATATACTCTGACAAATTCAGGGATTGAAAAAGAGATATGTCAACTTATGTTAAATGTTCAAGAGTTCTGGGGTATAGCGAGCTTGTTGAGTTTCATTGATAAACTGGTTGAGTTGCTATATATCTCTAACAAGTGTATAGCGATTAAAACTCATATCTCGTGGGTCACACGATGTATTAATTTGTGTGAATATGATTCTTGAAGAAATTGAGTCAGACGACTTTTGACTTCATATGTTAGTGGGAGATGAAAATAATATTCATATATTATTTATATAATTATTAATCCACATATGAAAGTGGATAATAGAGGGAGAGAGGGAGTTACGTAGCGGTTTTTCAACTCTCATTCTTTGGGAAAGTTTTATATTGCGTAAGCAGTTATCTGCATGGCAATAAGTTGACACGCATTACAGAACGAAAAGGGATAAGCGTTCATACGCTCAAGCCCATGGCGCAGAATGTAAGAACACCGAAATGCGTTTCATAAAGCAATGAGTGCAGAACGCAAGAGTGCGTTTTTCCTCTCTCTCGATTTCTCTCCCAAAATCATAACACAAATCTAGTCATCATATACTGCAGATTAATACACATTCGTGAAACACAATCTACAACCGCGTGTTGTATGGTTTGATCCAGAGATCATAGTTTAACAACGTGAGTACCAACAGGTTCGTGTTTCTTCAGCTGCAATACAATCCTACGGTGAGAGGTAAGAGATTCCTCTCTATGCACGTGTAGGGTTCGTGTGTTTATGAACGTGAGTTTTCCAACAGTTTCCCCCTTGTTGCTCTGCGGATTCACCTGAAGACAAAGTCTCAAAACAACACTCTGGTTAGAATCGTCAAATTGCAGCTGAAGGTTTCTCTCTCTCTCATCTCCCATTAATAATAGAATTAATCTGGATGATGATGAGTTATGCTGAGATTGATGTTAAAACAGAGCTACAATCCAGAGGCAAATGCGGATTTGACGCAATTTATAGAAACCCACTTGCTGGATGACGGGGATAAATTTTGTGCTGCGGGAATCTCCTAACCACAAAACACTAGGTCATCCCTATCCATACTAATTACCTACTTTTCCAGGATTAATTATTTTTATGCTGATTAAGTGTGCTTGTAATCCTGCAGCTCTGCGCATATTAGAGGTCAGGTACTGTTTTCTTCTCAATTGAATTGGGGTCTTGAAATTAATAAGTAGTAGTATAACTCGACGAATGAATGATGGATGTGATAAACTGAAGGTTTGACCGGTGTATTGCAAAATTGATTTTGAATGGGACAACTTGTAACCATTGGCATCAGAGGTGTAGTAACCATTACTATTAATTTTGATGGGCCATTGCATTTAGTTCCACGCTGTCAATTCAATCGAAATCTTTGGTTAGTAATTTGATTTCATTGTCTAATACCAGCTGTAAAGATAATGCCTATATAATTACTGAAGTTGTTTTACTCTGATCCATGACTCAAAGCTCTTTACTAGCTTTCGAATTTGTTAATTCAATTTCTGTTAGCTGATTCTTCTTAGATAGGTGATGGGATTATGTATTGGATTCCTTGCTGGAATTGCTAGCTTGCCTAGGTTTTTGTACTGCTACATTTCTTGTTTGCTAACTGACTGATATGGGTTATCAGCTACTTGTGTATCAATATGATTTGCAAATTGGGGTTATTATGTTCTTGCTCTGTAACTGATGTAACTTGGTCTTAGCTATTATTGTCTTTGGGCTGCAACTTTGTCTCTTTAAATAGGATCTTTGACCTCTTATTTGCTAGAACTATATTTAAATGGGTAGCTTTAAGGGAAGCTGGCTCCACTGAGTATTCATGTCCTATTTGCTGATTTTAGTTGGGCCTTATTGCTGTTAATTAACTGAAAATTTCAGACAAAAAAAATAACTATATTGTGTTAAATTTATTAAGTTTGCATGTTCTATTGATCTCATTCTTTTTCAACTTTTCTTATTATCGAACCTTAAGGTTAAGCAACTTATAATTGTTTTCTTATAAATGATTAGCTTCTTAGAGGAAGAATCCTCTCTTTGATTTGAGGGGCTAGTGATTTCAAGTTTTGGGATGAAGGTAGAAGACATAAACAAGTGTCAGATTCAGGAATGGTACCTGAAATTTAAATTCATATCCATAAGAGCCTTAATATATGAGCTTCCAGAGTCATTTGTTTAGTGCTTGCTGGATGAATTTTATTGAGCTGATAATTTTTCTAAAGCTAATTTGTTAAATATGATTTGTTGCTAGTAATGTAAGTTTTGCTGTAGGTAAGAGTTTTTTCAATGCATGTGAAGTGTTACTTATTGCTGCAAGTATTGCTGGATGAATTTTATTGAGCTGATATTTTTTTATATATGTTTTCCATGGTAATTCCTTATTAAGTTACTTGCCTTTAAGGGTTACTTATTATCTTTCTGTTTTTTTCTCCATAATCTTCTGTAAAGGTTGTTCGCTTCTAATACTAATGGTGCAATTAATATATATTGGATAGAAGAGTCAGTGATCTCCCGTTATTGCATCAAATTAAGTGGGGATATGAGGTATGTTTCTACATTTTCCATTTTGTGCATTATTTCTCTCTTTCACGTCATGAACGATGGACCTTATCTTGAACTTCTCTATAAATTTCAGTAGATTGTTTTTGGAGCTAAGGAAGCAGGGAACTGTATTTATCTAGGATCTGCACGGAAAAAGTTTGAGTAGTGCTTTTGGAAATCGTAAAGAGGTACTATTATTTCTGGATACTTTTCATTGATTTGATTGTAGGAATTTTGTTGTTCATCAAATTCTCATTTCTCTTTGATATTTTTAATCTAGTCCTTTATCTTTGTCAGAAGAATTCTCAAAGATAGAAAAATTTAATATCCAGAAGTTTTTGCATTCCAACAATATATATGCTTCCTCTTTTGAGCTACCTTTGTAATTTGATTATATGCGGAACAGGTAGTCACTTGGCAAAAGTTATTATTAAGGATTTACTTGTTATGATCTTTTACTATTTGTTTGAAGTAAATTCGCTAAAGCGTATGCATTTTCCAGGAGACTTTCCATTATCCTGTTCTAGGAGATAGGATCCTGTGGTATCACTTGTCATGTCCAATTGTAGACGATGTTGAGACAACAATAAGAGGAGCAAATAGGGGATATATATGGCTAAATCCTACACTGGTAGACGTTGTGACTTGCTTAATTTGAACCTTTTTTTTTTTGTCAGTTTCTAGCTACAGTTAGTTATATATATATATTTATTTTTATTTTTGTGTAGATTTTTATTCGTTGCTACATTTGGTTATAGAATGGAATATATGATACATATCAATTTATCTTGAATCGTTTAGTTATTAATATTTTGAAATTTGTTCTCTCGTTTATCAATTTATTATTTATTTTTATGTATATCATGCAATAAATGTTAAAGTAGTAGTAATAACAATAAAATAAATAAATAAAGAAATAATAAATAAAAATATAAATAAATATGTGTTGTTTTAATAAAATAAGACAATACATATAATTTATTGTCATTTTAAAAATTTGTAAGAAAAAAATGCATAAAGACAACACATATAAACTATTTTCATTTTAAAAATTTTAAGGAAAAAAACGCACAAAGACAATACATATAATCTGTTGTCATTATGCTAAATTTTTAGAAAAAAAACGCACAAAGACAATACATATAATTTGTTATCGTAAATAGACTCTAAGACAACAGAGTCTTCGACTACATAGCATTTTCCAAAAAAAAAACACTAATATAATATGTTGTCTTAACTAGTAATGCCCCCGCGCGATGCGCGGAATAATCGCGCACACAAATATTACGTAAAATTAATAATAATAAGAATTTTTTAAAATAAATAAATAAATAAATATCTTGTAAAACAATGATTATGTTAAACAGATTTAAATGTAATTAATACATACATATAAAGTATGTTTATTGATGATTAAGATACACTATATATATATAATATTAAAGTATAATTTTATGGTATTGGTTAATTAATAAAGTAGAAATACATTCTTTTAGTTCATTTTTTTTATAAAAAAAATCTCATCCCCTAGATATTCTATAATGTATTTAATGCTTAAAAATACTTAATTTACTTTAAGAGAAAAATCTATTTTGTATACCTTGAAATATATTACTTTATTTTTGTCTATAAACTTGCTTAAAAAGATCAAAACACTCCCTTAGTAAAAGTCTTGAAGTTCACTTTAATTGAAGTTTTAACTGGCAGGTCAAGCTATAAAATTTAAAAAAAATAAATATAAATAAAAAAATAAATAAAAAAATGTTAAATAATTGTAAAAATTAATGTAAAATTATTATTATTATAAGTAAAACATTCGGGCGATTCACGGAATAATATAAAATTTTCATTGAAATATAATTTTTTTTAATTTCTAATAAAATTATATAAAATATTTGTGTAGATAATTTATAAAAGAATAAAGTATTATTTTGCAATTATCTAATTCATACTATATCCCAAATGAATTAAAGAGTGACTTCAAATTTTTTTGAGTGTCTAACAATATTTTCAAAGAGGTGATAAAGTTTTGTTCTTATGATTATTTATATAGGATGAGAAAAAAATTGTTGCGAAAGATAAATGTATATATCTGTGACATTATTTGAGAATATGAATGAATATTTATTTATTTTTAACTTTCAAATTTTCAATACAAAAACAAAGTGAAAAGTTTTGGTTCATTTATTAATTTATGTATTTTCACGGTAAATGTCAGAAGTTAATAATCATTGCATAAAAATATTTTTACAAAGTACTTTTTAGAAATAATTACTATCGAGTACATACTTAATACATATAATTACTATAATATACATTATCTAAATTGAATTACTTACGGATACAAATTTAAAGGATAGATTACCTATTATAACCTTCAACCAATTTAAACCCATCAAGATATTTATTCCAATTTTCACGGGATTGCAGTTGACAGATGAAACCCTGCTTTACCAGTTCTGTAAGTGATCAATATGGAGAGAGAAATAGAGCGTCCTCTTCCCTAGAGTTTACAATTTGTTGCTTCAGAAATACCAATTTTCACCTCAAGTGGCTTCACTAGTTGCCTCAAATTTAGCTCGGCTGAAACCCAAAATAAGGCCGATTTTTTGTCATTCCTCAAATACAGAGAGTGGGTGTTCGTGTACTCAATTGGAGAAAAACGTGATTTATGGTCCTCGAATTTTATCTTATAGGAGGAAATTAAGTTCAAATATCAAGGTATTCCAAGATTTGGGTTTTCACGGGAAGATGTAACCAAGTTAATTCTCAAGTAATCAGGTGATTTTACTCTTGAGTGCGAAGATTAAAATTATTCCTTCATGTTGGGCCCTTTTGGATTATGACCCAAATAATGGTCTTCTTTCCTAAGTAATGGGCCTATTCCAATTAATTAGAAGAGGGCCCATAACCTTACACTTTTGATCTCATTTAATCACCCATTTGTGACCCTAACGGGTAGAACGTGTATTTGAATTCTTGTGTGAGTTCAACGGGAATCTGAGCGCTGTGGAGTTCATCCCTTGACCACCTTCTCCGGCGTAGACGACGAACACGGACGACGATGACGACTGTATCCGCCTAACAGTGGTATCGGAGCAACAATCTGTCACACACCAGGTTGACACTACTCTAATCACACACAAAGCGAGAAACGGTGCAGTATAACACACAAGGACAAATTTTCAACAGCAGAAATTGAAAGACTAAGATGACAGTTTCACAAAAGAAACAAACAAGAATAAGAATAAGAACAAGGACAAAAATTCTGATGTGAAATCCCAGAATAATCAGAATGGGGACAAGAAAAAGAAAAAATGCTTTAATTGCCATGAAAGGGGACATTTTGCAAACAAGTGTCCTCATCCTAAAAGGAATAATTCTAATGGTCATGCTAATGTTGCCTCTGAATCTGTGAATTATGGTGATGTGTTTGCTATTTCTGATAGTTGTGTGAATTATGTGCATTCATCTCTGTGTGATAGTGAATGACTTGTGGATTCCGGTTGCACATTTCATATGACACCTTTTAAACATCTTTTCTCTTCATATAAAAATGTTTCTCATGGATCTGTGTCTATGACTAATGAAAAAAAATGTGATGTGCTTGGTGTTGGTGACATTTGCTTGCGTTTTAAAGATGATTCTGTGTTCACTTTGAAAAACGTGCGACATGTGTCTGATTTGTGTAACAACTTGATTTCTTGTGCTGCACTTGAAGATGAGGGGCTTGAGGGTAGGTGGGGAAAGGGTTGCATGTCTATTGTAAAGGGTTCTGTGCCCATCTTTAATGCTGAAAAAAGGAATAACATGTATGTTTGTTGTGCTAAATCTGTTGTTATGTCTGCTAACGCTGTTAAAGAGGATAAAACAAATATTTGGCATGGTAGGTTAGGTCACATGAGTGGAAAAGATCTTGAAATATTGCATAAAGCTAGTTCTTTTGGTAATGATAAGCTTACATGCATTCCTTTCTGTGATTCTTGTGTGCAAGGCAAACATGCGAAGGTGAAATTCCCTGTTTTCCCGTGCCCTAAGACTTCTTCATGTAGTGATATACTTGAGTGCCTGCATGCTGATATGTGGGGGCCTTATAGTGAGCCAACTCAAGGTGGCAATGTGTATTTTCTGTCCATTATTGATGATTTTTAAGAAAAGTGTGGGTGATTTTGCTTAAAAACAAATCTGATGTTTTTGAAAAGTTCAAAAATTGGAAAACTTTGATTGAAAATCAAATGGGTAAAAAGATTAAGTATCTTAGAACTGATAATGGATTGGAATTTTGCAATAATGTCATGGATGATTTATGTGTCAAATCTGGAATTGTAAGACATAAGTCTGCTCCTTACACTCCCCAACAGAATGGGGTTGTTGAGAGGATGAATAGGACTTTGTTAGAAAGGGTGAGGAGCATGTTGGTGTCTTCTGGACTTTTTAAAAAGTTTTGGGGTGAGGCGCTTATTACCGCATCATTTTTAATAAACAAATCCCCCTCTGTGCCTTTAAAGAGTAAGTGCCCTGACTTTGTGTTTTTTGGTAAAAGTATTGATTATTCTGTGCTACGTGTATTTGGCTGTGATGCGTTTGTGCGTCAGAAACATGACAAATTGGATCCTAGGAGTAGAAAATGTGTTTTTCTTGGTTATCCTAAGGGTGTTAAAGGTTATAGACTGTGGGATTTTTCTGAATCGTGTTTCAAATTGTGATTAGTAGGGATGTGATCTCCAATGAATCTGAATTTCCTTGCTTATCTACTCCTTTGCCTGATGTTGTGCCTTTACATGATCCTACCACTTCTTCGAGTGAGGTGGAGTTGTCTCCTTTGCTATCTGATGTTGAAAACTTGCCTGACACTGTTGTTGATCAAGAACTTGTTGTCAATGAACCTGCTATCAATGATGAAAATGTGCATGATATTCCTGAAGATGATGACTATGTGTTGCCTAGGGATAGACCTAGAAGGAATATTAGGCCACCTGCTAGGTATGATGATTTTCATATTGATACTCATGCTTGTAATGCGTTTGAAAGTGTTGATAATGAACCTAAGACCTATCAAGAGGCTTTAAAATCTGAAAACTCCGTGAAATGGTTAAATGTTATGAAAGATGAAATGAAATCGTTGTATGTTAATCATACTTAGACTCTTGTTCCAAAACCTGCTCATTGCTCTATTGTTGATTGCAAGTGGCTTTTCAAAGTGAAACATGAGTCTGAAAATGTTAGATTTAAAGTTAGATTGGTAGCAAAAGGTTTTACTCAAAAGGAAAAGGTTGATTATTATGAAATCTTTGCTCCTGTTGTTAAATTCACCACTGTTCGTATAATACTTGCATTAGTTACTCATTTTGATTGGGAATTGAAGCAAATGGATGTCAAAATGGCTTTTTTTAATGGTGATTTGGAAAATAAGATTTTCATGAAACAACCTGAGGGTTTTGTGGACCCCAAAAATCCTGATCATGTGTGTTTTTTGAAGAAATCCTTGTATGACTTGAAACAATCTCCTAGACAGTGGAATAAGAAGTTTGATCAATGCATAACATCGTTGAAGTTTAAGAGAAGCTTGCATGCTAATTATCTTTACTTCAAGATTGATACTTCTGTTCCTGTTTTTCTGCTCATATATGTGGATAATATGCTAATTGTTAGACCTGATCTAGAATATGTTGAGCTTGTTCAAAAGAGTCTATGTGATAATTTTGATATGAAAGATCTTGGAGATGCTAAAAGGATTCTTGGTATGAACATTGATAGAGATAGGAAGAACCATGTTCTCTTGCTTAATCAGATTTCATATGTTGAAAAGATTTTGAGTAAATTCTCTATGATGTCTGCTAAAACTGTGAATGTGCCTCTTGCTGCTCACTTTGTGTTAAGTAAAGATCAGTCTCCAAAGACTGATTCTGAAATTGCTGATATGGAAAAGGTTCCTTATTCCAATGTCATTGGGTCTGTAATGTATCTTATGGTTAACACTAGACCAGATATTGCATATTCTGTTAGTTGCTTGAGTAGGTATATGGCTAATCCAGGCGCGCCTCATTGGGAGGTTTTGAAATGGCTCTTGAGATACCTCAAGGGCTCCATGGAGGTAAGTTTACGCTTTTCCAAATCTGCAAATGGTGTGAGCCTTGTTGGCTATGTTGATTCTAATTATGCAAATGATAGGGATAATAGGAAGTCTACAACTTCTTATGTGTTTACTTTGTGTGGCTCTTGCATAAGTTGAAAGTCTTAGTTACAACATGTGGTTACTTTATCTACAACTGAATCTGAATACGTGGCTATTACTGATGCTTTAAAGGAAGCTATTTGGCTGCAAGGCCTTTTGAATGAAATAGGTTTTCTTGACAAATGTGCCACTGTGTTTTCTGATAGTATGTCTGCGATTCAGTTGTGTAAAAATCCTGTTTTCCATGATAGAACCAAACATATAGATGTTAGGTATCATTTCATTCGTGATATTGTGGAAAAAAGTATTGTTAACCTGGAAAAGATTGCATCTGAGTTTAATCCTGCTGATATGGGTACTAAATGCTTATCTGTTGAAAAATTTAGGTCTTGCATGAGTACTTTAAATTTTGACTCTCTTGATTGAAGCATGTATTATGCAGTTCTTTTCCGTGGATATTGTGTCCACTCTTGAGCTTGTGTGCTCCGTTTATTTTGTCCTTGGGATATTTTAAACATTTTGTGACTGTGTGTCCGTGATCTTTGCTCCGGCTTAGATTTGTGTATCTTTTGTGATACATTGGCTTTGTGTCAAATTTTTGGATCTTGCATTTGACTTTGTGTCTTTCGTTTTGCAGGTGTCCGGGGAAAAGTGCGATGATGAATTCCCATTTAGTTATACACAAGGGTGGATGATTTGGGCCAAGGTGGAGATTGTTGGGTCCTTTTGGGTTATGTCCCAAATGATGGTCTTCTTTCCTAAGTATTGGACCCATTCCAATTAATTAGAAGAGGGCCCATAGCCTTACACTTTTGATCTCATTTAATCACCCATTTGTGACCCTAACGGGTAGAACGTGGATTTGAATTCTTGTGTGAGTTCAACGGGAATCTGAGCACTGTGGAGTTCATCCCTCTACCACCTTCTTCAGCGTAGACGACGAACACGGACGACGATGACGACCGCATCCGTCTAACACTTCATTATCTTTGTTAATGGGCATTTTGGGATCCGATTATGATGTGGGTTGCCTTTTAATGAAATCAACATGTGTTCATGTGTTCGGATTTGGAGAAAACTCTGGTCCCAAATGGTGAATTCTTAAAAAGCATTGGATACCCATGAATCAAATGCATTTTATCCTCTTTTGCTTCCCAAGTTTTTTTTTTTTTTTATCAAATCTATTAAAAAGGCCGATATCTCAATGAACATTCAAAGATGCTTATATATGCTGCTCGAGTTATTGCTTCGATGAGCAAAGGAATGTGGGAACTCAAGTTGCAATATTTTCGGGATATGGGGATTTCATATGATGACATATTGACTATGTTTAAGAAGTGTCGACATGTGTTTACTGTGTCCATGGAAAAAGAAGAAAATATAAAACAACTCGTTTGCTACTGAGAAGTTCAATATGTCATTGTTAATACATCCCGGCTTCGCTTGGGTGCAGCATCGAGAATAGGTTTAAGCAAAGGCTGCAAGCTTTGGGGAATTTCAGAGAGAAGAAACTGATAAATAAGTGGCCGATCTTTCAGCTATTTACTTGTTGACGGATGCTACGTTTTTTGAAAAGTTTATTGGGCATTATTCAGATGAGCTTGGCGAAGCATACATTTCTGTGTTGGGCAAAGGAGATGAAACTCTAAGCATGTTGTGTAATTCTGATTGCTACTTACACATGTTATGAAGTTCTTACTATCTCTTTCTTAGTAGTTTTTGATTTTGTCTCAATAATATGGGTAGTGATTCAAGGTATACTTTCTTAGTAGTATTTTCTTTTGTCTCAAAAAGTGCGTGCAGTGGTTCTTGGTATGCTGATAGATTGTTTCAAGAATTAACTTGTTGGAGAAAATTGTTTCATGATAGGTTCCTATACTTGTTATTTCAGAGGCTGGACAAGCAATTTATTGTTCAATGATTATGTATAAGACGAACAACCGAAAGTTGCATTACATATTCTTTTCAGTACACAAGATGATCACCTTATACTTGTCCCTTTTTATAGAATAAGGGGTTTTTATTTGTTGATTTTAAGTTGGACTTTACTTAGTGGATGCTATTTATGTTAGTAGAAAGAAGAATTTAAATATCATTCCAAATAACCACAACATACAAATACAGTCATTGAAAGCAATTTTTATAGATATTTTAGTGCAATTTGTACAGATGCTATTTTAGTAAGGTACATGACCTATTAAATTCCAAATAATGAAATTTATGGCAGAACATAAGAGAATACTCCACACCTCTTTTTATGAATCCTCTCTCTCATCTTGTTTAAATTAACTTTGAATTACATAGTACAATTGTTAACATGAGAGATTGAGCTTACATTACAAGCCAACAAACTTTCTTGCAGCAAATCATGCTTTCACAAGAATAAACTATGAAACCCAATAAATGCTAACCAAAGAATAATTACACCAAAACTGAAGCATGTAAAACAAATAAAGAATCAGCGCCTTCTACAAAATTTAGATGATGATCATCCCTCCCCTTTCTTCTCACTCTCATTGTAGCTTCTGCATTTGAAACTGCATCCAAATATGTAAGTAAGTAGCCTTCCAAAATTGTCGAAATTCAAACAGTGCAATTATGGTTACTGAAAAATGCAAAAGTGTAGTGCTATGTGTTTAAAAATACATGTGTATTACAAAACATAAGCATAAGAAATTTTCAAATGCACTTCATGTTAAACTTTTTATGTACATGCAACATAAAAATCAAGTTTATGGCTAGTTCTATTTTAACACCAATATAGCACCCCAATGTGATGTATCCACATACACAAATAAACTTACACAACTCTTTTCACTCTCAATCTAACCTTTTCGCACGAGATGCACCCAACAAACAAGCTAAAAATGCACGAAATTCACAAGACATAATTGAATATAATGAGTTGAGACACACAAAATGCAGAAAAAAAGACAATGATGATGTCATAATATGCATTTTAAATGAAACAAATCAGAATCATTTTCACCACTTGGAGCCACAACCAATTCTTCACTAAATAGAAAATTCAGCAAAGTCTGCATAATTTGGAATTTAAAAGACATATTTCTTCACTAAATGCATAATCATTTTCACCCATAAAGTCACCATCAATTCTTCACTAAATGGTAAAATTCAGCAAACCATGCATAATATGCATTTTAAAAGACATAATTCTTCACTACATTCATCAAAGTCTGCATAATATGCATTATAAAAGAGATAGTTCATCACTAGATGCATTTTTTATTCAACCTTAAAGCCACAGACACGTCTTCACAAAATGCAGAATCAATATGCAGAAATTAACATGACATTAGGCGTGATGCATAATTAACAGAAATTAGGAAAAAAATTCTGCAGACATGTTATAAAACGCATATTTTGCAGAAAACACAGCACATAAAATAATTTTCGTTCAAATATTCACATTACTGACTTTAATAATTCATGCATTTCGTGCAAAAAAATCCATCACCAAAAATTAGGTTACCCAAACATACCATTATAATTCAGTACTACATTCAGAATCATTTACGCCCATAAATCCACAATCAATTCTTCGATGTATTGAAACATCAGCAAACTCTGCATACTATGCATTCTCATTGAATAAAACTCTGCATAATATGCACTACATTCTAAAAGCTTCAATACATGCAGACACATTTTCACCCATAAGACCATCATCAAATCTTCACTAAATTGACAATTCAGCAAATCATGCATAATATGCATTTCAAATGACATAGTTTATCACTATATGCATGTTTTTTCAACCTAAAAGCCACAAAGATTTCTTCACTAAATGAGGAATCATTTCGTGAACTTCACATTACTCCAATACACCACCATTCATCTCTGCAAAATATGCATTCTCTTTTCTGCACGAAATGCATGAATTATTTACACACATTCTAAAAGGGTTTCCATCAGACGCTTAGGTTTCACACAAAATTAATCAGATACTAAACGAGATGCAAACCTGGTGCTGAAATTCAACTTCGTCTACTTTTCTCCTTCGGTTTCCCCTTGCGCTTTTCCATTACCGGTGATATCAATGGGCGGGGTTGACCATTTGCACCTGCATTCGGCAGAACAAAACGTGGGTTCCAAAATTTGGGAGAGGAAATCGCGGGATTTTATCAAAGAACCAAATCTATTATTATTTCATCAAAAAGCTTCATTTTGTGTTTGATTTGTTAAAATATTTGATAAATTTTTTATTTCATTTACTATAGTAAATTAATGATATTCCAAAAAGAATAAAATTTATTATTATTTTATAAAAGAACAAAATCTATCATTATTTCATAAAAAACTAAAGCAACGCACCATCGCCAACCTGCCTTCTATAAAATAATTTAATCCGTCGTAGATTATAGCCAACAACACGAACATTGGCCTCAACACTTCCAGCCCCTTCGCAATGCCGCCAACCATAATTTATCTTCTCACACAAGTTTCACATTTTAACTTTTCTTGTAGGCAATTCTCTTTTTCTATTGTGTAGACAACTTGCTATAGAAGCCACTATTTACTTTTATATATATATTTATATATATATATAATTTTTATTTATTTGATAACTTATTTCAATGGATTTCAAATGACTCTTTTTTTTTCTTTCAATTATATTTTTTGTCCTATATACAATAAAAATCTCTATCGATCTTTCTTAATATAATGAATTACAATCAAATATTTACTTTATAATAATAATAATAATAATAATAATAATATAAATGAAATATACCTTATAAAAAGGACGAAATCCACATCTCAACTTATCTCCTCATCTCATATTTTCTCCATAACAAATTTAAATGAAGTTTAACTTTTAACTATGCTGTTTTTCTCTATCATGTAAAACTCAATTCTTTCTCTCATAGCTTTCCTCTCTCTATTTTTCTTTTAAAATAATAATTTCTTAAACTTTATCTCTATTTTCCATCAAAAACCTTAGAATCTGCATAATTATAACACATTAAAAATATATTTAAAAAAGTTCTTCCTTTTTCATTAGTTCTAACCTGCCTTTTGATAAAGAAATTCCAACGTAAATAACCAGCCCATGAAAAAATGTTCTATATCAATTGATTCATCAAACCAAATCAAACATCCACTCCCTTGTTAACCATCTGCCATGGATGTCCTACTGCACGACCCGAATCGAATTGTTGCCGCTGTGAGGCCCTCGTCCCCCGTGTTCTCCATCATTGAAGACCATAAGAGCAAAAATCAGATTAATGTTTCCGTCAGTGCTGATTTCGTTGAAGTTTTGCTGTCCACAAATTAATGTTATCGGTTCATGAGGGGAAGTTTTGTTGTCGGTTCCTCTGAAGATCAGCTCCCACAAAACGGCGATCATGTCGTACTCACTCAGCTTCTCCTCACCGAGTGGGTCATGGCCGAGCCGTCGGCAACCGCAATGGCGTCAGCGTGGTCTTCAGTCACTCTTCGCTCTCCACCGCTTATCCTACACGATTCCCCTCAAAACCACCCACATTACTCCGTCGCCGCCCCCTCGCAGCCGTCGACGCTCCTGAAAAAGTCGTCGAACTCGGCGACAAGATCTCAAACCTTACCGCAGGCCGTCGTTATGGAGACTCTCCTGGGCCTGCCCCTCCACGACGTCAGCCTCAGCAACGCCATCCTAAACCACGACCTCGCCGTCTGGAATTCAAGCTTGAGAGGCTCGTGCCCGACATGGGCCGCAGGGTCTGCCTGGGGATGGCCAGTGGCCACCGTGGTCCGCGGAGCTCTGAACTAAAATTTTCTCCATCCCTTATTTTCTTTGCTTATATGCCTATGCTCACTTGATAATTTAATCTTCCACCACAAACTTCACACGTCTTTCAATAAAATAGATGCTAGCTCAGTAGCTTGCCACCCACACATGCTACTACTGACACAATTAGACAACCCTACTTTTTACTGAGTGCAGTTTTCATTTTTTTTTTAAAATTTATTACACTAAATTCCAAATATACCCTGCGTTTGGGTGGGAAAAAAACTATTATATGTATATATAGATTTTTTTTGTTATAGTGAGAGGTCGTGTACTGACACCTGAAACATCATCTTGACCACTCTGGAGTCGAGTCGAGAGCTCGAGTCAAGCTAAAGCCGAGAGCATATTAGGCTAATTTTGCGCACCTTAATTAAATCCCTAAGTATAGGGATGTCAATTGTAGAGGCAAGTACCCCAGTTAAAAATAATATCGTTCCTACTGAGACAACTAATTTTATTTATTTTATATTATTATTCAACTAGAATTAAAGTAACCAATTTCCAAGTGTTTGAATTGAATTAATATTTAAAGTGCTGAAATAATAAATAACAAATTAAGTAAAAGCAAGGAATATTTAAGATTTAATCACGAGAAAAGTAATAGCTCTAAGGTTTCAGGTGTAGTGCAATTGATTTGGTTTCCTAGACGTCCTATTGCTCATTCATGCTCTTTTAATGAAAATACATCACAAGATGATGCGCGAACAGTTTTGAACCTCCTTCCTAGATACTAATAAGGCGAATTTCATAAACCTCCGGATGACCAATTCGACTAACATATATTTTCTGAAAGTAATACTCAAACTTATTCACTTCCTACTTAATTTCCTAATTGCATTGTTCCACTAAGAATATCAAGTATCCTACCCTTAGGATTATCGTGTTCACGAACAAACTACTATAATCCCTAGCAAACAGACAATATTAAACACATATGCACACAAGCTAACGCAACATACCAAACATCATGGGCAACATCAATAGCATGCTATGAAGACGTTACAAACGTTTAACATAATCTAAATAAATCGAATAAACAAGAATTAACAATAGCATAAATTCACAATAGTTGTCTAGGGTTCCAAATCAATTACCCTAACCTTCAATCCTTAGAACTGTAAAGAGTTTTTAATCCATGAGGTTACAGACAACCCTCATGGCTGACAATTTCGTAACAAAATCACAAAAGAAGAAATTAAGAGAAGAAATCGAAAACCTAGTGTCACGTGGTTCTCATCTTTCCTCCGTCTCCCCAATTGGATTGCTCTCTCAATCGCACTTGATTCTTCCTCTGAACCGATGGAATGATGGGATGGATGAAAGGTGGGTGAAGGGTAGAGATGAGAGATGGAAGGCGATGGTATGCGTGTTCTGTGCTGATCACATTCTGTCGTGTGTTATTCTTATCTCCGCTGTGAAGCCACGAACACGTCGATATATGTTTGCTTGAGGGGTGTACGGGCTTCTCTCTTGGACGCAAGTGGGCTTTACTTGTGTTGAGAGAATAATAAGGCCTTTCTCTCTTCCACATAAAAGAATGTCTGTTAATGGGCTTGGAATGAGAGAAAACAACCATGAGGATTTTATTTCACATAGTTAAATGATGGGCCCACCACTTTGTATGTAATTATCAAGTATTACTCCCCCATCAACCAAGAATGACAATAACGTGGATTTGTACATGATTTACAAATCAATGGGCCCCACTCTCTTATTTGTGCATGAATTGTTCTTCCACTCCACATTTTCACCCTCACATTAGATAGCAAACAACTAACGACTTGGACTCTACCTAGCTCTTTACTTCCATTCCCAACTCTTCTATTTTATCAATTTTATTTCAAAATAGTCCTTAAAATCTGCAAAATCTCAATAATACCCATAAAGTCATAGAAGTTATAAAATTAAGCAATAAACTCCACAAATATTATTAATATTAAGCAATAATTATATGAAAACGGCCTATGAAAAACGCCAATTTTCGTGCTAAACAGAGCACACGTCGATTAGCATACTCGAGCCAAGTTCATGAAGGTTCAGAAAATTTCAACAATGAGCTTGCCAACCATTTCCACCTCCGGATACTTAAGGGAGTTCACTTTATGATTCTTCATTTCCATTTGCTTAGCATAGACTTTACTTTGATTTTGATTTGTTTGGATTGGTATGCTACTTCATTTGTAATGTATTTGAGAGGTTTACTTGCTTTATTTTATGATTTTAGTTTACTTTTCTACTTGAGTGTGATGGGGATATTCTTGATCTAACATGATTATGGATGTTGAGGATATGTTTTAAATTTTTGATGGATGGATTTCGTTTTTGCATGTTATATGTTTTTGTAATGTTTCTTGTTTGGTGAGTCTTTGTTTGTGTTTTGTTTGTATTTTTATAATTGTATAGGGTTGTTTAGTGGTTTGTTTTGGGAATGTTGTTTTTAATATGAGTGATGATGTGTTATTTGTGATAAGTGATGATGAATTATGTTAAGAATCTCTACTATTTAAAATTGTGACATGGTTTACTTAAGTTGTTCAATTTCGAGATAAATGAGGTGCAATAGGTCCCTTAAGGTCCGAGCAAAAGCTTGTGAGCATTTGAGCCTCAACCGTGCATCCATGGTTATTTTTTCATAAGTGGATCGATTCAGCTTTGGTAAGCTAGAACTTGCTCAAGGACTACGGGAATGAGCCCAATTAGTGGAGGTTTGTGAAATGATTTTAGGCCATCCTTGTTATTTTAAGTCGTTGCCATATATTTCCTTACCTTTATACATCATCCCTAGTTAGCCACTTTGAGTCTTTAAGCCTATTTCTTGTGATTGAAGCACATTTCAAGCCATGATTACCCATTTAAGCCTTATACATATACCCTTTGTGTGGCGATTGAGGAGATGGTGGTTTGCAAGGTTTGATGTGAGAATTATATAAAAGAAGAAAGAAAATGTCGAACAAGCAAAGAAAATGATGAAAAGAGCTCAAACAAAATGCACATGCAACCTTCGAAACAAGAAAAATGAGCAGAATCAACAAAAATATGCTCAAGCGAATAAAAACTCAAAGAAAGGAAGAATGCAATCAAAAGAAGCTCAAAAAATCCAAGAAATGATAATGATCATGTGCTTGCGATGATTGAAGAAAGGAAAGGAAGAAAGAGAAGTGAAGGAATGGAAGAAGCTGATCATCTCTTCAATTACTTACACTTGATAAGTCACTCTTATCCATATTATTCCTACCCCTACCAAAAAGCCTATCATTAGATCAAAAAATAAAGACCTTTTTGATCATTAATTGAAGCTATGGTGGATTGTGAATGTAGTCCACAAGCAAGCTTCTGGTGCATCGGGCCAATCGGTTGATGAACGTTGATTTACCTCAGTTTATAGAGTGTTGAGTGAAATTTGGTATCCGATGTGAGGCTTGGACCGGAAGGGACTATATTACTCTTTATTCTCTTTGAATTGAACTTGCTAATTCTTCATGTTATGAGTTTAATGTTGTAGGGTAACTTGATATATTTTGTAGTCCTTATTACTTATGATGTGCTATAGCTTATGTTCATTAGGTCTTTTCCTAGGTGAAAATTTCTACTCTTTGTTTATCATTTTCGTTGCTCGGGACGAGAAACACTTTAAATTTGGTGGGGGGTTGATCATCGTTATTTTCACCTAAATTTTATTGTCTTTTTATGTGTATTTTCTTTATAAAGTGACTATATTACTCTTATGATTTTGTTTTACTTGCTCATTTGTTTTAATTTTTTTTTTGAACCATATTTTCAATTGATGTCAGTAGGTAGGTGAATTAGGAGGTATATTCATTTAAAATTTGGCTTTTTTTGTGTATTTGGCTTAATATCCTATGCATTCAAGACATGCACTTTCATGATAGAGCGATGAGCCATTGTCAATCACTCATTGTCTCTAGTGCATACTTTTTATTATGTAATTAATTGCATTTGTTATAACTAGTCTATGTCAACTTTATAAAATACCAGTTTCTCTCATTTATTTGCTGCAAAATCATTTATTAGTATGAGCATTAGGTGATTTTAGGTGCTCGATTCTACAGTTGCATGGCACTTGCCTTGTTTTCTGGGGTATATTGACTTCTATATTGTGATGGTTAACCAAAAGCAGATGCTGATGTGAATAACGCGGATTAATGGGCAGTTCTTGTTGTAAGTTCACTCATATTCTTTTTTTCTTCTGAAGATTATCATGTGTACATGTGCAAAGGTCTCATAAGTAATAGCTTTACTGAGGGACCCTGAGGTCTAGGGTATCATCAGTCATGTAACATGTGCAAACAGCAATTACTGAGTGGTCCTGAGGTCTAGGATTTGAGCCTCTGTCACCCCATTAATTTTATTTTAGAATTATATTTAAGACCTTTTGTGATGTTGTTACATAAATTATAATTGAGAATCGTCTCTTTCAAGTTTGTGGTTTTTAGCTGTTAGTATTCTTGCTATAGTTGATTTAACTCAAGTGATTTCATAAATCACATCAATATGCTAATGAAGAGATATATTTCTATGAATACCTAGGGTATTAGCATTTGTAATATATCTAGTCTCTTTTGAATAATTTTGACAATTTGGTGTTGGGAAGTGACACTACTTACATATTTTCTGGTTCTATTGCGATAAGATAAACCCAGATTTATCAAAGTAGACAATTGCAACAAGTAAATGTGATTGCTCTTGGAGGAGTATTAAAGAAGATTATGAGGGATCCTTCCGATCATGGCTGTCAACTTGATGTTTCCTCAGACTTTAATACTGCACATTCCCAATAGAAGTTATTTGGAAATCTACTTTGTGATCAAGTCGAAATAGAAAAATCTTGGGTTAGCATATCAATTTTTGAAATTTTAGTTTGTTAGTCTTGCATTGAATAGTGAATACGTGATATCATTTGACTTTCCACTCGTACATACATACAACCTTCACTGTATGAGTTGATTGTCAAAATTTTATTTCTTATTGCCTATAATTTGAGAGGGGTGCTTACGTGTTAATGACAATCTAGGTTATGATGGATGCTGTTTATTTATTAGAAGTCCAGGTCTACCATCTATGGTGTTGCTTAGAATTCTATCAGTACATGCTTTTCAATTTATTTATCAGCAACTGATAATGAAATATTAAGATTTAAGAAATATTGGATTGATCAAAATGCAATGTAATGTGAAAGCAATTATTTACTGGATTCCAGTGTTCAAATAATGCACATAATTAGTGCTTTTTATTATCAATATCAGCTATATATGCCATTTCATGCATGCACTCGGCGCCATTGTGCTGTACTTTAATACGTCATCTTGAAGTTGCGATAATGATTTAATATTTTCTTCCTAATTGTGTGAAGGGTCAGGATGGTTCACAGTAGCCTGAAGGTGGTGACTACAGACAACCATTAAATAGTTTTAATGGTAATGTAGTCCTTGAACTTGAACACCTGTTGAAGCGAAAGACCTTTACTAGGTAAGTTTTAAATGTCATCTTAAAGGGAGTTCATGTCTCTTAATTCTATGACTTAAATATTTTAGCAAAGCTTTTTGACTTAGTACAGCTTTGTGATATTTTTTTTCATTGTTTAATCTGTCAAGCTGTTGTTTACAATATTGAACATATGCCCATATTGCATATGCACATGTTACTGTCTTACTGAATATTCTCATGTTGTAGATTTTTAGCCTTTTTATTATGGTCTTTTCTACGAATATATCTTCTCCTTAAATTCATTTCCTCTCATCTGCAGTTGCTACAGCGGAGTCAACTGGAGTTTCTTTCTTTAGTCTTGTCATGATTAAACTCAATGAATGAGCTTTGGCTTATTTCCTGCTAGAACATTTCAGTGATTTTTATACATTGCTGCATTTACAATTAATTGTTTCTTGGACTCATTATATATTTGAAGATTTGTCTTAAAGATTTCTCTCACAATTAGAAATTTATAATTGCATTGAATACTATTTGTTGATACTCAAACTGGACACCTGAGGTGTAAGTTTGATGTGTACTATATGTGTGAATCATTCCAAATTAATGTCAAGTTAAATTTATTCTCTTTGAATTGAACTTGCTAATTCTTCATATTTTGAGTTTAATGTTGTAGGGTAAGTGGGTAACTTGATATAGTTTGTACTTGTAGTTCTTATTACTTATGATGTATTATTGCTTATGTTCATTAGGTCTTTACCTAGGTGAAAATTTCTCCTCTTTGTTTATTACTTTCGTTGCTAGGGGACGAGCAACACTTTAAATTTCGTGGGGGGATTGATCGTCGTTATTTTCACCTAAATTTTAGTGTCTTTTTATGTGTATTTTTGTATGATTTTATCCGGTTTGTGTAACTTTTGGTGTTGTTTTATGTTCATATGGAGGTTTGTGTATAAATTGATAAATGTGTGAAAATAAACTTAATTGTATGAAAAACAGGTGAAAACAAAGCAAAATGGAGTCGGGAGCTGAAACTAGAAGAAATGGCAAGAACTCGACCGAACTCGACTCGACTGCAGGACTTCAGTCGAGCCAACTTATGCCCTTTGTGCGCACTGTATTTTGGCTTCTTACTTCGTTTATTTACCAATTGCATTTGTGCCTCTTTCTCTTCTTGATTTCTATCATACTTTTTGCTGTTGCGTCCTTTGCTTTCTTACCTTGATTGGTTGTTTCTGACTGTGACCTTGCTTCTTTTCAACTCTTTTGTTCTTTAAGTTACTGTTATCTGGGCATTTTTAATCAGTGTTGTCGGAATCGGACCGGACCGGACCGGCCGGTTCGACCGGTTCGATCGGGAACCGGTCCGGTACGATCCAACTACCCCCTAGAAACCGCTTTTGGGTCAAAACCGGTCAGAACCAGTAAAACCCGATGAACCGGTAACCGCCAATTTTTACCTTTTTCATTTTTTTTTATTACAGCCCTGCTGTTGACCAAATTTAAAGTTTGACTTAATTTAAAAATTCTAAATTTCTAATTTATTAAGTTCTCACTTCTCACTTTCCCAAATACACTGCCAGCGTGAGTTTGAGAGAGAAAAGGAGATTAGGGCTTTGCCAATTCCTTTCCTCTCTTCCATTTCAGCCGCCGAAGTTCCGAACATCATTCCGTTTGCGGCTCTCTACGGTGAAGCAGTGGGAGGTATGTGATAAAATTAAATTCTTCATTTCCTAAGAGGTATGTGAAATTTGAAGATTTTGTGTTTTAAATGCATATTTAGATGGTTTATATTTTGTAAATTTTGTAGTTGTTTCTTCCACATATTTGAGTTAATATATTGCTTGAGTCTTGAACTTGGAGTGATGAGTATGAGTTTATGAGTTATTGAATGAAAATAAATTGATTGTTTACATTTTATAGTTTTTCATGCCTACAAGGTGTTTGATGAAATATTTCTACCAAAATTTTTCTATTTGTTATACTTATTATTTATGTAATTTTATTTAATATTTTCAACCCTCAAGTTCTTTATGCTTCCACTGTATATTTGATTATATGTCTAATCCTTTGAAAAGGCTATTTGGAAAAGAAGAGTTCAAAAATCTATCAATATAAGACCTTAACTAAGAAAGTAAGAAGTATTAAATGATTTGTTTTTCATTTATTATTTTTTTGGGCAACTTTCTGCTCCACCTAATTAGCTTTACAGCTTACACCATGCTAGTGGAAATCTCCTGCCACATTTTAATTACAATAATTTTGGAGTATAATTTTTGACCCTTTGGCCTTTACATCCTATAAACTCGTACCCTATATCTTGGCTGTAAATTGAAGTAGGCTATTTACTCATTACTTCCTTTCCAATTTGAACAACCTCTGTTTTTTCTTAAAAAATTAATCACAAAATATAAAAAATTTAGTACATTACACCAGAACATTTTTCTTTCCATAAAATGATTAATTATTTTGAATGCAGCATTGTTATAAACTTATAAGCTTTCTTGTACTGTTATGGTTGATGAAAACCTAATATCTTATTTTATTTAATTATTATAGTTAATATTTTTTAAGATATATCACAGAATGCCCAATGACCTATTTTTCTTTTTTTTTTATATAATTATTCTTTACACCAGATGGACTCATCAAGTGGCCAACAATCTAACACCACAATTAGTTCAAATCAATCAACTGTTCAATGCATCCAGCTTGGTCTCATTTTAAAGAGACTATTATTGATGGAAAGAAAAGTTTACTTGGAAAGGAGGGGGAATAAACAGGATGAAGAAACATTTAGCTGGTCGAAAGGGGGATATTTCTTCTTGCAAAAAAGTGCCTTTTGATATAAGATATCAAATGGAGCAATCACTGAAGGATATAGAAGAAGAAAAAGAAGCTCAACATTCAAAATCTACGGGAGAAGATAATTTCTTCAATGCAGATGATGTTGAGGAAGAACTGAATACGTTGGAACTCAATGCACCAACTAGCAAAAAAAGGTTCCAACATCATCAGGAAAGAGAAAGCGGAATCAGAAGCTCCCACAATACTTTGCTCCAAGAACCACACCCGGTGCTCAACCTTCTATTAAGAGTAGGGGTGTGCATCGGTGTAAAACTGAACCGAACCGAATTGATAAAACCGAATACCGAAATTTATAAAAAAATTCAACCAAACCGAAACCGAATAAGTGGAGAAGCTGAACAAAACCAAACCGAAATTATCGATTCGGTTCGGTTTTAAAACCGATTTAACCGAATTAACAGGGGAAAAATAAGAAGTAAAATAACAGCAAATTTCCAATAAAATGGGTGGAATTCTTACTCCAAAATTTTATACTAATCCCACTACCCATGTAATGTAAATGCAAATTTCAATTAATAAGTGAACTAAAACAGAGAAAATGACTGACTATACAAAAGAATTGGATTACTTAGCCTTTTTCTACCCTAAAATTTGCGATTAGAAATTAGGGTTTACAAGATTGAATTAATGAAAACCAACCATTGAAGCAAATGCTCAAAAAAGAGAGATTGGGAAGAGCTCACTGTTCATCTTTGACAACGAGAATGAGAAGTGCAGCAAGTGCGGCCTCATTTGCGTCGGCGCAGGCGGAGGTGAGCATGTTGACGAGGGGTAAGATGGTGGTGGAGAAATGGCGTCGGTGGTGGACGGTGGAGGAAGGGAAAGCATCATCAACATCGGAATTGAGATAGCAGTGCCGTGGTTTGTCTTCCATGCCATTTCGCTCTCCAATTTCCGAGTAGATAGAGAGAGAGGGAGTTTGAGTGTAAGAGATGAAAGGGAAATGAGTGGGTCCAATTTAAGAGTAGACAGAGAGGGAGTTTGACTTTGAATTGTAAGAGAGAGAGGGAGAAATGGGTGGGGTTTGCTGATTGGGCAGTGAAGGGATTACAGAATTAGAGTTTTGTATATATAATATATATAGATTCGGTTTTTTTTTTTTTTGGTTTTTTATCGGTTTTTCATACCCAAAACCGACACCGAACCGAAATACTGAATTTTCATATTCTGAAAACCGAAACCGAATCGATTTTTTAAAAATCAAACCGAATTGATCGGTTCGATTTGGTTCGATCGGTTATTTCGGTTTTAACCGTTTAATGTCCACCCCTAATCAAGAGTATTCTTGTAAGTAAAGAAGCTTTACATAATGCTGATATGCTGTTGCTAGATTTGTTTACAATGATTGTCTCCCAATGAATCTTGTAAATTCTTCCTACTTTCAAAAGATGTTGGATGATGTTGCTGCTATTGGCCCGATTATAAATTATCAAAATATAATCAAGCTGAACAAATTTAATGGGGGAATGTGAAAAAGGAAGTTGAGTTGTTGCTTAATAATTATTGAAGAGTTTGGGAAGATAGTGGTTGCACTATTATGGCTGATGGTTGGCAAGATAGATCGAATACACAACTCATAAATTTTATGGTTTATTGCAGGAAATGAACCATATTTGTGAAGTTAGTTGATGCCTCTGATATTGTGAAAGATGCTACCACACTTTGAAATTTATTTGTTGAGTTGGTTGATTGGGTTGGAGCCAGTAATATTGTTCATTTTGTGACTGATAATGAAGCTAATTATAAAGCTGTTGGTGTCTTATTGAATAATAAGTATCCTTCCATCAAGTGGTCACCTTGTGCTGCACATTGTTTGAATTTGCTACTTGGAGATATTGGTAAAATGAAACTTGTTTGTGATCTTGCAAAAAAGGCATCTCTAGTAACCAAGTTTGTTTATAATCGTGCATTTCTACTTGCTTGGTTGAGAAAAAAAGAAGGATGGACAGAAATTATCCGTTCGGGAACAACTCATTTTGCTACAACATTCATTGCATTGAAGAGCATTCTTGAACATCCACATGATTTGCAAGCTTTTTTTTACTAGTAAGACATTCAGAGATTCTAGATACTACAAAGATAAAAAAGCAAGTGCAGTCCTAGCAGTGGTTCTTCATGCCAAATTTTGGAGTGATTGTGTTGTTGTAGTAAGTGTTGTTGCTCCACTAATACGTGTGTTGCGTATAATAGATACTGATAGAAGACCTTCTATTGGTTATTTTTATGATGGGATGTATCGTGCCAAGAAGGCAATAAAGGAATTCTTTAAGAAGAAGAAAACAATGTACAAGCCTTTTACATGTGCACTATATTTTGGCTTCTTACTACTTTGTTGTTTATGACTTGTGTTTTAGCTTCTTAGATTACTTGCCTTTGGTTGTTTAATTGTAACCTTGATTTTTCTTTATTTTTGTTTTATTTAGATCTGAATTGCGTTGATTTACTACTTCGAATATGCATTTTCATTAGTGTTTTTTGATGTAGAACATTATACATGAGCAAATGAAAAAAAAAGTTAATTTCCATCACATTAATAATGAGATATCTCTTGTGAGACGGATCGACTCATCGTTAAAGTATCAACAACTCATAATAAGGTACTAATAGGGAGTTTTTTTTATGCTATGTGTTTTAATACACTAATATGAAGTTTTTTTTATGAGTTAAAGTATCTTAAATACACTAATAGGGAGTTTTTTTTATGCTATGTGTCAGCTTGGGAGTGAATTGTGTGGCTCATGTGTAATTTTATCATATTTTTATATTTTATAAGTTTTTATAAATTTTAATTATAAAGAATTCAATTTATATATTAGTATATTTTAGCAGGTTATTAATGTGATCTAAATTAAAATTTTTTTTTCATTTGCTCATGTATAGTGTTCTTCATCATTTGCTCACTTTTTTAATTTTATATTTTCTTCGACTTATGCAATTTTTTTAAAAAATTTAAATTAATTTAATTTAATTTAATATTTTTCTCGTGCAATGCATGTGACATAATACTAGTATTACATATTTATAAAGTTATTTTTATATATATTCATAATGAGAGGTTTTAAAGTGAAGGGAGAAACATTTAAAAAATTACATTTAAATATGAATAAATATATGTAAACGTTATTTATGATAATTAAAGTTAAATCTTCCTAATATATACTAATATATAAATTGAACTCTTTTATGATTAAAATTCATAAAAATTAATAAATATAAAAAGGCTTGGAGCGAATTGTGGTCCATGTGTAATTATATCATGCTTTTTATATTTTATTAGTTTTAATTTAATGAATTTTAATTATAAATAATTCAATTTATATATATTAGTAATAGTATATATTTGAAGGTTTTAACTTTAATTATCATAAATATCATTTACATAACATTTATTCATATATAAATGCAATTTTTTAAAAGTCAATCATAAATTAATCTTCTCTCTTCACTTTAAATCCTCTCATTATGAATATATATAAATAACTTTATAAATATGTAATATTAGTATTATGGCCCCGTGCATTGCACGGGAAAAACATTAAATAAAATTAATTATTTTTAAACTTTTTTTTGCATAAGTCAAAGAAAATATAAAATATAATATAAATATATACATATTGTTTAATAAAATATAAATATCAATTTATGAGAATGTGAAAAAGGTATTTATATAGTATTTATTAAATAAAGTTATTTATATATATTTATAATGAGAGGATTTAAAGTGAAGGGAGAAAATTAATTTATGATTAACTTTTAAAAAATTGTAGTATTTGAATATGGATAAATATATATAAACGGTATTTATGACAATTAAAGTTAAAACCTTTCTAATATATACTAATATATAAATTGAAATCTTTTATAATTAAAATTCATAAAATTAATAAAATATAAAAAGATTTGGGAGTGAATTGTGCCCATGTGTAATTTATAATGCTTTTTATATTTTATTAGTTTTCATAAATTTAATTATCAATAACATAAATATCATTTACATACATTTATTCATATATAAATGCAATTTTTTAAAATTCAATCATAAATTAATCTTCTCCCTTTACTTTAAATACTCTCATTATGAATTTATATAAATAACTTTATGAATATGTAATACTAGTATTATGTCCCGTGTTGCACGAGAAAAATATTAAATTAAATTAATTTAATTTTTTTAAAATTTTGCATAAGTCAAAGAAAATATAAAATAAAATATAATATAAATATGAGACACTATTTTGTGAGACAGGTTATTTGTGAGACGATGTGAGACGGGTTGATCAATCACTAAAGTATGCTTATTCTATAGATAAAATATGCTTATTTGTAGTTAAAGTATGTTAATAATAAATCAGATTATAACACTCTAAAATCATACTTTAATGCATAATTTAGCATACTTTAGAAAACATGTATACTTTAATAAACATTAAATATACTTTATTTATACAATAAGCATACTTTAGTGATGGATCAACCCGTCTCACACTCGTTTCACAAATAACTCGTCTCACATGAGACTTTGTCTATAAATATATACTACATACTATTGTTTAATAAAATATAAGAACCAATTTATGACATTTATATAATATCTATTGGATAAAATTATTTATATATATTTATAATGAGAGGATTTAAAGTGAAAGATTGTGGTGGGTTGCTGATGAAGATAGTCTAATATCTATTCATACCCTGCACAAAAACTGATTTTAAAATGTAAAAATTGAATATGTTCGCACGCAACAATAGAACAAATTGAGTTGTTCAATGACTGCGATAGAAAGGATTTAAACCATCTGGAATTTCAGTTTCAATAGATGTTATTTGAATTGCTTATTCTTTAAGCAAAATTATACTTCATATTAATTAATTAATATAATCAATTCATCTGTTTCAATCCACCCAATTATTCACTGCCCCCCACCCCTCCCTCTCTCTCTCACAATAGAGCATTGATCACTGAATTTAATAACAAGATTCACTCTTTTTTCTTTTCTAATTTGAACCTTACAAGAAATTCAATGCAAATCATCGTCGAATAAATCCTCACATAGTTAACCTATCTGCAATTCAAGGGTTTCTCTAATCTTAAACCATCTTTTCTCTGAATCGAGTTTAATAACCGATTTTCACTGCACCAGTTTCTGTTACAAGGGCTATTCCATTACAGGTGATTCGTATTGGTCCATTCCATTTTATTGTTTAAACTCCCACATACTAGATTTCATTTGCTATGAACATGATTTGAGTGTATTATAAGGGATCTGCGAAAATGAATGAATTGAATCCGACAGATGTGGGATCTGCTTTATGTTCGCGTATGGAGAGGGAGTGAATAACATGTATGACGTGTTATATTTAATTTAAAAATAAATATTTTTTAATTGAAAGGGTAAAATTATCTGAAATGTGGTATATTTAGTAATTTATGTATATATTTCTTAATTTTGATGAGTTAGTTTAGTAATTGGGGTACGTTTAGCAATATTGAAGGTACGAATGGACATGCCCATTAAGATATTGCAAGATGTAAAGTTATAATAATAATAATAATAAATAAAAATAAAATAATTATTTAGTGTAAAGTATCCAATCCGGCCCTCGAACGCTACCTTTAAACCACACGTCCATGTCCCTATGTGAAAATTTTAATAACGCTTAGATTAAGCAATATACCAGCCATCCACCTTGCTATACATTAATAGTAATTTCGATGAAAATAAAGGTAAACTCAATTTACGCAAGTGTTTGTCTATAAATACAGACACGTTTAAATATAATATACTCCCTCCGTCTCGGCACAAGAGGACACATTTAAATATAATATACTCCCTCCGTCTCGGCACAAGAGGTGCGTTTCTTTTTTGCACAAGAGATATAATATTCAATGTGTATTTGATGAGAGAGAAATAATATTATTAATATATAGTAAGTATATGTATTAATATGTTGTGTGGGTCATGGAGATAAATTAATTATTTTGTGTGGATCCTATTTACTAAAAAGAGAAATGAACCTCTCTGGGATAAACGAAAATGATAAAATGCACCCTCTAACTTACAGCAATAGAAAATTGGAGTACTACTAATTATATTAATAAATGAGAACTTATAAAGTAGCTATGTCCAATATCTATTTCATAAACAGCATCAGAATACAAATACCGAAAAAAGAAATATATATAACCCGAAATAGTTGGCAGAGAAACATCATAAAATAAATGTGAACTCATCTGGTGACTACCAGTTCCAGTAACATCACAACCAATTTTTAACATCACAAGAAACACTAATGGTTAAATAATATCCATAGGAGCAGCACCTTCTTCAGGAGCAGCCAGACCTGTAGCAGTAGTGTCTGGAGCAGTAGCCTCCTCAGCAGGGGGAAGGGGTTCTTCGCCTACTACATCAAATTCTTCGATCAGTTTCTGCACAGTCTCTTGGTCCAATACATGAAATGACTCGCCCACACCCAATACGGCAATCGTGCAGATGGAGCTCATCATTTTTTCACCTTGCAGCGTCTCCCTCAACGCAAAAAGTGCATCTTTGATCAGATTTTCCCGTGATGAGTCTGTAAAGCTCTCAAACTTACGTTCTAAGTATGTCTTTGCAGCCTGTGACCGTGACCCAATTGCAAATGCTTGATACTCAAAGTAGTTGCCACTTGGGCAGTTGTAATATAGGTGAGCTCCTGATTCATCAAGACCACCAACCAGCAGGCCAACACCGTATGGTCGTTTCCATGATCGCTGTGTGCAGACCTGCAATAAATCAATGATGAATCTGAAGCTTGGTAATATGTTTTAGAGCTTAAATCTACGCAGAGCATGGAAAGAAGAACCAAAGAAAAATTGCTATATTCTTTTAAAATCCAACATGCTTAATTTGACATACACCAAATATTCGAACAAAAGGAAAAAGACTTCGCCAAATGGAAGAATTGAAATTTTGGAAATGCACATGAAAGCAAGAGACTATGACCAAACAAACATAACAGCATATAGATACAATTTAAAACCCCCCAAAAAAAAAAAATATGGACTACAAAACCCTTCAAAAATAAGCAACAGCAATACAATTAAGAATACAGGAGTCATTTTATGGGACAGCCCTGATAGTTATGTCAAACACACAACATGTAGCATTAACTTTTCAAGGAAAAAAAGAGCAAGTCCGTCAATTTCAATTAACATCGACCGGTATCTTAGCAACTAAAAATTAAAAAATTTGGCAAATGTGAGGATCAAACATATATAAGATTTACAGAGAAGCAAATTTTGAATGAACATCAGTAGTTGCACATGAAGAGGTAATATGCAGAAGAAACCCTTAACATGCAAGTTGACAATTGAAATCATCATTTTCCATCTAAAGGACACTATCGAGTCATGAGAAGTTCACAAAATATTATGTAAATAAGGCAAACTTATTTAACTCCAACGGAAGACAAAAAAATTAGCGAATTTGAGGCCACCATGATACACAAGCAGAAAAGATAAATGATAAAGACAATTTCCATATACACCATCTCCCAAAGAATCACCATCTCCTACCATTAGTTTTCCAAAGTTGACAGCTAGGGACTGATCCATCTGCAAATAACTTGCTGATGAGTTTCGTTGAGAATGATCCTCTTCTCACCAACCCTCAATTAAAGAAAAGTATATTTATTTCAAATTCCTATATTTTCCTATATGGTTGTATATCCTGTTTCCCACCGAAATTTAGGCTATGCTGAGACAGATTCTACACAAATTTCCTTAAGACAGATGAGATTAGTGAGAAATGCATCTAATCATTTATTGGCTTATTGTTACAAAATGCAATGAGGGACAATCTTTTCCTTTCTTTGCAAAAGAACTGCCAGCAGCAACTTTAATCATCTAACTCGTAAGCGTGCACTTTGCACCCACATCTTAGTGCTGGTTGCAACTTCATAGCCTTTTAATATTAAATCAAACCAACCAGCTAATCACCATGAATTTAACATAACAGACTTTTATAATGATAAATATCCACACAAGACACATTCCATACGACCCAAAACCCCTAAGTATAAAGAACACACCTAACCCTGAACAAAAAAGTAAAGCAGTTACACAAAATAAAGAATTCATAAAAAAACATTTGTTTCAGTATGTAAATTATCGGCACTCAATAAATGATAAACATATCTTATACAGTCACCAAGATATCCAAGGAAGTGATTAACCATGTGTCAGATGTCCAATCATAACCAATCAACTAATGTCCTCCCAACCCTAAAAAGCCCACATGCCATAACAGCTGTGAAGCTCACTACAACAAAAAGAATAAGCTGCTTTAAAAGAATTTCTCTGCTACCAAAAATCAGACATCACACAAGTTAGGATTTGAAAAATTGACAAGATTGTGCAAACAAAATTGTGTCACTAAAATTTCATTACTTAATACTCTGAAACTACACTTAAGCATGATAACAAGAAGCAGTCTTCATAGATTAACTACAGAGAAGCCGAAATACAAATTTCAGCCACACTGCAGCCAATCCTTCAAGGCTGATCTCTCTTCGTTTAAATGTTAAAAACATGCCTCACATTGCATCGGCATTTAGTGGCAGTTCTATAACATTCATAAGATCAGCTGGTTCCGACTATGCACCTTAAAGTTTATCATAACAATAAAACAGTGTTCCAACTGAACAAATTTGACAATTGACATATAAACACTTCAAAACCATGTTGTTTATAAGTTATAACATGGCAGTTCAAGTTTACCTATACCAAAAAATATGAGGACTTAAACATAAAAAAAACAAGAGATTCAAATGATAGTTTCTTCCCTTTTCTCTTCACGTGTGAATCCATTCAATCACATAATATAATTTATTATTAAAAACATTTGAGCTTAAGAAATCCTTCTGCACTCAAAAACCCTATGTGCGATTACTCTCTCAGTACGTGGTCTAAAATAAAAAAGATTTCTCTTTTCTGTAAGATTCTCAAAACTCTAAGTACATGAACCAAATAAAAGTTCACAAACGATATCTCTTAAAAGTCACATCAGTTTGAAAGTTTCCTATATCATCTACCCGCAATTAAAATTAAAAATAATTCAAAACGCAGAGCGTAACATTTCAACACATTATATTCTTCTCTCTTTTTCTTTAATGGAACACACACTAAAACCCTAATTCCGAAAACCATCCTCAAAATCATAAAATGCATCACAAAATTAGCACACAATAACAATAAAAATACCAAAGCCTTAGGGTTTAAACTAAAGGTAAAAATTAACCTGAGCCTTGTCCGCAAGTTGAACAACAAGGCGACCAACGGGAAGCGGAGACTCATACGCAAACGAATAATTAATGCACTCATTGCGCATATATCGGGAAAGCACCCGTCCATCCGCGGTAAGCCCGGCGATAGCGACGCCAATGTGGTCATCGACCTTGAAGATCTTCTTCTGGTGCGAAGAAAGCTCGGAACTGGCCTTGTTGACACGCGAGCACCACGTGAGTCTTCGATCTCAGCCCTATCGCCGCCGAGCCCTGCTTCACCGCCTCCATGGCGTACTCTACTTGAAACAACCTACCCGCAGGCGACCATGTCGTGACATCGGTATCGTACTGGTTTCTGAACATTTTGTATCTTTAGCACACTTATTCAAGTGATTTAATTTGTGATTGAAGGGGCCAAATTCATTGCTAAAGACATGATTCGAACCCCACCCTTTAGCAAACAATCTCTACTGGGACGCCTTTCCACCTTTTCTTCTATCACATAAGCTATGCCCTGGGCCTCACTTGTATTTAGATTCAATATTGAATCTGTATCACTCTCTCTCTCTTGGTCTTAGCAGCAGAGGACAGGAGGGGTTGCTTTTCTTTTTCTTCAAGCCAAGAGAGTAGAATAATTAATTATTAATGTTTGATTTGATTAAATTTTGTGGGTCTGTTGTGCCTATTTTAGAATAAATGGGCCAAATCAATTGTGTTCTGGGTTATTCAAATGGAGTATTTAATAGATGAGGAGAAGTGATAAGTTTGGAGTGCTAAAATATGGAGAAGTATATTTTTGAAAATTATAATGGAAATCAAATATGGGGTGATTAAAAATTGAAAAAATGGACTTAAAAAGTGGTAAGGGTGGGCCGCCCAAGTCTGACCCGACAGAAGAGTGCAGAAAATCAAACTCTCAAGTCCAAGAATGAAATACATGAATTCCAACATTCAGAATATCTCAACTGCTGATTTTTGACCTTCATCTTCGTCTCACCTCCTCCTTACAATTAAGAAATGGATCCGGAGCAGACGTTTATAAGGGTTCAGGAGCGATTTTCTGAGATGCTCACCCCAAGAATCAGGGCTAAGCTCGAGTATTTCTTCCTCCTCCTAGCTATTACCCTCTTCTGTATTCTCGTCGTTTTGCACGCCAATTATGTTCAACAGGTTACCTTCCCCAATTCTTTTGATTTATTTTCCGCTAATTTATATTCTTGTGTGTTCAGTGTCTGTTGTGGATGCTGGTGCGAGATTGTACAATTTTTTGTTGCTTCTAGGGGCTTTAGGGCTTCATTGGCTCAATTACTTCTTTTAATTTTAATTTATTTTATTTTTGTTACTTTTACCATTCTGATTATGGTTTTATGATGGAATGATGAAGCCTGGGTGTTCCAGTGAATTCTCCAGTGTCCAAATGTCTGATGCGCAGCTTATCCAGATTAAGGTATGCTGCAACTTATATTTCTCTCCTGATTGGAATCATACTTTTCTTGGAAGGGTCATCCGTAACTGACCCAGAATGGCTTGAATGATTCATTTGGCTGATTATGCAGCTTCTAGTTCCCGTGCTTTATTCTCCTATTCAACTAATTATATTTGCTTCTCCGTTACTTTCTCTCATGCAGATCACTAGTGCAGGATTGTGGTCACATAATAATGAGTCAGTGAACGACGACAAAGATGTTCATCATAGAGAAACTGAATCCAAGATTGAGAAATTGATCAGCGTGGAAAGAGATGACTTACCTTCTGTAGCTACAGCATCATGGTTAAGCTGGTTGAGCTATGATATGAGGACAATGGTGAAATTCCGTTTCGAATTTTGGAAGAACGAAAATGATGCTGTTCTGGAATCCCGACGAGAAGTTCCCATCGGCAGTGAAAGGGTCAAGCCTGCATCTCATAGTAGGTTCTTTAATTCACCCAAGGAATCTCTCAGAGCGGCAATACTACATATTGGCAAGAAATGGCATGGTCGATTATCCTTTTTCTTGAGATTAGCCAGGCGAATTCTTGGAGGTTTATGGGTCAGAAATATATGATATCTTTTTTGCTCTCCCTTTCTGTTGATAAGTCCGATGCAACTTTGTTTAGTACTTAGCAAAAATTTCTAATTAATCAGATCCCTATTTTCTTGCAGGACATTGCTGGTATAAATTTGAATTTTGATATTCCCAAATGGCTAAAAATTTTACATCTAGACAGGCTCAACTCCTATGCAGGTAGATTCTATCTCTGCCACTATTTTGCGCATGGTTACGTGCCATAGTTCCTTCCCAAAAATAAAAAATAAAAATAAAAATAAATAGAAAAAAGTAAATGAAAGAGAAAGAATTATACATATGCTGGTTAGTAATTTCATGGATCTAACCTCTGCGACCTGTCACCTGTGATGTGAACCTAGAAATTCTCCGTCGGATTTTTTCTTGTTACTTTAACATAAACTATATCTGGTTAGTCTTCATTACAATAATATGAGCTGTCTTTATTGTAGTTAGTGTTGTTAACTGTTAATAAGTAAATTTACATGTACTTCTATTTTTGGCCTGTATCTGGCCTCAGAAAGCGTCACATTGTTAAATTCTGTCACCTTTGCCTGTATGCCCTTTATGTGACTGAACTTTAATGCCGAATCCTTATCTCTCTAAAACTGGTGGAACCTCTCCATCCTAGTATTGATTGAGACGAAGTCACAGATGGCTGCATGATAACACAACAGGTTCAAAAACCTTCCTACTGCATAACTTTTACACAAGGAGTGAACTTGTATTGTTAGACGAGGAATAAAGAATTTTATTATGCTAAATAAAAAAAATAAGAATCTTTCTTTTGATATTGGTTTTGTTTTTGCCACAAATCTTAGACTGGTGAAGACCTCTTTTAGCTTGTTTACTTTTTCTAAGTGGCCTTTCCGCACTATAATTAACTCAATTATTCTCTTGTAACCTTGATATTAATATCTCAGTGCAGTGGCTGGAAAAGAGAAGCAAGGCATTAGAGCCAGCTTATTTGTATACCATGGAGAAGGTTTGTTGTAGTGGTTTGTTTGTCTTTCTTATTTTCTTTTCTGCATTGATCTATTTCATGTTGTGTTGCAGAACATTTTCAACTATTTTTCTTGTATAGGGTTATTTTTTGTTGCCAGAAGAAGCCCGATCAAGGCATGGAATACGTACCATTAATATCAGCATTTCGGCTCGACATAGTTGCTTTGGCAACCGGTAATATAATATTCTCTGGATGATGAGATAGCCCATTAAATTGAGTAGGTTTTTGGCTCTTTCTTTTGTGTTTTAGTGAAGGGTGGCATGTTAGTTTTAGCTGGGGTGAGAATTTTTTCAATGGATATTTTTTTTGGAAAAATGTCATTAGGATATTTGAGAACTACATCGGAGTTTTTCTGTTACTAACTGTATTGTGTGGAGTCTTTACAGGTTAACACCACAGATCAGTCTGCTTCCGTGTGTTAAGACTTCTCTTTATTATTTTCCTTAGCCTTGTTAGTGTTGGGCTCTTTTAGATTTTATTAGACATATTTAACTTACTTTGTAGGGAATCTGAGGCATGAAAAGTTAAAATGACCTCTTTACCAAAGGTATTATTGTTAGAGAGATAAATTGAGTGTGCAAAGAAAACTATATTAATATCTTCATTCTGCTATTAACCAGTTAGCATTCCCAAAATAAAGGTAATATCACGTATGATTTTAATTGTCTTAAGCCTTAAAAAAAAACTACAATTGGGCAAACTACCTTTTATTTCAGGCTACTTATGTTTTACTGATATGGTTATATTCAGTTGGCAGCAGCTGCTGATTAACCGGCTTGTCGGATATGACACTATTTTGATGAACAGTTTGCTGGATTCTCCTGGCCAAGGTATAAAGTGCTGGACAGGTTTCAATTTTATACTTCAAGTTTTCACAATGGCAAGTTTATGTTTCAGGAGAATTACTCACTCCTGTTGTCTACTGTACCATGCATCCTTTTCCCTAATTTTCTTACTTCTGGGATAGAGTGTTCTTCCATAAATTATAAGCACGGTAAAATGTGCTTCAAAGCTTTAAGATTTTCTGATCTTAATCAAGTACGGAAAGAGCCTAGGGTCTTGTTCTGTTAGTTTCATGTTTCCATCATTGTGATATATGTCATTGCAAATTTGTGCAGGTTACCTTTATAATTACCAAACAAAGGAGTTTTATAATCTTACCTATGCTCATGAGCAACCTGAAAGTTCTGCAAAGTTTGGAGGTTTGAGTATTTTTCTAATGTATTTTTCGTCCAGTTTGGGCTTCTTTCAGTGTTATTCCCATCAGAATGTTTCACATTTTTTTTGGTGCTTCTTGTTGGCAATTAAGCGACTAGCATGATAGATGGAGAATGCAGCTTGTTTAGATAGAGATTACATTCTCCCTCCCTCCCTCCCTCATTGATCGTGTACATACTATTTGCTCTTTTTGAGTCTGACAATACTTTCCTTGAGTAGGATGAGAAAAATAGATTATCTCTATGTTTGGAGATCCAGCTGGACCAGCTCCATTTTGATTTAAAAAAAAAAGTTTATAGATTTTTCTCAATTCAAATATTTAAAATTTACATTCATATGCAAGTAAACACTTCGGGGACTCAAATGTGTAAATTTTTGTATATCTTTCATGAAATGAATGTCATGCTAATACAATCCTAATATTTTGGATATGAAAAAATGCTGATATTGGGGGTGGGGGGTGGAATCTAGCGGAATGCTTTAACACTATTAAATATTAAATAGTTCGAACCATTATGGAATAGTTCATTTTCAAGTTTTATGACTTTACTTCTTGAGCCTGGTATTTTTGTGTTTCAGAAGGGTCTCTGGAACTGAATCGGTGACTGGTTTTAAGTCTTCCCTTTCCATTTAATTGATAGTTGGCGGCCACCATTTCGGCTGTTGTTGCTCTGTATGGTCATTTGTTGTCTTCTTGTGTCTGTAACTTCTTGAGGATCATAAGGCGGAATTAGCTCCTTTACTTCTGGTTATCCTACAGTATTCCCAATTGCTAGTGTTGCCATAATCTTCAAAAACGTCTATGCTATAAGTACATACCTGATAATGGTGGAATGTGACCTCTGCTTTTTGGCTACTGTGTTTTGCAGATTATCTTGTGACCAAGTGTGGTGTATTGATGATGTCCCTTTTTGTTTTCTTTACAACCACAATGTCAGTTTCATTTACATTGAGAGAAACACAGACTCGTATGCTGAAGTTTACAGGTATGTTTTGGCAGATGTACTGTTAGTTTAAATGGTCTTCCTTTTTATTGTGAATGTAATGCTTAACTACTTTAAAATGCATACATCATTGATTGCTGGTTTCCCATCATAAATTATAATTAAGTCTTCTTCATCTTGAATTTTAAACTGGGTGGTGATATTAGATCAAACAACTTGAGTTATATAGTATGCGTTAGCCACAGAAAATATTATGGTTGAAAAATTGTAATAGAGCTATGCATGCAGTATGTTAAAATATACTTTAATCTTGAAAGTTTTATTTTTGGGTGATTCCCCAGTAATGCGTTTGGGTCTCTAACTGTCTTTATTGCCATACCCCCTCCACTTTTTCAGTGCAGCTCCAGCATCATGTTCAACATGGTCTTCCAACATTTCAATTGATTTTTGTACACATAATTGAATCACTTGTCTTTGTACCGGTTAGTATGCAACTTCCTTTATTGATATCTTCTGCTCTATGTTTCCCACTCTCCCCCATTTTGATCTGATTCTTATGGTTTGACTAATACATCAGCTAATTTTGTCTCCAGATAATGATTGGAATCCTATTTTTTCTTTTTGAGTTTTATGACGATCAGCTATTGGCTTTTATGGTTCTAATTCTTGTCTGGATCTGTGAACTATTCACGCTCATCAGGTTATTCTTCCTTTTGCTTCCTCTTCACTACCTAATGACATAAAGAAAATTTCAAAAGCTAGAGAAGCAAGTTAAAGAGGGATTAAAGAATGTTGACAATTTTATGTTATGATTCTTGTCAAACTTAGCATATTAATTTTAAATATCATAAAACTATGCCACAGTGTCCCGAATATGATAAGTATTTTTGTAGGCTTTGGTTTTACTGTTGCCACATTAAATGAATTTCATCCGTTTGTTTTTCACTGTACTCACACTAGCTTCTGCATTTGTTTATACTAGCTCGGTACAAAGGGTTTTCTGCTGATAAGATGTAATATGGCTGAGGAATGCCTCCTAAGGTTGTAGTATGGGGTAGCTGTGCCTATATAATGTACAGTATGTATATTTAAAAGTATCAAAAAGTACTAAAAATGGTTGAATTCTACTTGGAAACATTTACACTGCATTACTTCCATTTTTAACATCAAATGCAATGAATAAAGTGCACGAACCTATAAATTTTAGCCTAATTTTTTTAACCAACTTCTGAGCATCCCTATTCTGATTCTGTTCTTGTTTTGCTTGCAGTGTTCGCACTCCAATATCGATGAAGTTCTTTCCTCGCTTCTTTTTACTCTACTTTTTAGTCTTTCACATATACTTTTTCTCATATACATATGGTAATTTTTTAATTGTCAGCTTCAGATGTTTGCACTGTCCAAGTCATTATTTTCTCTGACACAAGACTGCACATGCAGGCTTTTCTTATTTAGCTCTCTCAACTTCAGCAGCATTTATGCAACACCTTATTCTCTATTTCTGGAACAGATTTGAGGTACAGCATGACCAATCCGTACCGTCTTTTTATTTAAAAGCTATAATTGGGGTTGTGAGATTGAGAAGTTACATATGTTTTAAGTACCAGCATAAGCTTTTCAATGTCATGCAATGTCTCGCTTTAGATAGGTTTGGCAGGAGTTGGTACTGTATTTCGGAGACAGCAGCGCTGGGGGTTGTATTATAGTGGGGCAGCAGTTTGTAGACAGTTGTAGACTTGTAATGATACATAAGAACTTAGGAGGTAGAAGAATGGATGGAAGGAGATGGGAAGGCCACAATAGAAGTAAAAACACTTAGCTGGGTGACCTGAGAATGATGGCTCTCTTCTGCAGTCATCCTTCTTGTTGTGCGTGTAACATTTTCAAGATTTCAACAGTTACTGCGAACATGAATTTTAAAAATCTAGCATATCCCTTAAACAAAGTCTCCCCTGGTTTTATAAGAATGAGAGAATGAAGAACATTCCGAGAAGTGTCTATAATTTAACAAACTGTCCCAAATACTTGTGGCTGGGTGTTGTAAGTAGTTGAGGGACTAAATACTGTGATCCAACCTTTTTTTTTCCCTCATCTTTCGCGGTTAGTATTATTTGGAACAAAAAGAAGCAAATCAGAAAATTAATCACGAAAATGGAAATAAGGATGGTAGTTAGCCATGTCTTGTGATTTTTCTCTTTACCTAGTGAATATTAACGGCTTGTGAATTATATATTAAAAATATGCTCAAGGTCAATTTAAGGAAACTAAAATATTTTGCACTAGCTGGTGTGTGAGTGCTCAAGGTTTCTGTTTTCGAAGAACATTCATCTAAAGTTGTAGTGCAGAAAAGTATGTTACTGGATATCAGTGGTGGAGTTGAAATTTATCCTGCATTTTACATCAGTTAGTGTGTGTGGAGATTGATTACGGGTAAACTATCATGGCAGGTTCCTGCTCTGCAGAGGTTTATGCAAAATCGTAGATCACAATTTCAGCAGCATCCAGATTTTCATATAACATCTTCAACTATTCTTGCTTCAACATTACGAATCACAAGATTAAATACAAGGAACTCTGGGCCTGGGAACACAAATCAAGTTGGAGTTGACCCTGGAACGAGGAATGTTGCTACTGGTTTTGCTGGTCCAGAAGAACAGGCCAGTAATGTTAATCCCGATAGATTAGGGAATCCTCTTGATATCGGTGGCCAGCCCGTCCTTCGTCAAGCAGATACTGGAGGCGTTCCAGGGGCCATGAGTTCATTTAGTTCACTTTTATTGTGGATCCTAGGGGGAGCTTCTTCAGAGAGCCTAAACTCATTTCTTTCAATTTTTCGAGACTTCAGAGATCAAGGTCAAGTATATGCAGGACCACCACAGCAAGAAACTAATTCAGCACAGAACAATGGTCAATGAAGGTTAAGAGAAGTGTGTGTTTTACCAATTATTATTTTTATTAATAAGTGGGGTGGGGTATCTTGACATTTTGGTTCTGTAATATGTGATATACTGTGCGCAGGCTTCAGATGTTTGAAACATGTGGATGAACTCATCATAGACACTTGTGCTACTTACCAGTGATTTTGTGAGAAAGGCTAGCTCAGATGAAAATAAATGAAGGCTTGATCAGTCATGTCTCCATTAAGAGCAGCCCATACCATAACTACAAGAAATGCTGATTATACTATAATGTCTTTGTAGCTTGTGTAGAAGTGATTGGGCATTGAGTGCAAATGCAAAATCATCTTCATGAATCTATATGCAAAGATTGGGAAGAAATGTTATGTATGGCTTTCTGATGTCTCTGTGCATGTGATGTATGTATATATGTATAGTTACAGGATAGGTTGGCAGTCTTCTTTAACTCTAATGAGCTCACTTTCAAGGTTGAAGAGGTTTTTTAGCTGACAATTACCTTGTTTAAGAAATGTTCCTGAGCAGCCTAGCCTGATTTAAGAGTTTCATAATTAAATATACCCCAACTTGTATCTACTAACACGTTATTATTTTCAAATGACGTCGTTAGTGTTTTACGTGCTTTTCCTGTGTTGTTTAATTTGGTTTTAATCATGAAGGTCGAATTGAACTGACCTAGCTTTAAACACAACCTAGTTGAGTTAAAAAAAATATTTAGTTAGATTTGATGGGTTCATTATAATATACTCCATGTTGTTCTATTTGAGGGATTCCCTGGATACAGGTTCCACTGCCAAATGCAACAAATTGTTACAACTGGCCTTTTTCTCTGTGGAGGTGCATAATTTGACTTGAATGTTTCTTCAACACCGATGCTATATAATAATAATTATTATTAACATGTACTCCATCCGTCTTTCAATAGTTTTTACCTTTTTTTATTTTGAATCGCCTCACAAAAGTTTTTACCTAGTATAACCCCATAAAGGACTCCGCAAAAATAAAACTGGCTTGATTTGGTTGATGATTCAAAAAAAAAAAAAAAGCACAAAGGATTGTATCAAGGGAGGGGGGGAGTTGGAACCTGATTGGAGCTTGACCAGCACACATACAAATTTCGGACTTATATCTAGGATTCAACTGTCATCTCTCTAAACAATGAGCCATCGAGGCTAAATTATCTTTTGTTATCTTCAAGCTGAAACAAGGATACAAATCAAGAGAGAGAGGGAGAGTTCTATAATATACATAAAGATTCCTCAAATAATGAACTATGAATTTGATGTAAACAAGGGATATGGTAAAAAGGCAACAAGTAGAAAAACCAGCATCAAAGAAAGGCTTGTCCCACATTCAATTTAGAAACAGAGTTTCTCCTCAGTATAATAATCAATTTGCACATCTACGAGTGTAGTTGCAAGTGAGAGAGCCTGCTAGTGGCCAGAATACATTGCCTTAAAATTCAGTGTCAAAGCATGCTGTCATGATCTTCGAAACCATGGACCTCGCAAAAGGAATATAGCTTAAGCTATACCTGTACATAACAGAAACGGGCACCCACAAGTTTAGTGATCAACAATAAGGAAGATACTTTACCAGCTGCATTATACATCCATCATAATAATAAGAACCAATCTTTTCAACCTAACAACACTATAATATAAAGTACTCATTAAATCTTTATGGACCTTTGAAACCACATCCACAAGAACCAGAACATTTTAGAAATTTCTGTATGATTATTCTTCACAGAGTGCCTCAGTTTTATATGGGGGAAAATACAAAGCAAGGAATGATTAATATAATAGAATGAACATGATGTCAAAGAATCAACATATTAAGCACTTCCAACAGTGCCAAATCCTTGCCATCACGATCCTAATTCAATTAAGAGATTTCTTTTACATGGGAATAGTAACCCATTGAATTTCAAAGATTCACATTGGCGAAAGTAGATTAGAATAAGGTAGCAATCAGAAAGTGATGATAAAATTTTAAGTATGCCAGGTGGGTCAGTACCATATCCTATTGGAACTGAGGAGGGGTGGGAGTTGGGAGGAAGAGAACATCTATAATTCTTGTTTAAAAAAGAAAAGAAGAAGGAAGAAGTAGTCATGATGTAAATATATGCATTTCATACTTTATAATTGAGATTTGCAATTATTAAAAATTTTGATTGCTGATGAACAACTAAAACTGATAATAAAATAAAATGAAGGCCCAAATACAAGTGACTCTATTGCTTCTGAATGATTTAAGGTACCGATGAGGAATGTTATTCCTCAATAGATTCTGCGTACTCAAGATAGACAATAGTTTTAACTAACAAGAAATTATTCAAAAATAATCCAGACATACCAGATAAGAGCACCAAACTCCAGCACAATTGCCAGAAGTGTCAGTAACTTGTTCCGGACCTAACATATTTAATAAAATCTTAGAAATGAGCACAAAGGAAAAAGATTAAGGTAGTGAAAAAAAAAATGGTTATCAAAATACACTCACATAGACAGCACAAAAAAGCGCAATTATGATGCTAGAAATATATATTGCTGTAGCATATATACGAACTGGGTCGAGCATCATTGTCACTTGTCTTTTAGGACCAATAAGGAATGCTGTGCTGCCACAGAAAAACATCTAATTTAGCAACCTCAACTCCATTTTTCTGCTTGGTTGTGTTGTGTGATAAATAACGCAGATAACAAGCAAAAGAGACGGTTGCTACAATCTCATGAGCAGAATAATTGTCAAAAGAAAATGTGAGGTTCATACTAGTAACATCCACAGTTCCAAAAAGAAAAAAAAATCAAGCATATTTCATGAGACCGTCAAATGAATGACCTTTAAGGTGTGGTTGAAATGCTGAGGAAGAAATAGGCTGCTCAGTAATATGCAGAATGACTGAAAAAAAATAACCGAGTCACTGGATAAGTGTATTTTGACAAAACAAGACTACAAGAGTTTGGAAACACTGAAGAACAAAGGCTTTCTAATTAACCTGCAGAGCATAAATTTAGCAAGATATATAATATTAGGAAATATCCACCCTAAAGATGTTTAATGGGAGATCCATAATTCAATAAAATCCAGTTCTTCGACTAGATTCCCCACCCTTAAGACATGTGATGGATGTAAATATGTAATTGCTAATGCAATAACCTAAACGAAATGTAGGACAGAACAGACACTATCTTTTATCTATGGACACATACAGAAAGAGATATGTTGATGATGCTCAAGAGCATTTGTTATTAGGTATAAATGCAGCACACAGTTTGCTTATATCAGAAGAGATAGTGGGTATCATCCAGAACAAAAAACATCGACAGAATCAAAATGCAAGCGGTAACTAAGAGCATTATACAAAAACAAACCTTCCAAGAGCAAGCAGATTGCCAAAGGAAAATGTAATTCCAAATTTGATGGGATGGAAGAAAACAAGCATTGACTGTCAAACATTAGACAGAAATAAAAATGGGTCAATTTAAAGGTTACCGTTTGGCAAGTTGTAGAATATATGCATCAAAATCCATCATAGTACTTGAAATGAAATAATGCGCAAGCAGATGAGAGACACAGTTTGAAGTCGGAATTTGGGATAATGAAAGCATCAATGGTAACCTACCAAGAGTGTGCAAGTTATTCCAGCAGATAAGCAAATTGCAAAACCATAAAGTCTCTGCCAATGAAATAAAAGGGGTATAAGTTGATTGAGAAGGATATCAAGATTCAGGGGAAAGAGGAACTTGAGTCCAAAATGAGGAAATATATTGTATCATCGCATCTTGAAACTCGTAGAATCCGACAACCAGCAGCAATGATGGCAGATTTAGAGAAAATCATACCTGTTTGGTGGACAAAGTACAGTTGCGATTAAAATCATCGATGAAGGAAGATTCTTGCTGCAGTTCTTCATCGTCAACATCCATACCCACCAGCATTTTCATCTTCTCGAATGCCTGGTTCATCTTCTCCATTTTCTACCACTCTATGATGTGGCGTTGGAGATTTATTTTCTTTTCTGGTTAATTAAACTGTTATTAGGAGTGGAGTAGAGATTGCTGGTAAGATCTGAAATTGACAAGTTAATTTTTGCGTTGGATGATTATCCGACGGGCGACGGGTGAGAGATGAGCAATTAACTTCAAGCTCACACCACCAAACCTGAAACTGTCCCCCCAACCCACCCCACCCCTTCAATCTCATTTATTTATATTCATGCCCCTCTACTTTCCAATCTTAACAATACTAGTATACTACTTTACCTAACCTGTCCTCTTTTAAAAAAAAAAAAAATTGGAAAATTTATTACGGATGACTTTTGTAAGACGATAAACCTTAAATATTAAAGGGTTAATTGAAAAAAAAATCACGAACTTTACTCCTATTGTAAATTAATACTCATTTTTGAGAAATTGCAAAAAAATCACAATATTTAAGTATTGTTGCAAAAAAAAAAACTCAAAAAAGTCTTACTATTAATCACAAATTGAGTTTTTTTTGCAACAATACTTAAAAGTTGTGGTTTTTTTTACAATTTCTCAAAAGTGAGGATTAATTTGCAATAAAAGTAAAGTTCATGATTTTTTTGCAATTAATCCAATCTTAAAAAAGTGATCTTCGGATTAATGAAATGTGATACTTGAATTATTTTATGAACATTTTATAATATAAATAAAAAACGATACTTCTTATGTCTACTTTATTTGTTTTTTACGTGGATTAAAAAATATTATTATTTAATGTGTAGTTATTAATTGTATTAGTGAGCGTGTGAACTCCATATTTTAATTGTATTAATGAGTATATGTGAGTGAGTATGTGTGAGTCTCATATTTCTAAAAAGATAAATGAGATCTTTGGGGCACACATCCAAAATGAAAAAATGAGTATCTTTTAAATGAACGAATGTAGTAATATTTTTAATAAAAAGTGATAATAATAATAATAATTATTATTATTATTTTTGATTGAAAAAAAAAAGCAGGTATATTAAATAATGTGGGTAAGAGAATTGCCCTTATTGAGAATACAACAATTCTCGAAGATTTTACAATACATTACTACTTCAAGATTAATCTAAAATAATTACTACAAAAAAAACTTTGGTACATTTTCTCCGTCTTCGTAACAGATGATTAATTTTGTACAGAACTTTCAACAAATCCAATTCTAGATTCGAGCTTTAAGTCCTTCCATCACTTTTTCCAATGCAATCGACTCGTTTTTTTTTAATAATGACATTTATACTTTTCCATAACAATCAAACCACACATCCTCATAAACAAACCATGAACATATATCTTCCCTTTACTCCGTCTAATTAGTCTACTAAAATATAAATAACTAAGAGAAGGGTCTGAGAACATCAGAATGCCAATCCATTTAAAGCATAATAATTATAACCATAAAATTAGTATTTGAATGCCAATCCATTTAAAGCATAATAATTATAACCATAAAATTAGTATTAGACTGTACACAGAGATTAAACCTTAAAAATAAAGTATTATTTCCTTGATTCAAAATATAATAGACCACGAGCCATAACTTAACACTAAAAAATAAAATTATAATTGAATCCTAAAAATTAAATTCTAAAATAAAATAACACATAAAAATAATGGTATCATTGGTAATAATTCATTTCCAATTTAATTCCTTAAACGGGTTCATTTCTTCAAAATTCCATTAAATCATACTATGTTTATTCTCAGAGTATTTGGCTTTAGTTAAGTTAATAATTCAATGGGTCAATAACTACTCAGTAAAAAATTATCTTCGTATTTACTACGTAGTTCATTGACTTTTCAGAATACAAACTTTAATTCTGTATTTTCCATATTACTCATACTTAACATTAGTGTTAATAAGCATTTTAAAAGGAATTTTTAATATATACACGTATATCTCTCCAGATATTTCGCAACTAAATTTCTCATTTCCTCATTTCTGTATACGAAAATCCCACAAATAGGTATACATCAGAGTGAAATTCACATTATTGACTACTCTGTTCGTTGGATAAAGGTGGGGATCGATCGACAGTCATTTTCGTCGGTACTCGCTGAGGCGAGTAAGGGTGAGAATCAAAATACTGAGATTGTTTGTGTAATCGTTTCTCTTCTCCTTCTTTCAAAATTAGGGATTAAATTAGGGTTCTCAATGATTGTGCATGTTTTGTGAAATGATTCTGTAAGTTGATTATTTGGTAATCGCACAATGTACAGTAGTGTATACTAAGTCAAAGAGTAAATAATTGAACAATTTTTTCTTTGAATTGGGTCGTGTGTTTTAATTGTTTGTTAAATCTAATGATTTTGGTATTACGATGACAGAATTTAAGTGTTGGTGGAGAAGTTTTCACTACTCTCATATTTGAACATGAGTGTGCATTTAAACTCTTACTTATTAATCAAGTCGTGTAATCTTTTGTTGGTTTTTTTTATCATCAGTGTACATTAAAAGTAGGAAGAAAACGATTGTGCATGCGTTTATTTAGGTGTATTGAATTGCTTAACATTGATTTATTTCGAACATTAGTGTTCACTAGTGTATTTTGAACATTAGTGTACAATCGATTGTGCATTCATGTTGTTGACATGGTTCTTCGGCGTCTATTATGTGAAAATTGCTCAAACAATAGCATAGCAGCCAATTGTACATTGGTGTACTCTGAATTCATTTTTTGGGTGTTTACACTTACGGTGTGGAATTTGACATGAAATATTACTTGGGTTTATTTTGAACTGTGGTTTACTATAAAATGTATTCTAAATTTAATTTGCATCTTTATTTCACGTAACCTGTTTAGATTTTTTCTTGTTCGATCGTTTGTGAGATATTTGTGAATATTGGTGTGCACGTAACATAACTTGTATTGAACACCGATGATTAGAATTCAGATTTTTTTTTGTTTTTTTCAGTATTCACACCCATTTTCGAACCGACATATATTGTGAGATTTTTTTGAATATTAGTGTGCACGTGACTTAATTGTACCTTCGCAGTATGGGATTTGGCTTGAAATATTGCCTGAGTTTAATATATATTTTGGTTTACTATAAAATGTATGTAAAAGTTAATTTGCATTTTGATTTCACGTAACCTCTATATACATTGAACTAATATTTGTTTCCGTAAAGTCTCAGTAGTGGAAGAGTTGTTTGTTTAACAATTAGATTTCTAATTGTGACATCTTTTGTGAGATATTTGTGAACATAAGTGTGCACGTAACTTATCTTTTATTGAACATCGTGCTAGAAATAAATCCATAAACCTTAAACCTATTACGATTAACGAGATTTAAACTATAACGCGAAAGCATACCTTAATCCAGTAAATTGTCTGGGAGGAACATGAACTCGAAGATCGGTAGGTATTTGACCTTCTTCAACTAAGCATCCTTATTTATGGGACCGTCGTAATCCCTCCCGATGAGGAGAAGGGAAGACCATGTTCGGCTTAGTGTATCGGAGACCATAACCTATAAGCCTTTATATACTACACAACTGGGCTACCCATAATCACCTTAGTTATGTAGTATTTGAGTATCTACTCAATTGACCCATATTATTTATTATTATAGCACATGTACTTTTCACCTTAATTTGATCACTTAATTAAGTCCATAAAATAATTAAATAGCTAATATAATTGTATAATAATATACTGCCCACAATTAGATTATAATGGAAATTAAAATTTTCCAATAATCTCCCACTTGGGCTATATATTCTCAAAGCAATTATATCAAGAGTCCTTAGTTGCGCAACTTTAAGCTATTCCTCTTCAGGCTATACTTAACAATCTGGTCCATCTCATAGACTAATATGCTACCGCGGCATTCATAACATTACAAATCGTGGTTAAACCCCGACAATCATCATATCAGTATACTTAATGACATAGATCAAATATGGTGGGCAACATGGAAATTACATGCAATGTGATCAACATTATGTCTATTTCCAACTGGTCCAACTTTAATCTTTAGTGAGATCAATCCATAATGTAAAATATTACAAAATAGAAAAATTAACTTTAGTGAATTCACAATGAATTCAAAATCATCAACTTTATTCTGTAGAAAACCGAATTATTCAAATCAAAGTGTCTTAAAAAATTTAAAGAGCAATAAATATAGACTCCCACTAAACCAATGTATTCCAAAACCATATAATACCCAAATGAGTAGCTAGCTCAAATACAGAGCATTGAATACATAAGTGGCGAATCCTCATTTGGAGTCTATCACAATAAGCTCTACTAAAATTTTATCTACACAAAATACTTTCTTTAACAACTAAGAATTTTATGTCAATATGCTTGACTTATAGTACCCTTTTCGTTAATACTTTACTGCGAAATAACTGTCACAATAAACTTTATGTGACAAAACTTCGCAACCTTATTTCATGTTTGAATGCCCCTAGTGTGCTACTGATTCTGTTTTCATGGTTAATGAGCTAAATTGTTTGCTTAATACTTTTACTTGTATTGCTCTCCAGACCAACAGAAGATATAACTTGAAGTGGATCTTATACTGTATTGACATCCAACAAACTCAAAATCAGACTACTGTATGATCTCCTACTATTCTGATCTCTTATTTGCAAGCATGTTATCCTTAGTTCTCTGTAAATACCTTATAAAGATCAATGCTAAAATTACTTAAATGTCTACTTAATATACCAACAACATAAGCTAAGTTAGGTCTTGTGCAGACCTCATCATACAACAACTTCCAATAATCAAAACATATAGAATATTTCTATATTTCTTAAATCTTTAGTTTAACTTTAGAGCATTTGTTTGAGACTGCACTTGTCTCCCTTAGTTTAACTTTAATCTTCTCCCACTGAATCACATAATCATCTACATTTGTCTCAAAACCAGTAAGACAATTACATCATGATGATAGTTGTGATTCCTCTACAGGAAATCTTGCTTGAATGTATAGATGAATTTTCTTTAGTTCTTAAAATCATTGAGATCATTTCAATGTTACCATCAAAGAAAAATTATTTTACATCCATCTAATTTAATTCAATATCTAAATGTGCTATTAATGTCACGATTATCTTAAAAGAATCTTTCTCAATAACCGGATAGAAAATCCCTTAAAATAATGCATTCCTTCCATTTTGAGTATAATCCTTTAGCAAGATGCGAACCTGATCATCTTGTATTGATTTAAACTCATAACTTATATCATTAACCCACTTTCGAGTATTTGGACCTTACATGGCTTTATAAACATTGTTTAAATGTTCTACCATTAATTTCATAGTATCCTCATTATTTAAGAGAAAAACTACATAATCATCTGAATTGTCTTTCTCTCTACTCTAGTGGTTTACTTAGTGACATTAATTCTTGAGGTTGTTGAATTTGTTATTCCTTAAATATTGTTGACATTGTCATATCGTTATTATGGATTTGCACCATTCTTAAAAGCATAAGTGGGATCGAAATAGACTCATCCTTAAAGATAATGTCTCTAATATTATTATTCTCCCCAAATCAACATCCTCAAAGAATACCATATTACCCGTCTCAAATATCATCCGATTAATTGGATTATAAACTTTTATCTTTATTCATAACCAATAAAGTAGCTTGTATTTGTCTGAGTCCAATTTTCTTTAGTAGATCCCAATGATCTAGCCTTAGTTGGACATTATTATATGTGAACTCAAAGAGTTCTCACAACTACTTTGGTTGGAACTTTATTGAGACCATAAGCTGCAATCTTTAGTATTTCTCCAATTATTAATTGGGGATCCATCACATGACACCTTGTGCAACATAACCTCGTCTATGGACAAAAATTAACTGCAGGGTTAATCTTGGTTTAATAATCAAGTATTGATAATAAGTTCTGTCAAACAAAAGTCTATCTATGGACCGAAAAATGTTCACATGAACAATTTAAATAATTATCACATACTTATTATCACATGTATGTTATTATTCTGTCAAACTATGCCTACCTACGAGCCGAACACAGAACACATAAATAATTCCACACTCATCTATGTAATTTCAATAAAGTCGCACTCCACACACAGAGGCTGCTATGATAACATGATGCTTTGATTGACTAGATTGAAAAATTACTAGACTAATTAAATAAAAGGTTAATTGCAAAAGAAATACCGAACTTTACCTTAGTTACAATTTTGTCCAAACCTTTAGGATTTTGAAAAAAAAACATTACCTTTAATATTCTTTGTAAATTACACCCACAGTCAATTTTATCTTGACTAACTACTGACTAGGCGCCACGTCATGCACCCTCCTCCTTCAACAATAGCTTCTCTGTCAACTATGATCTCGGCTGCCATCTCCACCAACTTCATCTTTCAGTCTCTCAGCCTCTTCCCTAATAATTTTCTCCAAGTTCCTTTTGCCTCTCATTTTCAATTGCCTAGTGGCGTGGATTGCAACATGATTTGGTCCCAATCCCAATTTCTTCTTCAATTTCCTTTCTTTTCTCTAGGTCTTCAGCCCTCGCGAGTCGGGTGCACCATACTACTTTCAACCGATTCCTCAATAATTATTTGATAAGACTAAAATTAAATTTACCAAATTGTAGATGCACCAACAGCTTGTACTCAACTTCATGATCATCACCTTCATCAAGAATTTTGAAAACTTATCTGGCGAGCTTCTGACTTTTTTGCGGATCAATATTTTGGTCATAGGCTTGTGATATTTTTCTTTGAAGTCAATAAGCATTGATATCCTGCAGATTTGTCATCCCCTCAATTGCTTCTCTCTCCTCGTCATCATCAATCCACCCATCTGCATAGCTGAGATCCACTAACGTCTGACACCCTGCAGCGATGGGAATAGGGAGTGGCCTTCACGATCTCCGGCAGATCTGACTTGCAATGGCAGCGTCGGGATCAGAGAGCCAGTGACGCGATGATTACAGTGCCGTGTGTGTGGACTTCTGATTAGTCATTTATAGTCGGGATGACTAATTAAAGAATTTATCGAACCACAGGAAGGAAGGTACTAGGGTCTAAGCGATCTCGTGTTCGTCATAATATTATAGAGATGATCATGAAAGGGGATGATTGATCAAGAAATGACAAAATAAACAAAAGGATAGATGAATGGAAGATGGATGAATGGGCCAAGTAGATAGAGAATGAGACTAGCAATACTTATAGTATGAAGAATCTAGGTATCATGCAACGAATTCATATGTGTCATGGATTAATAACTAAGGGCCAACACGAATTCCACCTAAACTTCCTCTTGAGATGGATAGGTTGTAGATCCTCACAAAGGTTTCAAAATAGCTCAAAGGTTGGTTCTCAATCAAACAATTCCAACTAGATACTAAGTTCAATTGGAGAGTCCCCTCACACGATCAATTGACCTCTCGATCTAACCAATCAAATGTTTTATCAAAGGGTTCTAAATCCTAAAGGATTTCTCAATCTCTTTACAATTTATAATGCACATGAAGAGTTTGATGAAATGATTCAATAAACTATCCTAAACATATAATTGATTTCTCAATCTAATCACATGCCCATGACAATTAATCACACAAATCAACAATACAAATCAAGCAATTAACAATCAATGATAGAAAATTAACAAATCCAATCAACGTATGAATTCAATTGTAAAATACCCAAAATTATCCAATACAATTCATATTGCTAATCTCACAAGGGAGATTAGCCTCTCATATTCATAAGAAAATTAACATAGACATTAAAATCCTTACAAAACATGATAAACAATAAGGTTTCAATACAAAGTTTGGATGAAAACTCCCTTGGATGTCTCCAATGATGATCTTTTTCTTCCCCTTGCAATTCACTTCTCTTCCTTGCTTCTCTAACTACTTGGATGAAAGATTTGATGGTGGGATGAAGATAAATGATATGGATGAAGAATGGAGGAAATGAATGCTGAAAAATGAAGGAAAATGTGTGTGATATGTGTGCAGGGGTAAAACCCTTGAAAAATCTCCTCAAATATTGAAGTATTGGGTATTTATACACCTTGGGAAGCTTCTAGAAGAATTCTGATTTTTTTTGCAGAAAAAGCACCTACACGGCCACAGGGGTGGCCATGTAGGCATTTCTGGTGACGAAACTCGTCCAAAACACACAGGGCCGTGTTCAGTACACACCCCGTGTAGTTGCTGGCCGCGCAGTCTCACTGTTTTGAGCATAACTTCCACATCCGATCTTCGATGGTAGTAATTCTTGCGCTCACACGATCCTCTTTTCCTTGGCTTTCTATCCATTTAAAGATCTGACAAAAATTCCAATATTTGAAGTTGTAACAAGTCATGCAAAACCGTGCTGAGTAGGAACAGCTTGCGCGACGTCACCATTTTAATCATAACTTTCTCGTTTGGGCTCCAATTGAAGTGTTTCTTATACCAAAATGATCCTCTTTTCTGTGGCTTTCCAACATGTATCACACTTCTAGTTTTGAGCTCCAAAAGAATATAGAAAAATTGTGCAAGTTAGATGTGTGTTTTTCAGCATTTTGCTTTGACTCATTCTCCCTCGTTTCAACTCCGAATTGAGATCCGTTTTTTTCTACGTCTTCCTTGTTGCGCCTAGAATCTCTTTTTATCTGGAAATCTTATATTTAAATTCATTCTCAGATATATCCATAAAAACACAAAACACCACCAAATAGAATACAAATACGGATAAAATAACACTAAAACACATTTAAAAAGACACTAAAATTTAGGTGAAAATATCACTCATCACACCCCCAAACTTAAAGTGTTGTGCGTCCTCCCATAACAAAAATAATAAACCAAGAGGAGTGATTTTCACCTAGAAAAAAACTAAATGAACGTAAGTAATAACACATCGATAGCAATAAGAATTACAATTTATGCTAAGTCATCCTACAACATTAAAATCATAACATGCAAAAAATATTAACAAGTTCAATCACAAGAAAATAATAGTGTAATATAGTCCCTTTTAGTCAAAGCCTCACATAGGTTATAAATGTCACTCAACATTCTTTAAAGTGGTAAAACAACACTCATCAATCGATTCGCTCGACTCGCTATAAGCTTGCTCGTGGACTACATTCACAAACTACCAAAGTTTCCATTAGTAATCAAAAAGGTCTTTAATTAGGATGTAATGATAGGCTCTTTAGTAGGGTAGGAAGAATATAGGTAATAGTAACTAAACAAGTATAAGTAATCGAAGAGGTAACTACTTTCTTCCATTCCTTAACAATTTCTTTCTTCCTTTTTTTTCTTAATTGATCACAAGCACTATCCATCAACTTTTCTTGAATTGATCTTCTTTCAATGCATGCTTCCTTCTTTGAATTTTTATTTTCTTAAGCATCTTGTTGTTCTTTTACTCATTTCTCGTGTTTTGAGGTTGCATGTTCATTCTTGTTTTTGCTCTTTTCATCCTTTTTCTTACTTGTTTTGCACAATCAATCCTTTCTAACTTCCATCTCCTCAATCACTCACACAAAAGGGTAAATATATATGGCTTAAGTGGGTAATTAAGGCTTGTAGTGTACTTATATCACAATAAATAGGCTTAAAGGCTCAAAATGATTGACTAGGGATGATGTTCATGGTAGGAAAATATATGGCAATGACAATTAAATAACAAGGATGACCTTAGATCATTTCACTAATCTTCACAAATCGGGCTCGTTCCTATAGTCCTTGAGCAAGTTCTAGCTTATCAACACTCAATCGATCCACTCATGAAGAAATACCATGTATGCATGGTTGAAGCACAAATTCTCACAAACTTATGCATTGGACCTTAAAAAACTTATTACACCACATTCATCTAAAAATTTAACAAGTTAAATAAAACATGTCACAATTTGAAAGTGTAGAGATTCTTAATCATAATTTGTCATCACTTACTTCCAAAACATGTCATCACTCACATTCAAAAATGACTCACGACATCCCAAAACAAACCACCAAGACAATCCCTAAACAAGAATAAGAAAACACACAAAACATAAAATAAAGACACAACAAACAAGAAACAACCAAAAACACAAAACATGCAAAAACAACAAAATCATCCATCATTAGAAATTTAATCAAACATTCATATCATCCATGACAATTAAGCTCACAAACATCCCAACCTTGATTGAAAAGGAAATCCTAAATTACGCAAATAAACCTCTAAAAACATAACAATTGAAGTATCATGCTAATCACATCAATCCAAATCAAAATCAATTAGAAGTGATAGGGTATAGAGTCAACTCCCTCAATAGACATTTGGTAGTGGAAGTTGTTAGCTCCAAGCTCCATTCATGCTTCCAATACCCTTCATTCATGCTCAAAGACTCATCAAACACCATTAGTTCAACAATTTCCTTAAAATATGGACTATCATGCACTTCAACAAAACCAAACGGATCAAAATCAAACCAAAACTCATTAGAAAAATTTTAAAATTAGCCCAAAAATTCAAAAAGTATATGCTTTCAAGACAAAGTATGTCATACCACACCATATCCCCCAAACTTAAATTGAAACAAGAGTTTTGAGGTAAGTTTGCAAAAAGTGGTGTGACTTACTTTCACACTTCAAATCAAGCACTTATCGTTTCTCCGAAACGCATTCTCCTCACGAGCACAATCAACCTACATACTAAAAATGCAAAACAAGCAAATCCATCAACCTTATTGAAAGCATTAAACAAAGCAATAAAGATAATGATGGGTTGCCTCCCATTTAGCGCTAAGTTTAACGTCTTCAAGCCGGACGGGATATGGAGAACTCATCGGAATGACCACAGATATCTTTCGTCCTTGCCATCAAATTTTAACCGTTGTGCTTCTTCCTCTTTTAAGAATTTATGGCAAGTGACGGCCTCCATTGCATCCTTCGAGCATGACTTCAAAAATTTGACTCTCTTGAGCTTACACTCCATTGCCCTTTCCATTCTTGAACACCATTTATTTCTTCTTACCAAATAGATCCCCAACATCTCTTCGAGTTCTCTTTTGTTTCTAAGGATATGAGAAGAATCAATAGGTAAGACAAAGTAAATGTAAACAATATTATCAAATTCAAAGCAACTTAAAGAGTTTAAAGGTTTATAAATGCTCATTTCACTCTTTAAGTTATCATCACTTGCTTCTTGACTTTGTTCCTCTTCACCAACATCATTTACCTCAATAGGCTCTTCAAACCCTCATTTGATTCTTCATCTCCCAAATTCTCTTCTTTTTCCAACTCTTCTTCAACTTTGCTCTCTTCTTCAAGTTCTTCAACTTGTTGAAAATTGGTCAAAACACTTACAATTTGGCTTACTTGATGCTCCAAAGCTTATAACATCTTCTTATTTGCCTCATTTCTTGCTTCATCTCTTTTCCTGTCTTCCTCTAGGTTTGCTATCATCATTTCAATCAAGACTTCTAAAGATGATTTTTCTTCCTCAACTTGTTGAAAGTCTCCTCTCTCTTGGTTGTCACAATTCCATCATTGAATTAGTGGATAATTCCCATGAAAACTTCTCTCATAGTTATTTTGAAAATTTCCTTGGAAATCATCCACTCACATGAAAGAAGAATTTCCTAGTTGATGGGTAGCATCCTCCACTCTTCTTGCTCCATAAGGCTAGGAATCGACACACCTTGCACATTGTGACCACCCCCCAAACTTGAACTAAACAAGACTTGACCATAAGCACCTTGATTCATCATCCTTATTTGTCTTGTCAATTCCAAAGTAGCGGGGGTAATTATCTCAGATGATTCAATTTGAAAAAAACTTGACTGAGGATTTTGACCTTCATCACTACCTTGAGCACATCTTCTATATAATTTCAATAAGGCGTAATTTTGAAACGGAGGAGAAGCGTTGGTGTTGGGATTTGGTGAAGAATAAGCACATGCTTGATAAGAGTGGAATGTATTTGCATTGTAAGATTGTTGACATTCTCCATTTCTTCCTTGATTGTAGTATTGAGAGCCATCTTAATCTATTTGGAAATTGTAACCATAGTTGCTCTCATTCATATAGTCTCTTGATTGTGAAGGTGGAACCTTTGCAATTTGATCCCCACAGATATTTGTGAATTGGTTCCAACCATCCATTTAAATGCTCTTCTCAAGGCTTACTACAATTCTTCTTCAAACTTTTTACTTTTGGTTTTGATCCCCCTTCCTCTTCTCTCAAGGTAGTTTCTACGTACATATCAAAATGAAAAAGTGAGATCAAAATTTTTAAAACAAATAATGAAAAGCAATAAAAATATCTCTAGTAATACCAATCGAAACACTCCTTCGTTAAACCACTAGCAACCATTGCCTCCCCGCCATTTGATTAGTCATTTGTAGTCGGGATGACTAATTAAAGAATTTATCGAACCACATGGAGGAAGGTACTAGGGTCTAAGCGACCTCGTGTTCGTCATAATATTATAGAGATGATCATGAAATGGGAGGATTTATCAAGAAATGACAAAATAAACAAAAGGATAGATGAATGGAAGATGGATGAATGAGCCAAGTAGATAGAGAATGAGACTAGCAATATTTATAGTATGGAGAATCTAGGTATCATGCAACGAATTCATATGTGTCATGGATTAATAACTAAGGGCCAACACCAATTCCACCTAAACTCCCCCTCGAGATGGATAGGTTGTAGATCCTCACAAAGGATTCAAAATAGCTCAAAGGTTGGTTCTTAATCAAATAATTCCAACTAGGTACTAAGTTCAATTGGAGAGTCCCCTCACACGATCAATTGACCTCTCGATCTAACCAATCGAATGTTCTATCAAAGGGTTCTAAATCCTAAAGGATTTCTTAATCTCTTTACAATTTATAATGCACATGAAGTGTTTGATGAAATGATTCAATGAACTATCCTAAACATATAATTGATTTCTCAATCTAATCACATGCCCATGACAATTAATCACATAAATCAACAATACAAATCAAGCAATTAACAATCAATGATAGAAAATTAACAAATCCAATCAACATATGAATTCAATTGAAAAATACCCAAAATTATCCAACACAATTCATATTGCTAATCTCACAAGGGAGATTAACCTCTCATATTCATAAGAAAATTAACATAGACATTAAAATCCTTACAAAACATGATAAACAATAAGGTTTCAATACAAAGTTTGGATGAAAACTCCTTTGGATGTCTCAAATGGTGATCTTCTTCTTCCCCTTGCAATTCACTTCTCTTCCTTGCTTCTCTAACTACTTGGATGAAAGATTTGATGATGGGATTAAGGTAGATGATTTGGATAAAGAATTGAGGAAATGGATGGTGAAAAATGAAGGAAAATATATGTGTGTGTGTGTGTGTGCAGGGGTGAAACCCTCGAAAAATCTCCTCAAATATTGAAGTATTGGGTATTTATAACCCTTAGAAAGCTTCTAAAAGAATTCTGATTTTTTTATAGAAAAGCATCTACACGGCCATTGTACGGTACACGGCCACAGGGGTGACCGTGTAGGCTTTTCTGGTGACGAAACTCGCCCAAAACACACAAGGCCGTGTTCGGTACACGCCCCGTATAGTTGTTGGCCATGCAGTCCCACTATTTCGAGCATAACTTCCACATCCGATCTCCGATGGAAGTAATTCTTGCGCTCACGCGATCCTCTTTTCCTTGGCTTTCTATCCATATAAAGATCTGACAAAACTTCCAATATTTGAAGGTGTAACAAGTCATGCAAAATAGCACAACCGTGCTGAGTAGGAACAGCTTGCGCAACGTCACCATTTTAATCATAACTTTCTCGTTTGGGCTCCAATTGAAATGTTTCTTATACCAAAACGATCTTATTTTCTGTGGCTTTCCAACCATGTATCACACTTCTAGTTTTGAGCTCCAAAAGAGTACAGAAAAATTGCACTAGTTGGATGTGCGTTTTTTAGCATTTTGCTTTGCCTCATTCTCCTTCTTTTCAACTCCGAATTGAGATCCACTTTTTCCTACGTCTTCCTTGTTGGGCCTAGAATCTCTTTTTACCTGAAAATCATACATTTAAGCTCATTCTCATATATTTCCATAAAAACACGAAACACCACCAAATATAATACAAATACGGATAAAATAACACTATAACACATATAAAAAGACACTAAAATCTAGGTGAAAATATCACTCATCAACTTTATGAGCAGATGCTGACGATGGTAGTGTGTGGTGGAGGACTTGTGCGGGACAGTGATGGCGATTGACTACGAACCAGGCGGTGGGCGAGCAACCAATCAAGATGAGAATAGAAATCTCTACTGAGGAAGAAAGCAAGACTCAATTTTGGAAGAGAAAGCTAAACGACGTCGTTCCAACAGAGATAGAGGGTGACATGGCGCCCAGTCAGCGGTCAAGGAATATAAAATTTGACTGTGGGCGTAATTTGCAATAAATATCAAAGGTGGTTGTTTTCTTTGCAAAATCTCAAAATTTGGACAAAATTGCAACTAATGTAAAGGTGGATATTTTTCTTGCAATTAACCCTTAAATAAATATTTTGAAATAAATATTTATGTTTAATTGAACGATATTAAAAAAATATCTCCGAAATATAATTTAATTAAATTCCACAATCTAAATAGGAATTTATGATGATTCACCAATATTTAAAATTAGTAAAAGATATTTTGACTGAATTTGGTTCTTGAATCCTAATAACCCAGAATGTTCGTATATCTAGCAGATAATTAATGTAATACTTTGAAAATTACAATTACAAAGATAATCACCATTTTCAACGTACTGATACACGCAACATCAAACAGACGATCACAAAACTTATTACTGTCATGTTATCAAATGTATGCCTATATGTGACCAACATTAATCAAGATGAGATAGTGCATAGCCTGGATCTCATTGCGCACTTCTCCAGAAAAGGTATCATGAGTCAAAATATGAATTAAGAAATGAATAATTTTATTATATCATAAACGAGATAGTGATCCTGTATATCCAATAAAGGCATATTGAATAAACTCAATTACCACGCCAATTGCCACAATACTACATGTGATCACCTAATACATTAGTTTTAAAATTTTTAAGCTAAAGAAGGCAATGCAATGGTTAAATCACATAATAATAACCAATTCTTTTTATTAATAATTGGTTAACATAAAAGTGACCCACACCTGATAGCAGTCGGCAGTGCACCCACCCATTTAATATTTTATTCGCTCAACCAAATAGAAATGATTGTACTTTAATATCAATTATGCATCATCAATTCTGTATTATGATAACAAGTATCTATATGTTATCTTTATGTTAATTCCATATGTAGGACATCAAATACCAAAACAAGCAACTTCATACTTAAGTGAATTATATCAATCACTTATGTCACATATTAAAATTTAAATTAACAGCAATTAAAGCCCATTGGAGTAATTAACCTTAAAATAATTCAATTTATTTCCATTCACAATATTTAAGGTTCCTCACATAAAAATTGAAATTATACTCCTCTATTGTTAATTAAAGCAGTGAGTAATTAAACTCTGTGGTGAAATTCTCAATGGCATACACAAAATATCAATCCTTTAAAGAATTTATCTCTTACCATAATTAGGATTCCTAATTCTAATTTTGAATAAACTAAATTAGACAACTATCACTTTCCATAATAATCAGTATATATGCTTAATCATATTAATAATACTGATAAATATATATCATATCTACCATTGTCAATTAATGATCAACAACGTGTGTAGCTAATTGCAAAATAAATGGGATTAGAAACTGTAGTGATAAATATCACACAATCCATATCAACTCCGAATGCTCTAAATATGATATGTATACATACATGCAATTTAAATAGTAATCTATTAAAATAAATCCCAACCACATTAATCAGTTAAATAATAATAAAATTAAAAAAAAATTATTTGATAAGCAAATGTCACCACAATTTCTCAACTATGACATCACTGTATGTCTCAACCATCACATTTTCATTATTGTTCTCTAATGTGATTAGAGTACATGTGTGCCAAAAAATATGTAACGAGATTAATTACACAAAACGCAATGAATATTAATGCATTAATAGCGCGAGTCAACAACAATCAATCACGAACGGAAATAGGTAAATAAAAAAATATACCAATTACCAAATCTGAAAATTAATTTGATATCTCATAATAAATAAATCCAATTCACAGTTACAAAGTTCATTGTAAACAAATTCACGTCTCATTAGCACTCATAAATTTTATTCAATTTATATAGCTTCTTTATGAGTGAAATCCACAACTTTATAACCACTACAAATCGTATGATGATAAATTCAATTATGATATATTATATCATCAATACAGGCGAATGTAAACTGAAGGCACAAATTGTAATAATTAAAATTTTATAACAAGCCATGTATGTGGGCATTAATATGGCCACTCAATACCAAAATAAGAAGAGCAATAACAAATCACTCATAACAGAATTAAAATATCATAATGATAACCTGCGCACTTAATAGCTTGGGAACACTTAATTAACCCACTTAATAGCTTGGCAACACTTAATTAGCCGTGCACCCGAATCAGTTAATGATAATAGAATCACAATTTCAAGAATAAATACCAATTCATGGTCCCATAATTCATCGAAACAAATAACCGTGAATCATTGAGAAATTTTAATCTCCAAAATCAAAATTGTGGTTTCGCAGAAAGATTCAAATACAAATATTTGGATCAAAACACAATTTTATTATGACAGATCTTAGAGAATCATAAATAGGGTGACTTTGATACCACTTGCTGGAAATAAATCCATAAATCCATAAACCTTAACCCTATTACGATTAACGAGATTTAAACTATAACGCGGAAGTATACCTTAATCCAGTGAATTGTCTGGGCGGAACACAAACTCGAAGATCGATAGGTATTTGGTCTTCCTCAACTAAGCCTCCTTATTTATTGGGACCGTCGTAATCTCTCCCGATGGGGAGAAGGGAAGACCATGTTTGGCTTAGTGTATCGGAGACCATAACCTGTGAACCTTTATATACTACACAATTGAGCCACCCATAATCACCTTAGTTATGTAGTATTTGGGTATCTACTCAATTGACCCATATTATTTATTATTATAGACCATGGACTTTTCACCTTAATTGGATCACTTAATTAAGTCCATAAAATAATTAAATAGCTAATATAATTGCATAATAATATATTGTCCATGATTAGATTATAATGGAAATTAAAAATTTTCAACACATCGGTGTTAAGAATACTAATTTTGTTCTTTTTTCACTCTTCACACCCATTTTATGAACCGACGTATATTGTGAGATATTTGTGAACATTGGTACGCACGTAACTTAATTTATTCTATGTATTTCTTATTAGGTTCAACATGGCAAAATCAACACCTAAAAGGAAAAAAGTGAGAAATGCCTCACGTGAAGAACACTATGTCCAACATAATAGTGAACACCAAAGGCGGTCTAACAAAGATAAAAAATCCAAATCTAAAAATAAATGTGATAGAAGAATTGTAATTTTTTTTGATATCATTGGTGAATTACTAGAGTTTTGTAAGTAATTTTTAATATCTGTTTCATAATTACATGGTTAAACAAATATTTACGGTTTCAAGAATCTGATTTTATGTATAAAACAGAAATGCACATTGGTGTACATTTCATTCATGTTTATTGATTGTACAATTGACAATCGTTTCTGGACCTGTTTTTATACATAAAACAGTATTGAACATTGGTTTACATTTCATTCACGTTTATTGACTGTACAATTGTCAATCGTTTTTTAACTATTTTTATACGTACATAAAACAACATTGTACATCGGTGTACATCCTATAAAAACTCTTTCATTCTATTAATCGCATAAGTTTCTAAAGCCACAATTTGGAGGATCTAATGTCTTCCACTCATGAAGGTCGCGCAATGATCCAGAAGGCAGTCTCGAGAAGTAGCAGGGGTTCTCAAGATATGCGGAATAGATTTCAAGAATGTCTAGATGGAAATCCTCCCAACAAAATTCGAATTCAGTATCAGAATATATATAATTTTTTAGGCCAATCGTTTCATGATGGATTCGAATAATTTGGCTGCAGAATTGTCGTTGATCTGGAGAGAGAAATTTATGTATTTTTATGGAAAGTCAATGATTAATGATACATGGAAACTATTAAGGGTAAACTTGGAAAAAAAATAACAGAATGTATAATTCAATTTGATTTTGTATCTTCTAGTAATTAGGCTATTAAAACTTGTATCTATATTAGTAATAAACCCTACAATGGGATCTCTAAAAAAAAATTCCATCCGTCCCGAAATAATAATTACGTTTAATTTTTGTACGAGTATTAAAGAATATAATATTTTATTATGAAGTGAGGTGAGAAAAATAATATTATTTTATAATATTAATAATTATATTAGTGTTATGTGTTGAAAATTAATTTATTCAAATTTTCTAATTATTAATTATTTTGCTTTTCCTAATCTTTAGTTAATTTATTTTTAATTATCGTGTCTTATTTGGTGGATTAAGTTAGTTCCTATTTGTTAGGAACGAAAAAGTCTTTCTTTCTTCTGCAGGAGAGAAGAACGTGAGAATGTGGAATACAAAAGACTTAAGATAGAAGTTGCTTCGTGGACATCAAGAAGTGGAAACATCGTGGAGTCATGGGAGATGAACTTGGTCTCAAAGGAAAGCAGAACATGGGCTGAACATGCTTGGATAACAAGGATTTTGGTTCTATGAAATAGGATCATTGTCTTCTCACTTTAGATATACAGATTATTGACATTACACATTGAGAGTTTTTAGTGTCGATATTTTAGTTTTGGATATCATTCTTGATATTCCATCTGTGAATCCTATGTCTAAGGATTTAGAATAGGATTTCTTTTTCGTGTTTGATTTTCGTGATTTATTTTTGTAGTCGTCTTGAAAGTTTTAATAAGAAAGTTTTTCGCCAGTGAAGGCATCACAAGTCTTACGACTTGTGAGAAAGTTAATTCTGGTTTCTTCTTTTTATTCTGCTATGCAACATGTTATATTCTGTGTCTCGACACCCTTTATGTCAAGACATTAATATACACATTTTACACTCTATTCTGCCTTTTAAGTTCACGCCGCTTTTGACCCATCTCAAATTATTTTTCATTCGGCGCTCCTCCAACACTTTCATCATGTATAAACTCAGAGATATACTAATTGTTTTTTTATGGGTTTCATTTACTACAAAGGAAAACATAATTATTAAAGTGAGACACCCAGTTTATTTATCTTCTAAGCCAGCAATAAAAAATAAGAGGCCTAATTGAATGCAACCCAAGGAGTGAGTTACAATATCCTTTAAAACTAATAAAAAATAAGAGAATTTTCATGTTCACTCATTATTGATCGTATTCACGGGCTTTATTAACCCATATATTAATTTTTGTAAATCAAACACTCCCTTCTGCTATGTTTAATTTCAGTTTTAAATTTTAATTTTTTATTTTTTAAATCAACAACCAAGTTTTCAAATTCATCATAATATACACCTACAATCCCTATTAACCCCTGATCCACACACTTTTTATATATTAGTTCTCCGTAATTAATATTCATTCTCTTTATCTCTCTCTTCTTTTCCTTCTTCTCTCACATTAATTAATAACATGTTTACATATATCACCAAATATTTCTTACATAATAGATTGACATAAAATTAAAACTTAAAATATATCCTATCAAAAATTCAAAATAAGAGTATATATTTACTATTTTCAAAATTCAAATAAACCAAAAAAGTCATAACATTAGCGTCATTGCCGGAAGACTACATTTTGGCAGCCACACCCGTTGGAGTTTCGTCGCTCCAGATCTGCCGTCGAGAATCGCATGCCGCTGCCACCACTGTCCAATGTCGAGAGTCACGACTTTCTCGCGAACAGCCGTCGCAAACCACCACGCATTGTTGTCCGGCAACTAGATGTATCGTTGGGTGCGGGGATTAACACCTTGCAACTAGGTAGATCTGGTGGAGAAAATATTGAATTGACTCGTCGGAAAATTGTAATGATTTTAATTTCTTAGTGTATCTTTTATATTAAAGAAGTGTATACATTTTTCTTAATAAATATATTATTTTTAATTTTTAATTTTTCCTTTTTTCGATGGATATAATTTTACAATTGGTATTTAATATGTGTATAACTTGTTTTTTCTTCTCCTCACTGTTCAACCCCAGTATTGTTAAGTAATTTTTGCTATGTTAGATTCATGAATGTTGCGTAATAGTTTAATGGCTTTGTGTGGCTTATTATCTATTGAACAAGATTGGTGTATACATTTCAATGAGAAAGTGTATAAGATTTTATTAATAAATGTATATTTTCAATTTATTAATTACAAAATACATTATAAGTATAAAAACTTATACACTGAATTATTAAAACTTATACACATGGTCATTTTAACGAAGATAATTCACACCTCTTCAGTTTTCCTTGCCCAAAATTCATTTATGTCTTCATCATGATAATCATTCTTCATTTCAAATATAAATTTGCATTTTAGAGAGATTAATCTCTCAAATCGAATTTCAATTAAAAGTTCTCATATATTAAATTTTCAGCTAATTAATACATTTATGAAGAAAAAATTATACTAATACAGTATAACAATTACAGAATTGAATAATGTCAAATTCCAACAATAATTAAGTTCCTGAAACTTGAACATCATGATAGATCTACACCGCGTTGGATCTACCACCTCTTCGTTGCCTGCTCACCACCAGGTCGTCGACGACGTGTTGGAAGACGAATCGATTCCACCGCCGCTCGTCAGATCTGTTCGAACCACCGCCATATCTACTTTCCTCGCCAGATTTGATTGTTGTTGAGAAGACGAACCAGATTTCCTCGCCAAATTTACTTTCTTCGCCATATTTTCTCGCCAGATCTGTTCGAAGCACCGTTGGAAGACGAATCGAGATCAGTCACCATCTTCATCACCTCGGCCGCCGAAAATCATTAAGAGAGAGAGAGCAGATTGGGAGAAAGGAGACGACATATCAAAAAAAAGAGAGAGAAGTGGAGAGAAGAGAGAGAGAGGTGGATTGAACGATGACAGATCTAAATAAGAGAAGAGAGAGAGAGGAGTGGAAGAAATGACAACAATTGAATTTTTTTTACCTTTTATAGCTGACCCATTTTTAAATACGGGTAATGTTAAATGATAAATTTAAAATTACATTGTAAGGTTATTGAATACTCCCTCCGTCCCACATGTTCTCTTGTTTTCATTTTGGTCGTCCCACCCAAAGGGTCATCTTTCCTTTTTTACACACATGGGACCCACTCATCCCCTCTAATACAATTAAAAAGCAAATGTCACTTTTTCCATTTTGGTCGTTCCACTCAAATGATCCTCTTTCTTTTTTTACACTCATGAGAGTCACTCATCCCCTCTAATACAATTAAAATATGGGGGTCATACTCCTACTAATACAACTACCCACTACACATTAAATAATAATGCTTCTTAATCTACATGCCAAAAAATAAAAACTACCCTTGACGTGGGAAGGAGGGAGAATATTATTGTTTCGTAGGAGAAACAAACTAGTCTAGAAAGTGTAAAATTGAGTTTACAAGGAATAGTATCTTAGAGACGCCTAACGCATTTAATGAGAGAGTAATGACACGGTGCTAACGCGAACTTCTCTGTGTCCCCCGCTTCTTCCCGAGTTCTGTTCAAACCCCCCACCTCGTTTCAATCCTAAGCGCACGGAAATCGCAGAGGCTTTAGCAATTACAACTTGTCTTCTTACCGCAGATCGATATGGTAACACATCAAAACTATCCCTATTTCTTTCAATCTCTGCCTTACTCGTAATTTTCTGTGTTTCCGTTGCTTTATCCTTTTTCTGTTTCGATTGTATTGAAATTGGTCCATTTCATCTGTTGTAAAATAGCTCTCTGATTTTTTTCAACTGCCGTTTCAGAATGGTTTTCCCCTTTTTTATAATAACTTGCGGTTATGCCATGAAATGCGATCCTTCTCTTACTTTCTATTTTTATTTCTTCTGAGCTACAACCGGGAAGGAGTGTATGAAGGATGGTAAAGCTTTGATTTTCATGGGTTTAAATGATTCAACCATCTTCAAATTATTTAGGTCAACCAAGTCAACACTTTAAAATCTAAGAATATGAGTAATTGATTTCGTCATGAACCCTAGATTAAAAGTATTTTCTTTTAGTGTAAAAATATTAATAGCTTCTTAGAATCACTTGGGTCCAATGTCTACTTTTCAATCAGAATTGATGTTTGAAGTTGAAAAGTTTTTAATTATGAACGTATATGGAGATTCCATCGTGCAGTGTTGTAACTTCTTATTGGTCATCTATTATCCATAGATTGGTTATAATTTAATTATTTTTAATGTTTATGAATCCGTGGCATCTCAAACATAAATCTAACTTTTCATGATTATCTGCATGTTCACATTTTATGCTAAGTATTGAAGTAACTTGCATCAATGGAACACTCATTTGGCTGACTTTGAAGTCTTCGTTAAAGCTCAATATTATATTCATTAGTTTGTTCTCTTGTCCTTCCTCAATTCTGTTTTTGCTCTGATATGGGGGACATATAGTGTACTCTTAACTCTGGCCCCTATTTAATTGTTTCTCATCTGAATGAAATAAGCAGTTGATGTAGGCATGACATTTGATCAAACTATGCCTACACTAGGGGGTTAGGGTAAGCTTCTGAATAAGATTACTATTAGAAGACTAAAAACTACAACTAGGAAAGAAACACAAATGTTTGCCATCAATTTTAACTTAAGTAGTATTGTTTTACTTTAACTTTGCCGTCACTTCATGAAAGGAAAAATAAAATGATTCAACTGAATTAATAGTTCAGGTAAGTTCATGATTTGAGCACTTATGAGACGAGACCTTTTACAGTGTGGTAAAAGGATAACGTGAAATACTTAATGGAAATGGGCTGTTGTTGAGTGTTGAGAACATATTGGGTTGATATTCAAGAATTGCTATGAAGGCTTGCTTGCCTTCATTACTTTTTTAATGTTTAATAAAACACACGTTGTATTTGACCTGTTCTCATCACTGGAGCTGACAGTTCGCTATCTCCCTCTTTCTCTTCTGTCTATTTTGCAGTCAACTCTTTACAGAGGGATCACAAAGAAAGAGAAACCCCGAGGGCGCCAACATGGGTTGACTCAACAGAAAAGGCAGGAGATAAAAGAAGCTTTTGAACTGTTTGATACTGATGGATCTGGTATTGAAATAATTTTAATATAAATGCACTAGCTATCTATGTAGTAATTCTTTTTAATGAAATTTTTTTCTACAATTAATTGACTGCAGGGACTATTGATGCAAAAGAGTTGAATGTTGCAATGAGGTATATCTTTATTTATTTATTTTAAACTTCTTTCTTTATCTTTTTTTTTTTGGCTGGTGAGACATAGTTTAAGGACTTGATAGAGTGAGTTATTAATTACATTAACATTGTTTCTTTTCAGGGCTCTTGGTTTTGAAATGTCTGAAGAGGTAATGACTTATTATAACTATAGTGTTATTGAAAATTCTGACATAAAATTCGTCTATGTGCTAATACTATATGAATAGAGCATATCCAATTTTTCTTGGGCTAATACTATAGGAATGGAGCATTACCAATTTGTCTATGTGCTAATACTATAGGAATGGAACATCACCAATTATTTTTATTTTATTTCATACAAGTAATGCATGACTACAAAGTTTTCTTTATGACCATACTGTTTAGAAGCCTTTTCACTTGCTGTAAATCTTTTAGTGGCTATAAGGAATAAGCTTACGAGGCATATGATGATAAATGTGTGTGTACAGTGGTCTCGTACTCTAGGAGTCTCAATGATTTTTTTAAATATTCACCAGTTGATTTGTGATCCTATATTAACTATCTTAGAAATTCTGGAAAATTATTTGTGTATCTATCTATTGCTGGGTATCAGGTAGTTGATGAATAACGCTCATAAGTGCGACTTGATTTACACATAGTTGTTAAAAGCGAGAGGCGCACCTAGGCGCACGGACCCCTAGGCGCGCCTGAGCTACATTTTGCCCAAAACTGAATTCATAATGTATATACACACAAATATATCCTATTTACAATTATATTACCTAACTAAACTAAGATAAAAATCACATAACATCACATAATGATACATAATAACTCATAATAACATTATAACACATAAAACATACACACAAATAAAGTTCAAGTAGGCGGCAGATGGTGGAGGTAGGCGGTGGAGGTGAAGGCAGCCCACCTTTTTGTCTTTGTTTTGAAAGTTCAAATACTAAAACCCTAACCCTAATTCTCTATTTATATCATTTTATAAGTGGGCTGTCCATTTTTATCTTAAAAATGTGTAAACCCTTTAATAATTGAGTAGCAATTTCAAAAAACTTTTTTTAAAAAAAAAAGAAAAAAACACGATGTTGAAGAGGCGCGCCTCAAGGCGCACGCCTTTGATACATGTGCCTGGAATAGCAAAATATCAACAATCTAGGCGCAGACCCCTGAGCCTGAGCGCCTGAGCGCCTTAGGCGCGCCTTTAACAGCTATGGATTTACATGCCTCATGATTCATGCAATGATGGTGCTTCTTACTCAATAGCCTAGAAGTAGCTTTTCTTTTCCCATTGAATTCTGATCTTCTATCAGAATATGGAATTTTTATTTAAGTAAGGTAATCATGATTTAATTGATAATTGAGTGCAAACTACAGATTCAAACTTGTAATTGAAATTTGCAAAATCAGTAATATAATGCAGGTCTGTCAGAAGCATGACTAAGTTCTTGAATTTTAGTTAGGTTTTGACATGATTCATTTAATTTAATTACTGGTAGAAAATTAGAGAACCATGTTTTTAGCTATATTCTAATGCTTAAATAGGCATTAGTTTAATCTACTGATGGCCTGACAGAGTGGGTAATATTCTTTTGACATTTTCATGTTAAAACTCAAAAGTCATTTCTTTTGATCTTAAATTTTTCTCTGTGAAAACTGTTTGCATTTTTTTTCCTGAGAACTCCTATAAATGGGTTAAAGGAAGTTCGGTTTCCATTACCCAAACTGTTAAAACACTAAGATCATCCTTTTCTTTCTCATTAGATCTTTTAAGATGATCATAGTTTTGATTTGTGCCAAGGTTTCAGACAGAAGGAAAATAATATTTTTATTTGAGTACTGTCTATCATCCATTTCCTTGGAAATTCTCTTGGAATACTTATAGGTGCTTTTTATAGGGATCTTTTTTATTCCATTCTTGTAAATTTTTTGACCATTCAGGAAGTTGCCATAGGAATATATATGCAATATTTTTTGCAATTAAGAATGAAGGCAATTGAATATATTTTCTCAAAATAGATTGAAATGGTAATATGCAACCTCTTATTACTTCGCATGTGGAAGAATATCCCGGGTCTCTGCTATCTTTATTTGTGCCTTTTTTGCAACTAAATTTTTGAATGCTTACCATTTATTCTACCCATTTAAAAAAAAATAGTTTAATCTACCTGGAGATATAAAAGAAAAAGGAAAGGATTTTTGCAGTCAATCCAAAAGAGATAAAATCATTATTAGAAATTATTTAAAAAAATTTAGCATGAATTCGAGTATTTTGATTCCTATTGATAATTATGATCCAGGCATCAATGTCTACTTTTTGTCTAACATCAAATTAAAAAATTTTCCAACAAAATAAGACAGGCATGATCATGTGTCTGTCTATCTTACAGATATGGTTGTTTGGTTTGAACGTCTTTAATTGTTAGCTACTGTTACAGGAAATTACTCGAATGATAGCTGAAGTGGACAAAGATGGTAGTGGTGCAATTGACTTTGATGAGTTTTGTCACATGATGACTGCTAAGTTTGGAGAAAGGGACACCAAGGAAGAGCTGATGAAGGCCTTCCACATTATTGATCAAGATAATAATGTGAGTTTCTGGTGTCACTTGCATTGTGTGTCACCTTCATTTTAATTACTATGGCGTCATCTGGGTGCAGGGCAAGATTTCGGCAGCAGATATTCAGCGCATAGCAAAGGAGTTGGGTGAAAATTTCACTGAAAAAGAGATTCAAGATATGATTGATGAAGCAGATAGAGATCGTAAGTGTGCTATAAATTCTTCATACAACATAATTTGTTAGTAATGTTCTCAGCTAGAATGCTGTGCTCCTGTTCTGACACCATAATAGCACAAATCTCATAACATTGCCTAAATTGGTGCACAAAGAATAGATGGTTAAATTATTTAACACAAAAACTTGATTGATACAGAAACATGTTTAAAAGCTACTGGAAAATTGTAGTTGCAGGCGCAGACTAAATTAGTTACCTACTGCCGGCACTCTTGTGCTTAAGCATAGAAAATTTAGTTATAGGCTCCACGAATGATTTTGACTTTTTCTTTTCTTTTATTTATTCTGATGAAACAATGATAAACTAAGTATGATAAATTTTGTATATTATTTTATCCCCCCACCCCCACATTCCCCTTTCCCTTCCTGCTTATTCATCCATGCATCTTTGACATGTGCACAATTGTCACACTCACGAACAAAGGGAACTGCATTTTAGGTCTCCATCCTTTCATATAATCTCTGAGTTTTAAAATTTGATGCGATGGTTTGTGCCGTAGTTGAAAATTTTGCAGAAAATGAAAGTTTGGTAGTATTATATGAATGCCTGCTTCTGTCTCCAATTATGTTTGGTAGTTTCATTAATGCTCTCTTGCAGGTGATGGTGAAGTAAATGCCGATGAATTCATGAGGATGATGAGGAGAACCTCATATGGGTACTAGAGCTAGTTGTGTGCAGTTCTTGAATCTGTACTCTCGAGTAGTATTCTGTTGCTATTCTATGTTGTAAAATATGTGTATGATAAGGATGACAATAAGGCGATTCAAGTTTTCAAATGGTTATAAAAGACAATATTTGGCTGAACATGTAATTAGTTAGGTTATTTGCTGTTTGCGAATGGTTTGCAGTTTCTTTAAGCCATTATTTGCATTATCATTGATGGACATCTACATAATTTGTTTATTGAGCTATCACTTTTGCAGCTGTTGTTTATGAAGTTGCAAACTTGTGATATATTGATGAAAATTGTTATTTGATTTCTGCACTTGGCTACAAGTCTCTTGCTATTTAGATTTGTGGGACCTTAACAAATAAAATGGCCAAGTATTTCTTACACCCTATTACTGCCCTGGTGGTTTATGTCTATTTTAGGCAGTGGAAAACATCACCTATTTTAATGTAGTATCTTACTCTCGTAGTTTATGACAAATACTTGAGTGTGTGATTTGTCTTTTCAACCTAAAAAATGAGGAGAGCATGAGTATATCCTGCTACACAGGAGTCGAGCTCTAAAAATAATAGCCCATTGAGTGAAAAATAACGCCCTATTTGCAATGTACTTTTGTATTTGAAGTTATTGCTTTTATCATGTCTACTTTTTTCGCGGGAGCTAATGTCTTGAAATGGCTGCTTGCGGTTGGATGTGCGACATGCATGATGCCGAGATTCCCTATTCCATGGGTGTTCCATCTCTCGTTGCAAATGATTGTATGATTGACACATCACACATTTTCAAATATGCAACCCGTTATTCCAATGTGATGTGTCAATTGTCCAAGCAAATTTGAGCTGGAGATATACTGTTTGAATTTAATTAAAGGTCAACTTAAACTCTGATATTTGTATCTCAACAAGTAAATATATTAAATGTGGCTAGGTTTTATATGCATTAGAGTGCTTATTTATTGCTTTGCACTTGGGTTTAATTTAATTTTATATTCTTTCTTAGTGTAGTGTAGTGTTGTGTTTATCATATCAACGACTCGCATGCGTGTATGGCTAACTCATTAATTGTAGTATATTGTGTAACAAGCCTGGAAAGACTGATTATGGAGTAGTAAATAGTTGAAAGCTGAAAAGGAAATTTGAATATAATAACAGAAGATTGAAGCTTAGTGAAAATTATAGCACAAGAAAGTAGATGATATACCTTATTAGATTTTGAACATACATGTATACATGCGCTAGTGTGAAAAAAGTATGCAGTAATTTATATGTTGATGCTGGCGCAGTTGGCCCTGACTTCACCGTTGTTACCTTCTTTGACATTCATTAATCCCATCTTGACCATAGCCTGTTGGAAGTCCAAGAAGAACATGGCCTGGTTAAATGCATAACCATTCACAATCCCTCTGGTTCTGGGGCCATCAAACAGCGTCTGGTCGGAGAAGAGCACCCCAGCCCTTCTCTGCAGAGCTGCAAAGTAATTGTTATCGAAAGCGTTTCTGGTGGAATCAAATGTCTGCTCTGCGTTGTCCCCTGAGCTGCATGTTTTCCCTAGGGTCTGTGAGAACTGAGAGTCCAAGCTGGGATCACTGTTCAGTCGACCCTTGAAGGAGGAGCATCTCGCCACTCCCAGTGTGTGCGCCCCTGATAAAGCCACCATTTCTGGGGTGGTGAAGCCACGCTGGGCGAACATCCTGATCAGCTCTGAACTGTTTAAGGTTGGGGGAGGCAGATTGATGGTGTCTTCTATCTTGGACCTCCTTCCATCTTTCCTACCTTTAGGCAACATGTAAACAGGTCCACCAGCCTGAATTAACATGTAAAATGAATTAGAGTATTAATCTTATCTTGTCTTGTTGTTGGAGTTAATTATTCTTACAAAGAAAACAGCATCTCTTGCAGCCATGGCGAGAATATCAGCACAGGAAACGACTCCGGGGCACTGACGCTCAAGTGCTTGCTTGGCATCGTCGATGATTCCATAGCCCCTCAAGCTCAAGTTGGCGGGGGAGTCTTTCTCGGCGGTGTTGTCTTTGGTGGAGTTGATGAGCACGGATCCATCGCAGCCCTCAACAAAGCAGTCGTGGAAATGCATGCGGACAAGGCCGGCTGCAAGAGTGGGGTCAGCCTGCAGAGCCCTGTTGACGGTATTCCGTACTACGTCTTCCGCAAAGGGGCATGTCATTATGTAGTAGTTCATGTTCAAACCCTCTGCCACCCATCCACTCCACCACATCTGCAGCTGCATTATCATCATCACACCACCCAACACTACATTCTTCAAAATGCCCCCCATTCCGTATTTACTTAATTGGAAATTAAAAGGAGGTTTGATTTGATTAAAAGGAGATGGAAGGGCAGCTATATATAGAGGTTGCTAGAGAGGGAGGGAGGAAGTGCACATCACATGCATGACTGCTCATTATAAAATTCTCTTTTTAGTTGACAAAATCAAAACCAAATTCATTATGGTTAATTAGAGTGTAGTGTTATCAGTTGTGTGTGTTGAAATGATTGGATATAACTTGGGCCGCCCGCCCGCTATCCTTGAGCATATAGGAGCTGCACTCTAGCTATGATCATCTCATGCAATGCATATATAGATTGAGTATTTTAATTAATAAAAAAGTAGAGTTTTGTTTATTATGAGTGGTTTGACATGTACATACCAACTCCAAATAAGTGTTAGTGGAGAGATTAATTATTTATGCATATAAAAGCTAATGTGGAGTGGAGTTAAAGAGTTCCAAAAAGACAAGGGATTGATGCAGAGAAGTCAAAATGGAGGTGGAAAATAGTGATGTTGTAGGAGAATGCAATGCAATTAATAGCTGGTTCCCATCATCATGAGAAAGTGGGAACAACTCGTTTCCGGATCCAACATTAGATTAGATAATGAATCATCCATCACTAACACTAACACTAACTCTAACATGCTTCATCTGCACTACTTCTTTCTTTATCTATCATCATGCTCTATATGCAATCAAAGATATATACAATACTTATTATTAATTCTATCCAATAGCCACTTTTTTGACTCTATTACCCCTCCAACCCCCAAAACCCTTCTCCCCTCACTCAGCTACCGCCCGCCGGCTGCCCCTCTGCCGCTGCCGGTCACCCAACCACCATCGTCGCCGGCACCTATCGCCGCCGCCTTAAGTTGTAAAATTGATGAAATGGAATAAAGGGGTAAGAGAGTTAAAAAAAGTGTCTATTAGTTAATAAATATAATTAAGTTAGATGATCGTCGTTATTAATTTTCTCTCTTCATGGTTAGTTTTAGGTATTGACACTAATTTAAAAGTGCAAAATTTTAAAATTAAGTTAACAAATAAAGCAAACTAAGTTCAAGGATTTGATCCTCTCTCATACTCTAATTCACATGGTGTTCAAGGGTATACCATTTTTTTGCTACACACTTTAATTAATAAAAGTATTGTTTTGTCAATGAAAAAGTCGTTGAAATATGAAGAGTATTAAAATTTAAATAAAATATTTTTTTAATGAAAATAGAAGGTATAACATCAATATTAAAGTGTATAAAATTAGATTTGATCGCACGAAACTAGCTCCGAATGCCCGGATGCATGCAAGACATTATCTTAAGGTAAATGTCAAATATTCTGCAGTTAAATTAAAGTAATAATATTTTAATGAGTTAATTGCAAGAAAAATCACGAACTTTACTCGATTGCAAATTAATCATCATCTTTGAAAATTTGAAAAAATACCCCAAACTTTAAGCATTATTGCAAAACGCACGACAACCTTCAATTGTCCATTGAATGCAAATTGCACAAACATTAAAGGTCATGTCCTTTTTTACTACTTCACAAAAGTCAAGATTAATTTGTCATACTAGACAAATTTATGGATTTATATGCCATTAACCCAAAATTTAATAGTCATTTATTAGGATATATTTCCTCTTCCAAATAAATGTTTACATTTTGTCATTTGTTTGTTCCAAGGTAATATTTATACTTTTTTTTGTCAAGTAGTACGCATACAACACACTTAATAATTTAATATATCTCCATGAGGCTCACACACAACACTAATACAACTACTTACTGTGCATTAAAATATTATATATTCATTAACTTGTTACACATTAAATATTATATTTCTTAATTTATGTGCAAAAGTATACGTAAATATTTGTTCGGGACGGAAGGAGCAGTGTTTTTATAGAAAATATGATATAAAACATGGAATGAAATAGTAAATTGTAAAATAGGAAACTCAGACTTTGGTCAAGGGGATTAATCCATCTTTTATTGTTCTTATCCCTAAGAAGATTGAAGCCGAGGGGTTGAACGACTACATACCTATTTCTCTTATTGGTGGTATTTACAAGGTCATTGCAAAAGTGTTAGCAAATAGACTTCGAAGAGTGATGAAGTCGATTATCTCAGAAGAACAATCTGCATTTATTGGAGGTCGACAAATTGTTGACAGCGTGATGATACTCAATGAAGTGATAGAGGAAGCCAAAGCTAAGAAACTCAAGCATATGCTTTTTAAAATCGACTTTGCAAAGGCTTATGACTCGGTACAATGGGATTACTTGGAGCAGATGATGAAAGCATTTAATTTCAGCCCTAGATGGATCAGATGGATAATGGAATGTATCACGTCAGTTACAGCGTCGATATTGGTGAATGGCAGCCCCACAAAGGAATTTAAATTGGAAAAAGGATTGAGGCAGGGTGATCCACTCTCCCCATTCCTTTTTCTTTTAGCAGTCGAAGACCTCAGTATCCTAATGTCAAAACCAGTTAAGAATAAATTTTTTTCCAGTCAAGGTAGGCGAAGATAGAGTGAATATTTCTCATCTTCAATTTGCTGATGACACTATTTTTATTGGGGAAGCAAGCGAGGAAAATGCTATCCTTTTTAGAAGATTTCTGGGGCTATTGGAACTAGTTTCGGGTCTGAAAATAAATAAGGAAAAATGCCGAATCATAGGAACAAATGTTGAGGAGGGTTGGTTGAATTATGCAGCTGGTGTCTTGGGATGCAGTGTTGGAACTATGCCATTTGATTATCTTGGGGTCAAAGTAGGGTGTGCCCATCGCAGACAGTCCGATTGGGATTATGTAGTTAAAAAGGTGAAAAATAGATTGAAGAAATGGGAACGGTTGAAAATCTCAATTGGGGGAAGACTTACTCTCATTAATTCAGTGTTTTCCTCAATTTCGACTTATGTATTTTCTATTTATCGTGCTCCTAGAGTGGTGTTGAATGATATTACGAAATTGCAACGATCGTTCTTTTGGGGTGGTGGGGAAAATATGAACAAGGTTTCTTGGGTTAAATGGCAAATTATGTGTTATCCTAAAGCTTGTGGGGGTCTTGGGATTAAAGATTTGGAATCTTTTAACGTAGCCTTATTGGGTAAATGGGCTTGGAGGTTTCATATTGAGAGAGATAGACTTTGGGCTCGTGTATTGTGGTCGAGATGGAGGGGAACAAGGGGGATTGGAACAGGTTGCAGCCCAAGGGATAGGAGACACAATCCATCAGGATGGTGGGGTGAAATTCACAAAGCTATTGGAGATGATCAAATAGGCTGGTTTTTCTCAAATTTAAAAAAAGGTGTTAGGGAATGGAAGAAATACTCTTTTTTGGGATGATTCATGGGTTGGAATTCAACTTAAATCAAGATTTAATAGACTCTATCGTCTTAATTTAGACAAAGACTCTAGTGTTGGGGAGATGGGAGAGTGGTTTGATGGAGTGTGGCAATGAAAGTGGAGATGGAGACGAGAACTACGTGAAAGAGAGCAAAACATGCTTGATGAGCTTATTTCTCTAATTAATTGGTACACCCCGAAGCAGGATATTGAAGACAAATGGCAATGGAGAATAGGAACAGAAGTCAAATACACTACAAAAAGAGCATATGAGAAAATATGGATGCAAAAGATTGGAGTACAATGGGATGAAAAAGAGGACTTTACTCTTATTTGGAATAAAGTTGTTTTGCCTAAGGTTAGAGTCCATGCATGGAGAGTTTTGTGGGATCGCCTTCCTACAGTTACAAAGCTTCAAAGTAGAGGGATTATAGCACAGAATGCTATTGTCACTTGTACTTTTTGCAAGAAAGCCCCAGAAACGGTTAGTCATATTTTTCTCGAATGTGAATTCTCTTATTGCCTCTGGATGGAGTGTGCTAGTTGGGTCGGAGTCAAGACTGTCTTATCTTTGAATCCTTCTACTAATTTACTTCATTTTAGTAGTCTTATTAGTGGGAGAAAAGGTAAGACATTTTTTGTGTGTTTGAGAATGCTTGGTGTGGCTAATTTGGAAGAGAAGAAATGTAATTATTTTCAATGGTGTTAAAATGGAGAAAGTTGATCTGATAGAAGAACTTAAATCACGTATATGAAGTTGATTATTTGGAAAATATTCAGCAAGTTTGCTAATATGCTATGAAGATTGGAGAAGTTCACCTACTTTCATTCTCTAACTGCTTTTGAAAAGATGACTTCTTGGGGAAGGATTAAATCTCTAAACCTCTATTGGTTTGTATTTTCTTTTACTATTGTACTTAATCTGTTGGGTAATTCTCTTGCCCTTTTCATATTTGATTAATAATATTGTTTTTCTTACAAAAAAAAATTCTTTGTTTTACACATGGATTAAAGAAAATACTCCGTGCTCCTGGGAAGGTATCAACTTTATTATTTATTTTTTGGTTGCCTATTTATAAAATATTCATTTCCTCATATCCTTTTTGAAAATAAGTAAAAAAATTTTACAAAATCACATACCCTCGCTCCTTCCACTTCAATGGTGGCCATTTGTGTTATTCACATGAATTATGAAGTATTATTATTTTATGTATACTGGAAAACTGTATCAGAAATGGTAGGTCATACATGGAGTTTTTTTTACTAAAAATAGGAAATGAATATATTTTTAAAGTGGACCTCAAAATGGAAAAATGAGGACCTTTGGGATGGTCGGAGAAATTATATCATTTCTTATACCCTGTGTGAATGATAATTCTTTACTGAAAAAAATATCATTTCTTAATTCTAAGAGGTAAGGGTAGTATAATATTTTAATACAACTACCTACTACACATAAAATAATACTTCCTCTATCTCATAAAAGATTTCACATTTTGCTCATTCGTCCGTCTCACAATAATCTTCACAAAAAAAATGCATCTATTCTATGAGTTCCAAAGTTACTTTATTTTCAAATTTATTACTCATACATACCTAACACACATAACATTACCATACACTTTTTTTTATCAGTAAAATGAATTTATTAACGAATATGGGTACAAGAAATACCCTTTCAAATTATAATTTACACTATAAACTTTTCATAAGTTCTTTTGGTTTCTCAATCCACTCTCTAAAAGACTATCCGAACCACCCAGAATCTTTTACTACAAACCAGCTCCATAGTCTACCTTTTAACTCCTCAACTAGTTTGTCAACTGATAGCAAAGCCCCATCATGAATGATAGCATTTCGAATTTTCCACAAAATCAAAACAATAGATTGCCAAAAAGTGATTGTCTTTTGTCTTCCTTTCTTCCTCTTGAACAAGTTACAAGTAGCAAGTAGATTTGAAACCGGATATGAATGCAACACAATAGATATTCTCATCCAATTGAAGCACACCATCCATACCATATAGGAAACTTCACATTCGAAAAAGATATGTCTTCCGATTTCCTCTTTCTCATTACAAAAAAACACACATTAGGTTGTTGTTTGGATTAAGTATGTTTCTCATTTGCAGATTCATCTTTATTGGTAACCGGTCCCATAACAACCTCCATGAATGAGCTATTACCTTTGAAGGTATAAACTTATTCCAAATAATTTTGTAGCATCTCTCCTTTTCCACCTCAATAGGTGTACATTCACGAGTTTCTGCTAAAATGTTATAAGCATCCCGAGTACAATAGTATGCTTTTGTCTCTCCATTCCATTTCCAATCATCTTTTATTTCCTTTTTTATTGGTGCACTATTCACCAAAGACTCAAGTATATTGAAATTATCAAGTTTATTTCAAATAGTTCTCTTCTCCATCTCCACTTCCATATATTCTCTTCCTATTTTTCCATCTCGCAAATTCTCTTCTCTTTATCCATATAAAGATGAAAAAGTCTTGGAAATTTCTCTCTCAACACTTCTCCTCCAACCCAGTTATCTTCGCAAAATGAGATGTTATTACCATTCCCAATAACTCTTTCCTATCTATTTTTAAACCAGTCATTTCTTTCTCCAAGAGTACTGATAACTACATCCTTCCACCATCCAGACCACCTAGTTCTTCCTTTCATAACATTTTGAAATAACTATTCTCTACTATTATACCCACATTTAGATTCTATCACCTTCACCCAAAGGCTGCTTTTTTCATTCAGCCACCTCCACTATCATACCCACATTACCATACACTTTTATTTATAATAGAATCGTCAAAACGGATTAGGCCCACCGGGCCGGGCCAGCCCGCCTCTATAAAAGGTGTGTTGAGTTGTAAAATTTATAGCCCGTTTGGAGGCGAACCTAAACGGGCTGGCCCAAATGGGGGCGGGCCTAGGTGGGCTAAACCCAAACGGAGGCGGATTGGCCCGCAATGATTTTTTTTTCTAATGGTCTAGTGTTTAATATTCCAAATATTTGTTGTTCCTTTTTTTTAGTCATTTTTTGAAATAATGAATTAAATCATACGATGAATATTCTAAGTATTTTATACCGTAGATTAGTATACATAATTCATAATTAAGTTTAAGTCATATTTTGCTTGATTTTGAAATTATATTAATGTTTGAAATTTTAATATATAAATGTATGTATATGGATTAGAAGCAAATGCAAATGCAAATGCAAATGATAAATATTTAAAACATCGTATCGTTTGAAGATTGACGAGGATAAAATTAATTAACATGAAAATTGAAATGTTTATATTATGATGTTATGATGAATGAGTTTTGAAGAAACTTTATTATTATATTTTGAGCTTTGTGATTGGCCTTTAGAACTAATAAATTTTTTGTGATTTAGTTTGTATTATTTGAGGATAATTAGACTTACATTATTTTATTTATATATAATTAGTAAGCTTTATGTTGTTTGATTTATGATCTTTGTATATGTTTAATTGTTCATGAGGCTATTTTGTAGAATCTATATTTATATTTAATTATCTAATTGATATTATAGTATTTGTAAGAGCTTCTATCATTTTGATATTTCATTTTCAAATAATGATAATTATAATAAGAGACATTCTCTTATGAGACGGGTTGTGAGACGGGTCGATCCATCACTAAAGTATGCATATTATATAGATAAAGTATGCTTATTTGTAGTTAAAATATATCAATAATAACTCATATTTTAACCCATTAAAATCATATTTTAATGTATAATCCAACATACTTTAGAAAATCTACTTTAACAATCACTAAACATACTTTAACACGTCTCACAAGAGACTTTATGAGGCGGTTGGCCCGCCATAATCCATAACCCGCCTTTAAATGAATTGGGCTTAGCAATTCTAGCCGTACCCACCTAAACCCGCCTCATCGGCCTGTTTTGAATGCTCTAATTTATAATATAAAAATATTAAAATACCCTAAAAGTCAATAATTTTTTTTAAAAAATTAACGAGAAACAATAAACGTGAAGGAAGAAAAGAGTAATATTCCATAATTTACATTAATAAAAGTAAATTGGTACTTTACCTTTGATGAAGTAATATTTAATGTGTTTTCTCTCACAATCTCTTTGCAATGTACCCGTTTGTTTTCTACAGTAGCACAAGTATTACCGTGGGTGAGCTTTTAGATTTTCTCTAATCCTTTTGCCCTCACCTCTTAACTAAATGATGGTATATTATGTAATTCCTCCGTACCATAAAATGTTTCACGGTTACTGTTTACATTATTTTAAAAAAATATTTTTTTACTAATTCTATTTCTTTAAATGATATTATAATATTTTAGATAATTAAAAAATATAAAATAATGGTATGTATATGAAAAATAATTACAAATTTATAATTAAAGTAACTTTTAAGATTGTTGGATAAATTATTTTTTTTATGTAAAAGATTTTGTAGAAAAAACAAATGAAGAAAGTGTGAAAGATTTTGTTGGAACGAGAAGAATTTTTAAGGGAGAATTTATAAAATACTCATTTATTTACATTAGATTTCACTACCAACAATAATAAACTTTTATATCAATATCAATCAAATGTCACTTTTTGAGTTTTAATACCCCCACTATTCAACTTATAAAACTGAATATATCATGTGGGTGAGTGTGTAGGGGAGTGTGTCGGTATGGATTCTGTGTCGGTTATCATATCGGTGCAACGGCCACCTACGGCTGATGGCGGCAGCGGCATCTGTCAACCGGCCGGCGGTGATGAGGGTGGTGTTAATGTGGATTAAAGGAATGAAGGTTAGTTTGATCCTTTTAGGCGTATTGGGATAGATTCAATAGAAAATTTGTTGTTTATTAATATTAATTTTGTTTGGGTTAATTTTTGATAGATTTATCTATTGTCACAATTTTTAGTATCTTTGTGGACTTTTTGTTATGTGATCTAGCAACCAAACTAGGAATCTTGGTCCATCGAATTTGTGTAGCGTATATCCAGAATTTACAGTGAGGGCCCAAATTTACTGACGGAACACTTGTGTGTGGCCGTTTTTACGTTTTACTATTAATTAGCTAGCATTTTTTATAAAAATATTAGTAATTTGTCCTTAAAAATATTAGTATTACTTTTTTTATAGTACAAATTATTCATAAAATCATACACTGCACCATTATCACTTATTTTTTTTTATTAAAATATTATCACTTTTTATCAATTTCATACTCTCTGACTCACCCAAAGAGAGTCTTTTTTTTTGCACGTGGATTAAGGAGTATTATTATGTAATATGTAGTTGATAGTTGTATTAGTAGGAGTGTGAGCCTCATATTTTAATTGTATTAGTAGGAGTGTGTGGGTTCCATGTATGTAAAAAAAAGAAAGGGGACTTTTTGGGTGAGACACCCAAAATAAAATAAAAAAAATCCCCTTTGGGTCCAAACCCGAAATTTGATCCATCAAATTTATATATCATACTTTAGGATACATCACATATTTTAGAATAGCAATAAAAAAAACCTTCTTTGAAGGGAGTGAGGAATAGAACGTATATATTACCAACCAAACCCAAAATTTGATCCATCGAATTTATATATCATACTTTAGATAGCGATGAAGGGATCAATTCTTACATATTAAAGTTTTATGTAAATGATTTTTAAGACATAATACGAAGAGATTTAAATTAGAGGTGAAGCAACACTACTGTACCAAACCAACTTAGGGCATGGCATCATTGCCAATAAAAATTCTCCTTTGGTGTGCCTTCTTTTACATTCAAACTCAGTTTTTAAAGTAAACTAGTTTAATTGTACTGCACACAGGTAATCTAAATTGCAAGTGTCTTTTCAAATTCACCACAGTTGATAATTGATGAGATGAAGGTTTAATAGATTATATTCAAGTGAACATTTGTTGAAGTAGATTGTTCTACCATCAGTTTGAGATCACAAGAAAGAGTTGAGAAAATAAATAATTAAATATACACATGAAAATCTAGAAATCATCTTTTGAGGCCTTGCTACATACTGTTTATACATACTACAACCTCATCGTTAGACCACCCAAAACAAAAGAAAACATTTACAATTACATAAAAAAAAAAAAAAAAGAAAATAAAATAGTTATGTTAAACTCATACTAGTTCCAGCATCAACAAAAAAAAACACTGGCCACCTCATTCCTCCTGGTGGTTTGCCTGCACCTGTGGCAAAAAAACTTGATTGGAACTGCCTCACTATCTGGAATCCCACAACATCTGGTGTGCTGCCAAATGCCACACACATCGCATGAAAACATTCTCTCACCATCATCGTCCTTGGCACCGCAGAAGCAATCCACCACCCATCTTTCCATTCCCCTCTCCATTCTATACCTACCAACCCCATTCTTTCCCAGGAATCTCCCCCTTATCCTCACGAATTCACTCGAACCCAGCAGCAGCCTGATTTGAGTTGATTCATCCACTCCCCTGTACCCCACCAACTCATCCACTTGGAACCTTCTGAACATCAAGTAAGCATCTTGGAATGCCCTCATTGCTTCATGCTTGAGGTCCGCAACAGTGGCATCCGCCGACAGCACAAGCAACTCTGGAGGAGGATTCTCTTCCGACTGTTCCATCAGATCAACCTCGCACACAACCTGTACAGCCTTATCCTGGGGAACGTTCAGAAAATGCCCAGGATGGTAGTCTTTCACAAACTGCTTGCAATCAAGAATTTTGGTTGCTGAAGTAACAGCAACATTCCTCTTTGCGTGAAATACCATTGTCTCAGGCTGAAGCATGCACTCGTAAAAATATTTAAGATCCCCAACAAGCCGCTCTTTTGACATGGGGAATCCGCTGCTGTATATGGATGCACTTCCTGGCTCTAGTCTGTAAGCAAGTGGAAAAGGTTAAACAATGATACTACTAGCTCATAATCAAACGCCAACCAACAACAAGGGTAGCTACCTATACTCCATGGCACCGGAATCAGAAATGCAACGAGCAGAGACAACAATGCCTGGACCTGCCTGTTTCCCTTTCAGTTCTTTAAGGCAGTAATCCAGTAGCTCTGGAGTCACTGATCGGCAAACAGCACCTCTAAGAGCACGCCAACTTACCCAGGTGGATCCACTAACAGCACGCAACACCTTAAACATAGCTTCCTCCACTCGTTTTATGTCGTGGATGGTCCAAGAACACAAGGTTCTTGAGTCGCTAGTCTTTAGTTTTTTGCACGGAGAACCATCAACCCTAACAGGGGAAGGGGAGGGGGAGGGGTGATCATCGTGAATCAAGCTCATAAGGAAAAAGAAGAGATCGTGGATGTTCACAAGCTCCTTCTCCGATATGGACTGGTAAAATGAAATCAAGTCCTGCAGGCGTGTCCGAGGCCTCCTTCCTTGAGATAGGAACAAGTACAAGGGCAAAGAAGAGAGGTTGTCCACAGCCATTTTGTAATCATCGAGGGTGAGAGAGAAACTACCAGCACCAAACTGATAGCCCCAATCACCGTACCAAGGATGACCTTTGACAACAGAATGGAGCAGACGAAACTCTAATCCACTCTTCTTCGACACATCCATCACACTGATCTTTCTGCAAGAGTTAGTCAAGTTAGGGATGCAGGAAACAGGAAGAAAGGGGGGCAAAAGAAAGGCAATCCAACCTCACTCCGAGCATTCTGCAAAGCTGATCCCAAAAGTTCATAATGCGGCGTCCAGAGAGAACCCTGGAACCTCCTTCTCTACCGTTGACTCTAAGAAGATGGCCATAGCCATTGGCATGAACCACGCCGTGCAACAGGTGTGTGGTGTTGTCCAGCTGTTGATACATCCAGTCTTCAACAGCTTCCGTGGTCATCACGTGGTTGCAAGACTTGCACCTGGAGGAATTTCATATACATTTACTTGAAAGAATAGAATGTAAACTCATTCAGCATGCAATCATGTTGAGCAGAGCAGAGCAGAAAGAGTGTTCGACGAGAATGATCTATCCAGAGATACAAGGACAAGGAAGGAAGGAAGGAAGTAGAGTAGAGTAGAGTGTGAATTTCACCTGGAATCAGTGATGAGGAGGGCATCACCACCACAGGCAGCACACGTCTTATTATACCCAGCGATAGAATTGGCATCTGCCTTAATTATGAAATGGTACCGCTTTGCACTTACAGGATTACTACTCCATCCTAACAGTAACACACAACCCAATTACAATCAGACGCCTATTAACTTTATAAGGACAGTATATATTTCTATTTCTTTTTCTTTTTATTTTACTTTAGACGGGAATTTAGCATCATCATTTAATTAATCATAAAAGTCAATATTTCAATTTGTTGATGCCTTCACGAATTGGAGGACTCTAAAAGACATTTATAACCTCCCAGCTTGCACGTATACACGTCACGAGTAATATTATTTTCTACACGTCCACTCAGCAGCGAAAACACCAAATTATTTTAACAGTGGTATACACGTCCACTCAGCAGCGAAAATACCAAACTTGCCCCCGCTTCGAAAATATCAGTACTAGCTTTCTCAGCAAGCCAACTTTTTTTTATGGGTTTATTTTAAACTTAGAAAAAAAACTAAGAAAATTATTACTAAAAACTCTAGAGTGGGATTGATTTAGTTTAGTGGGGAAACATACGATTAATTTCCTCTAGGACACAAAACCGGATTCTGGGACATCCCCGAATGAAAGTCCGTCTCAACAAAATAACTCCCAGAAAATTTTAACCATAAATAAAAATTAACTGATTTAGCGCGTCTGACTCAGTGCTGAAAACTCACCAACGACACGACACTGGTCGCAATAAACGGATCTGGATCTTGACACATCCTCCTCCACGACGTCCAGACAGACGACGGCGGGTCCGCCGTCGTCCTCGGTAAGATGGCCTATGCGGAAGAAGATCTGCCAGGTGAGCAGGTGGGGGAAGAGCGACGAGGGGGGAGTGAGGATCGCGTGCTTGGACAGAAAAGCCCTAACGGTCGTTCTAAAGGGCTTCGCAGCTACCGGCGGCGCAAAATCGCCGGCGGTAGGGAAAGTGAGGAAATCACGGAGATCGGCAGTGACTCGCCTCTTAACCAGCCTCTTGGTGGGCCTACCGTTCACCACCATGGTTATACAGTCAGATCTCGGCGCGTGGGGGAAGGAGAAGGTATCTCGTCACAGATCTGGAACGATGACAGATCGGACGGCTGAATAAATATCAAGATACAAGAGATTTATCCAAAAATAAATATGATTTTTTTTCTTAGAAACAAAAAATAAAAAAATAATAAAAATAAATAGGCAAGGCAGAATATGAGGGGGGAGGGAAGGAGGAGTAAAGGAATAAGAGGGGTTGAAGGGAGAGAAGAAGAGGTAAAGGCGGAAGATCAGTTTGGGAGGTTGGTTTCTGTGGGATTTCGGGGCTTTTTTGTAATTTTATATGTTTTTTAAGTTTCCCAATTCCCCTCGTTTCTCGTGAAAACTTAATATGTACATATATCTATTTTTATTTTAGAAAAAAACTTAATATATTTATGTCGGTTTAAATTTTGAATTACCATAATTCCTAATTTTTTTAAATTTAATTTACTAAAATAAAATAAATATATTTAAGTTAGATTTTTTTAATTTAATTTACTAAAATAAAATAAACCATTAAATTTTGAATTACAATAATTCATAATTTATTTAAATTTAATATACTACAACAAAATAAAATAAAAGTTTATATCATGTGCATATGAGAGCCTATAATTTTTTTAGGTTCAAATTTTCATTTAAAAATTTCGCTAATTATACTCCATTTTTACTTATAATTGTATAAGTATTTTAAGGTGAGTGCACGATATAACATGTACACCCTAATACAAAGCATAATTGGCCATAAAATAATAAGCGACTCTGGGATGTGCGCTTCTATAAGTTTTTTAGTTTTAATTAATTATTTTTTTTATTTAAGGATATAAATTAAATTAAAATTTAGCACTAATAAAATTTAGAGTATTGTGAAATATACACCAATTTTTATTGAATACACACCTCTTATTAAATACACACCCCGTTTTATTTGTTTAAATCTTAATTTTATTATATACATCCCCTAAAAACTTAAATTTACCCTTTTTAATTTTAAAATGATACACACTATCAATAATAATATTTTTAATATTATATGCGCAATTAATAATATTTTTTTAATAAACCAATCCCTACCTCGCATTCCCGGCACCTCTTCGAAGATATGCAGAAGATATCAAATATGCCTGGATATTCAGCCGCTACAGAAGATTTTTCAATTTTTTGTTGCTGCTTTTCAAATCTCTCTCTAAACCTCAACAATTAACTTATCACTCACAGAATATGCCTCACTTTTTCTCCAATGCTAACACTCTATCTACTTTCATCACTAACACAATCTCACTTACAGGTACTATTCAATTTTCTATTTCCTCCCTTTCTTTCTACCTGGAAATACAACATTTTCGATTACTTCGATTTAATATTTTTACTGTACGTTCCTTTATATCTGTAATTTCTTAAACTAGAATTAAAATTAACAGGTGAAGTGGTTTATGGGTTTATAACCGAAGGAGTTTGATTGAGATGGGCTGAAATTATGGATCTGAGTTATAGTTTGTGAATACATAAGGGATTACGCCGGAAGTGCATCACAGGCTGGTGTATCTACCACCCTCTCCACCGGGCCTCCGAACCTCATGTTGAAGAAAGGATTCGAAGACTTCGCCAAGAACTCCTGGTTGCCGACCCCGTCATCGGCTTCGATGAACTCCGCCAGTGCCACCGTAGGAAAGTTATCAAGCAAACGTCGCTGTCGGAGAAGTTCAAGTGAAAATGCCGCCCCTATGTGTCATCTTTATCATCTATATGTACTCTGTTTTTAATTGCATTCTCATGAAATAAAATGGACTGTATCCCGATATCGAATTTCAATAGTGTGATTGAATTTAATAATTAATTTTCATTATCTTCACCTATTACCTTTCCTTTACAACCCTAAGTACACTTATTCACTTCTATCCCCAATTTCAATGACAAACCTTTAAAAAAAAATTTTAATCCTAAAAAGGCTCAGTTTTGCACTTTCCGTTGTAATATGCTCGACAAGAAGATTTTTTAAATAAAAGTATTATACACAAAAGAAATTAGCGGCGGCGATGGTGGCGGAGAAGGCGGTGACAACGATGGAGATGATGGCAAGACGAGAAAGGGTGGTAAACATTTCAGTTCAAACTATGTGAAAACGGTTGTTGCGACATATAAATCATAGGAGTTTATATAACGTATTAACTAATTTTAGATTTATTAATGTAAAATATATAGGGGTGTGTATTTAATAAATTAAGGATAATTTAGACATTTTACAAATATATATTTTAATTATATATTAGTGGAGTGTATATTTAATAAAAAGGGGTGTGTATTTAGTGGAACCTTAAAATTTAGGTGAGAGTACGAGTCCATATCACTTATATATTTTATGTTGTTTTAATTAATTATATTTTTTATTAGAGGTATTATCAAGATAAAGACTTATTGTTTCACGAAAATTAACTAAGAGACTGATATGAGGTGATAATAATTATAATAAAAATGATAATCAATTGATGAAAAGTAATAATTGTGTTGTGAACTATATCATGAACAATTTATAATATAAATGAAAATATATAATATTTTAAAAGAAATTTGATACTCCCTTCGTATCATATGAAGTTCACAATTATTGTAAATACGAATTTCTATAAAAATACTTTCAACTTGTTTTTAAGAGTAGTTTTGCATTTTTAGGTAATAAATGAAGTATATTATAAAGCAAGATATGTGAGTTGTAAAGTGGTAAAAACATTTTAATCAAAGTGTGTTGTGTGATTGTTAGTTTGTGTGGTATTTCTTTATTTGAGGGTGTAAATTTTTTGTAGGACGAACAAAAATAATAAGTATGAATATTTTATTTTTTTTTTGTTAAAGATGATAATTGACGTCTAAAGGAAAAGGTCTTGACTAACTATTATTACGTAAAATATTCTAACTGTGAAATGATTTCACACAAGGTTACACTTCTTTTTAGATGTTATCATTCTTTCATTTGCACTATAAATTGCTTATGAATAATTAATTACATTATTATCATTTTTCATAAATTGAGTATCATTTTTCAATAAAATGATATTACTTTTTATCTATTTCATGAAAGCATTGCGTAAGACGATCTAACACTAGTCTTTGATAATTAAAGGTGATTCATTCAAAGAACTGTGCATGATAATTGGAGACTGTGAGACAGTCATACCAAATCTTTGCTAATTTAGGGTAATTCATTAAAGGAGCTAAAAATGATATGTTGTTATTTTAATTTATGAAGTATAATGCCATATATGAGTTATTGAGTTAATTGCATTTTGAATAAATGTGCTATAAAATAGAGTCCACTATTAGAGATGACCTAAGATATTTATTTATATTTTTTCATTTAGATTAAAGAGTATTATTATTTTATATAAAGTGGTTGTTGTATTAATGGTAAATGGTGTACTAAATGTAAAACTTTTTTCTAAAATTGAAAAATGAATAATTTTTAACTTCAAATTGAAAAATGAATACCTTATTAATAAGATATTTTATAGTAAAATATATTAAAATGACAAAATGAATACTACATTTTGGGTTGAAGTATATTTCCTCTGTTCCATTATAATGTTTACGTATATTGTTGAAAATTAAGAAACATTATATTTTGAATGTAGTGAGTTTAAAAATATAATATTTTAATATATAATGGGCAATTATATTTGTGTCGTGTTAACCTCATGAAAATATACTAATTATTTTTTTGGATTTCAACTATAAAAAATAAGAGCCAATAAGCAAAGATGCCCAAAACATCAATATCAGATATCAATACCAACAATCCAAAAATATTCTTTTTTAACCAAATTACACCCAAAAATACTATTCTACATTTACTTCCAAAATTTCAAAAATTATCAATACCCACCAACTCACACAGCTGACGATCGTCGCTCCACCGCCGCCACCCACTGTCGGCCGCCGCACCATCATAGCCGCTGATCACCACATCGATATGGATCTATACCGACATTCATACTAATATTGGAATCGACATCAGAACTGATATTCTAATCGATATCCGAACCTATATCGAAATCGATGTCTGTACGGATCCCGACATCCTATCCTATACCAGAACAGACACAGGGACACATTAGGTATAAGGGTTTGGATAATGGGGGCAAAAGCATAAAAAAATGCATTTGGTTAGAAAATATCTCAAAGAAAAAAAGTGTTGATAATGATATCCTATGTTGAATTTTGTGCATTTATTCAATTCTAAAAAAAAAAAATGTATAAATATTTATGGAGTACTCCATCCTTCCCATTTTAATCTTTACATATTTTTATTTTGGGCGTCTTATTTTAATCTTTACGTTTCTCTTTTGGTATATGGGACCCACCTAAATCAATTAATATATTACAATGGGACTCACATCCAACACTAATACACCTACTAACTTTACATTAAATATATTTCAACCCTAATCAACGTGCAAAAAGTAAACGTAAGCATTGAAACGAGACGGAGAGAGTAGTATTTATGGGATTGAGGTAGTACATTCTGCTAAAAGAAGAAATTAAAAGAAGAAGAAAAACACTCTGTAGAGTGTGTACATGAAATCCTATATCCAAAAAAGGCTGTTGAAGGACTTAATTGGATTGTACGACGAGTGCACATGGGTTCTAACATAAAACATGGATGCATGGTGTAATTATACAGTTGTAAATGTGGTTATCGAACAAAAAAATACAGCTATAATGGTGGTTACAAAAGCTAGTATTAGTTGAATAATCAAGAAATGATGCAGTTGTGATCAGGCTGATGTAGAGCCTCTTGGTTGGTTCATTTGAGGTTGGTTGTAACCGGTTATTAACTTTTTTTATCCATTAAGTATTAGACTAAAGGCTGGTAGCAATTACAGTTATCAAGAAGGAGTATTTGACAGCTACTCAACCCTATAAAAGAAGCTATACTGATCAGTTATTTGGCCATGAAAATTCATATCTCATTTATTGTTTGTTAGTGTTGAGTGTTAGCAGATTGAGAGCTCTGTTTTCTTTGTAAAGTATACTCAATAAAGGTTTCATCTTCTCCCCGTGAACGTAGGTTCTTCACCAAACCACGTAAAACTCATTGCACTCTACAATTTTATACACATATTCACACACACAAATCGTACAAGAAAAAAAGTGATTGTGTGAGTATTTTTAGTAGTCTGATCTGCAGAAGTTTGAAACCTTATTCTGACAATTGGCACCGTCTTGCGGGAAACGAGAAGATCACGATAAATACAATGAGGTTTGATGTTGAAAAGCTCACGAAAAAGACGGATTTCTACCTTTAGAAGTTGAAGATGAAGGCTGCTCTGATGCAACAGGATCTCTTGGATGAATTGAAGCCACTTCCACTAGTGAAGACAGAGATAATCAAGGATCCGCAAGCTGCAACCAGTGGTGTAAGGGGTCCCGTTGATGTTCGTGTATTACAGAAAGCCTACGCCACCATCATTCTATGTCTAGATGATAAAGCATTGAGGGAGGTGGCCAAAGAAACTACAGCCATAGGAGTATGAGAGAAGCTCGAATCTTTGTACATGGCCAAATCAATGGTAAACAGGTTACATTTGAAACAAAAACTTCATGCCTTCAAGATGAATGATGAAAAGCATCTGATAGATCAAGCTGATGAATTCGTCAAGATAGTAGATGACCTTGAGAATGTAGATTTCAAGATAACAAATGAAGATAAGGCAGTTATGCTCCTGTCAGCCTTGCCAAGATCACAAAGACACTTCAAGGATACACTACTTGTTGGCGCTTGGATCATTTGGTTAACGTGACCCTTTAGGGATCCATACGTTTCTAATATCAGCGGAAGCAATAAATCATAGAAACGATTAACGTTCACCAGGGTATGTAGAAGATGAAGGATTCTCGCTGGCAGACTGTGCAGTCCCACGAGAATGGCCATAACTTCCTCCTCTGATGTCGGAATTGAATGATCTTTGTGCTCAGACAATTCTCTCATCAACGGATTTCCGTCAGTATATTGATCATCGAATTCTGAGCACTTTATAATTTTATACAAATTTCACAAAGTGGCGGCAGCAGCAGTAAACTACCTTCTGATCTTCTACCGTATGTCCCAAGTCCGATCTCGACGTCGTGTGGGCGACGATCTACGAGACCTCCTCAATCTGCTCTCAACCCTCATCATATGTGAATAATGAATTAGATTAGATTAGGGTTCCAGATAAGCTGAGGTGACTTATATACATGGGCTACAGCAGGGACCAGGAGTAGAAATTGGGTTGGGCCTCCATTGGGCTTAAGTATCCAAGTTTAGGCCAAAGCTTATACTTAAGTCCAATAATAATAATATATTCCACTAAAATATTATTACTGCACTGCCTTTCCAATCCCAAAATTACGTTTTGGGCTCCTTCTTATTATGAGCCCGTTAGTCTCCCCATGTTTAAGATATACAATGTCCATTAATTAATTTAAGTTACTGACAACTCAATTAATTAATATCTCATCCAAGAGTAGTACCACTCAACCTCATTATCATGCCGGAATAAATTCCACCTGCAGGGTTTACATGATAATCCTTATGAGCTCCTCAAGGGGACATCATCAACCTATGACGGACACAGATTCCTTCTACAATTAACAGCACACCATAGAGACAACACTACTTCCCAACTCATCGAGTTTGTTGATTTAATTACATGTAAATCTCACCCCATTGATGAATCAAAGAAATACGTACTGCCCTACGTGTCGAGGTTATTGTATATGGATTAAGAGCACGAACTTCCATAATAACAGAGATCAAGTTCTCCTATAAGTCAGTATAAGTCGAACGATCTCAAGCGGTCCTGCTCAATACACACAAGTGGACTAATGTGATTCTATAGCCAAGACAAGCTAATACCAAACCCCACTACAACCATCCAGATAGAGAGTCCCCGTCTATCTCGGTTGTGAGCATCTGTTTATACTTTATAAAGAAACCGATAATATGATCTTCCGCGTGTTGTCGCACAACATATTATCTATAGTATAAAGTAAGTGGACTATTGCATCATGCATATAAATAAATTATAAGACGCAATCATTTGATCATATGATTCTCATTTCAAATTAATTGTTATAACATTGTTCATACAAAAAGCTAGACTTTTAGTATACAATCCAACAATCTCCCACTTATACTAAAAGAGTATGCTGTCAAGTCTTCTGCCATACATCTGATTTCCACTCCCACTACACGACCATCAAAAGCTCTCGCCTTAAGGTCCTTGTAAATGGATTTACTAGGTTATCATCTGATGCAATCTAGGTGACAACAACCTTCCCCTTATCATACGATTTCTCGTAACAGGTGGTACTCGCGCTCCATGTGTTTAATTTCCTTATGGACTTGTCATTCCTTCAAGTTTGCAACTGCACCAATATCATCAATATAAATTGTGATAATCTTGGGCAAACTTAGAATCATATCAAAGTCCATCATGAATTTTCTAGAGTCATACAGATACTTTGGCTGCCTCATAGGCTGCAATTTATCATCTTTCCATGATGGAATTCGGAGCCTGAAATATATTTCTATTTAAAACTCTTCCACACTATGACTCAACTTCTTAAAATTAAACACATAACCTTGAAGTGGATTTACTGCCGTCCAATCTGACTAAAAAATACGAATCTACGTAATCCACAAGAAGCAGTGAATCTGCCCTGTAAGCCTACATATAATTTCCAGTCCTTCTCAGGCACTTCATATATGTCTTACCACAATTCATCATTCTTGTTCCGGGTTACGTTGATACCCATTGTTCATGCCATCGGCAAAACAGTTATCCAATCTTGTGCATAGCATTCCTTAGATTAAGCTTCCTCATTTGCCGAAGCATAAGGAACCGCTTTCATCTTCTTTATCTACTTTTGTGTCATAAGACACATTCACTTAGATAAATTCACATGCTAAAATAAGTAAGGATCGTATCATCTTATGAAGTTTGAGATAAGCATAACATCCTTTCTTGTAATCCGTATTACCGTGATCAAAAGGATATTTTGCTCCTCTTAAGTCCTTCATATCATACCGCTTTATCAACCATACTCATACGCCCGACAATACTCTTTCATTATCTCCAATGAGTAAGATACTATCTACGTATAGTACAAAAAATACCACCACATTTCCGTCACTCTTTTCAATACACAAGACATATCCGAGCATTGATAAAATCCATATCACTGGATTTCTTCATCAAAACGGATGTTCTATAATTTTGAAGCTTGCTTTAGTCCATTGATGGAAACTTTTAAGCTTAATATCAAAATGCTCTTAGCTCTTTGCAATGAATCACTCTGGTTGCTTAAGATAGATGTTTTCCTCAAGACTTCCAATCAGGAAAGTTTTCTTGACATCTATTTGTTATCCCTCATATTCCATATGAGTAGCAACAGGTAAAAGAGTCCAGATCGACTTAGGCATAGCTACTGGCGAACATATTATCTCATAATCGAACCATTTCTTTCTGAGTATACCTTTTTCGCAACAAGCTTTGCTTCCAAGGTTTTCACCTTACCATATGATCCTCTTTTATTTTATATGACCACTTCCAATGGTTTTTACACCATTTAGTGGTCTTACAAGCTCCCAGATTTAATTTAGAATTCATCAATTCTATTTCAACATCATTGCACTAGCTAAGATATCGCATTTCGATCTTGTAGTGCTTCGTCGTATCCGTGGGTTCAATCCATGTTTACTAGGGATTAAGTCTTACGACTCTCTCAAAACATGTATTAAACAGGTTGTCGAACATCTCTCCCACTACGACAAGGCATTACATGCAATTGTGTATCAGACGTGACATGCGTTGAAGTTTACCTTGTGGTATATCCTCTTGCACAATTGGTACTAATACTTTGTGTTTTCTTCTCACATCCTTTAGGACAACTTATAAATGGGTATGTGATTTATTACATAGTCCCTTTCCAAAAATCTAGTGTTTGTGTTAACAATCATCCTTCGATCTTTTAGACTAAATAAATCACCTTCATTTTTATAGCATATCTCACAAACAGATAAACATTCAAATGAATTACTGTTTCTAGGGCTTATCAATAAAATGAATTAAGTAATTCCAAATAATTCATCATATATCTAATCATTACCATAAAAGTCTTATTCCTTCTATCCACCACACCATTTAGCTGGGGCATGCCCGGTGTAGACCACTTGAGATTTAATCTCAACCTCTGATTAATAGCTCCTAATTATCCTAAGAGATACTCGTAATGACGATTAAATAGTCATTACTTGATATATTTTCCATGATGCTTTACTGTACCAACCTTGCAATTCTTGAATAAATCAAAGAACTTAGACATGCAGTGCATCAAATAAATATATCGGTATCTAGAATAATCTTCGATTATTCATTACCACCTCTCGCCTGGATAATATTAGGTCCGTTTGAATCAGAATGAACCAATTCCAACATATATATCTTTGGCTCTACACCCCTTTACCTTGAAAAGGTAATTAATCATTTTTACTTCTAAGTAAGACTCGCAAGTCCTATAGTTTCCACTTCATATTAACCTTACGGTCCATCTGCTATCAACTTTTGAGTCCTACTCAAGTAAAATGATCTAGTCTTAGACGCCAAATGCATGTTTAGTTCATCTCCGAAGGTTCATTTCTCTTACTAAAATCAGACGATGCATTATTAATTATTATTTGTTGCATCTGTGGAATATACATGATTTAAGAGTATACAAATTGTTCACCAACGTACCATAACAGATTACAACTCTATCCTTCATTATAATGACAATGTCATTTAAATGAAATGGAGTATCCATCTATTAATACATAGAAACCAAATCAAATTCTTTCTATTAAAACGCACGTAAAGACAATTTTACAAAATCAAACGTTTATTCATATCGTAAGATAAATAAACAACTCCCACTGCAACAGCCACTACTCTCGTAGTATTACCCATGTATAAAATAATCTTATCCTCACTTAGTAATAAATATTTTGTGATTCCGGTATCTACACAACGTATCAGTAGGTGCCATCACTAATCATGCTTCAACGACTAGTAAGTAAGATTCTATCCTAGTTCACATCTTGATGAAATTGGATTTTCTTCGCCATATGTTTTGTCAGAAGTTTCCCACCATATACAACCTCTTGTAATTCAGGAGAAACTTACTCAAAACATCTAGGCAATTATGAAGAATAAAATTGACTTAGGTTTCTCCTTTAACTTCTATTCCATGTATTTCCATTTCATTCATCAAATTCAATCATGACCTACCCCCTTTTAACTTACTCAAGTATCCGAAGAGTTACATGAGACCATCATATTTCTATGAATCTCTTATCTCTTCACTAGAGACTTTAATATGCATCATGATAAGTCTTTTGTGAGAACACACATGTACTTCTTAAGCAGTAAAATTCGAATCCAAGATTCTTTTCTAATCATCTAATTTTGGACCAGTAAATATAATTTCTTTTAGTCAACCATAAGTGAAATAAAACTATTTGAAATTCAGAGAATCATAAAAAAAATACACCGATCAAATCTTCGAATTTATCCATTTATATTGATTCCCTCAAACAATATAAAATATAAATTCACCGACATCTCAAGCACAATGAGTTTGCAAGCCACGATAGTGTGGACGTTTACAAACCCGAACATTTACAAGAGAAGGTTTTACCCATTAATTTCATTTGTCAACCTAACTTTATGACAAAATAATTAATAGTCGGTTCCTCTTTAGCCATGCAAATAAAAGCAGTGACTCCGATGGGGAGGATACTTATTATTTACACCTAAGTGTATACCATTATTTGACTCCAAGTCTATTGCGCGAGCTTATGTGCCTTACAGATAGAGAAGTACACACGCGCTCGGATAACTTCCTACAGTCATCAATTATAAGTCTGTACAGTGATCCACACATGAACTCATCCGATAGGGAGGAAGGTCTATGCCAACACGCAAGTTCATGTACATCACATTACAAACATAATTTTAAATAAGCATGTTCCAGCAATATCCATGAATAAACTCATCCGATGGGGAGGAAGGCTCTAATGCCGACGCGCAAGTTTATTCACATTGCTAACAAACCAATAATGGAGGCCGCGGGAATTAATTATCAATCCCCTCTCCCACTTAGTTATTTAAAACCAAGGGTTTTTACATGCATATAATATTCAGAATAATATACGCAACCTAGCATGCTCATACTTCCAAATATATAACAATAATTTACCAATAAAACAATTATAGAAGTTATATATAAGGAAATAAATTGCCAAAAATAAGTTGACTTGATCAACACTCCAACATACATGCATATAATATACCAAATATAATACGCAATCTAGCATGCTTCTATTTAAGGCAATAAATCATAGATAATCATGCATACATATATAACAATAATCAATTAATAAATTAATTATAACAGTTATATAACAGCGAATTCGATTGTTCGCCACCAATCACGAATGCGGACAACTGCGACGGAGATCGATCTTACCGCAGCCTGCTCCACCACTCCGGCACCCTGCCCGATCATATTATGAAGACTCACGCGGAATCTGATGCAGACCAGTCGAACTTGATGCAAACCCGCTCGAACCTAGTGCAGAGTCGATCGAACCTGATGCAGACCAATCGAACCTGATGTGAATCTGCTCGAACCTGGTGCAACATTGATCGAACCTGATGCAGACCAATCGAACCTGATGCAAATCTGCTCGAACCTGGTGCAATATCGATCGAACCTGATGCAGACCAATCGAACCTGATGCAAATCCGCTCGAATCTGGTGTAGCATCAATCGAACCTAATGCAGACCAATCGAACTTGATATAAATCCGCTCGAACCTGGTGTAGCATCAATCGAACCTGATGCAGACCAATCGAACCTGATGCAATCCACTCGAACTGTCGCTCGTCCAAGGGCCTACTTGCACGGTACCAAGTTCAGCCCAACGGGCAACATCAAACTATACCAACTGTCTTTCAGGGTTCGCAACTTTAGGAACCAGGGAATCCAATCTCCACTGTCCAGAAAGTACTCCTGTGAATTTTGAACATTCTATCCAAATTACAGGTTGATCCAACGGTTAGTTTACGAGAAACGGCTCTTTTCCCTCGACTGCGTAGAACAGAATCGCCCAAAAATCTGCTTCTGTTTTCGGCGTATTCCTGATAACACAAAGCTTCAAATACGATCTTCACCGTTCAGAATGTATATCTACCAAATCTGAACGTGCTGACCAAAATTCAGCCTGATCCGACGGTTGAAACTCCGGTTATTGCCTCTGCAATATCACTGCGCTGGATTTTCTCTCAATTTCTTCCTTCCATGTGAAATTGACGAACAGTTTTCGTCGAATCCTCTCACACACAACCATCGACGAACATATATGATATAGGGTATATTTCACATAGAGATATTCATGGTTTAGCACTAAAACCAAAACCCTAAACATGCGATCCTAATTTCGAAAAATTAATCACATAAACCCTAGCCTAACGTTTCACGCTTCACCACAAAACCGAAGCTCTGATACCAATTGTTGGCACTTGGATCATTTGGTTAACGTGACCCGTTAGGGATCCATACGTTTCTAATATCAGCGGAAGCAATAAATCATAGAAACGATTACCGTTCATCAGGGTATGTAGAAGATGAAGGATTCTTGCTGGCAGACTGTGCAGTCCCACGAGAATGGCCATAACTTCCTCGTCCAATGTTGGAATTGAATGATCTTTGTGCTCAGACGATCCTCTCTTCAATGGCTTTCCTTCAATATATTGATCATCGAATTCTGAGCACTGTACGATTTTATAAAAATTTCGCAAGGTGGCGGACAGCAGCAGTAAACTACCTTCTGATCTTCTGCCGTATGTCCCAAGTCCGATCTCGACGTCGTGTGGGCGACAATCTACGAGACCTCCTCAATCTGCTCTCAACCCTCATCATACGTGAATAATGAATTAGATTAGATTAGGGTTCCAGATAAGCTGAGGTGACTTATATACATGGGCTACAGCAGGGACCAAGAGGAGAAATTGGGTTGGGCCTCCATTGGGCTTAAGTATCCAAGTTTAGCCCAAAGCTTATACTTAAGTCCAATAATATTAATATATTCCACTAAAATATTATTACTGCACTGCCTTTCCAATCCCAAAATCACGTTTTGGGCTCCTTCTTATTATGAGCCCATTAGTCTCCCCATGTTTAAGATGTACAATGTCCATTAATTAATTTAAGTTACTGACAACTCAATTAATTAATATCTCATCCAAGAGTAGTACCACTCAACCTCATTATCATGCTGGAATAAATTCCACCTGCAGGGTTTACATGATAATCCTTATGAGCTCCTCAAGGGGACATCATCTACCTATGACGGACACGAATTCCTTCTACAATCAACAGCACACCATAGAGACAACACTACTTCCCAACTCATCGAGTTTGTTGATTTAATTACATGTAAATCTCACCTATTGATGAATCAAAGAAATACGTAATGCCCTACGTGTCGAGGTTATTGTATATGAATTAAGAGCACGAACTTCCATAATAACAGAGATCAAGTTCTCCTATAAGTCAGTATAAGTCGAACGATCTCAAGCGGTCCTGCTCAATACACACAAGTGCACTAATGTGATTCTATAGCCAAGACAAGCTAATACCAAACCACACTACAACCATCCCGATAGAGAGTCCCCGTCTATCTCGGTTGTGAGCATCTGTTTATACTTTATAAGGAAACCGATAATATGATCTTCCGCGTGTTGTCGCACAACATATTATCTACAGTATAAAGTAAGTGGACTATTGCATCGTGCATATAAATAAATTATAAGACGCAATCATTTGATCATATGATTCTCATTTCAAATTAATTGTTATAACATTGTTCATACAAAAAGCTAGACTTTTAGTATATAATCCAACACTACTCTATGGAGGAAAGGGCACTATTCAACTAGAAGATGTTATGTCAGCTCTTAGGTCCAAGGATATAGAAATAGGGGGTGACAACATTGCAAGCTCAGGTGGAGAAGGTCTCTTTGTCAAGAAAGGTAATCACAACAAGAAAAGAAATAAAGGGGGAGTTGCAGAAAACAAGAAAGTGAATTCTAGTTCAAAGAGGCAATATGATGATGATAGTGATTCATAAGACGAGTCTGAGGTTAGGAGGTATTATCATTGCCACGAACCAGGGCATTTCAAGAGGAATTGTTCTAAGTGGAAGGCTATGAAGGCTAAGAGGTCTGAAAATGCAAGAAATGGTCAGAATAATCAAGCTAATTAAGTCACAGATAGGAAAGAAGTTGTTGATAATTCTGATGGGTTTGGGTATATCTACACTGAGGCGTTGTCGTATACGTCGTTTAGAAACTCAAGTGAATGGATTTTAGATTCAGGGAGCACTTATCATGTGACATCAAGGAGGGATTGGTTCTGTGAGTTCAAGGAAGATGAAGGATCGGTTCATCTCGGGAACGATCAAACTTGCAAGATAAGAGGAGTAGGATTAGTGATGATAGAGTTGTCTAATGGTGCTGTCAAGTTAGCAAACGTGAGGTATGTGCCTAAACTAAGAAGAAATCTAATTTCACTTGGAATGCTTGAGTCTTTCGGTTATGATTTTAAGTCTCAAGATGGAGTTCTCACCGTTTCGAAGAGTGGGAGAGTAGAACTTCAAGGTATAAGGAGAGATGACTTGTATTTTCTAAATGGTAAGACAACGAAGGGGCTGCAAAATCAATTAAAGCATAGTCCACTCAATTGTGGTAACATCTCGAAGCTTGATGTTTGTGATGGTTCAACGGGAAAGGAATAAGCTGATCAGGTTCAAGGTGGAGTAGAACAAGAGATCATCAAGTTGTCTACCACACTTGAGGTGGAGCATGCTAAGGAAGGGAGGAAGATTGATCAGATTGCGCATACTTTGTCCAATGAAGAACTAGCATGTGAGGTGGAGGCTCTTCATGTTGAAAGCTGTAAAAAGGACTTCAAATTCAAGTGTAGAAGGTTGTATGCTACTGTGAAATCATATGCAATCAAGTTGAAAAAAAGAACTTTCAACAAAAAGAAGGAAGGAAGCTCTAGCAAAGTTAAGTCTATTACTAAGTTTGAGCCATACTTGAACATAGTGAATGTTTGTTAAATTTTTTCACAATATGTGATGGGTGGCTGTTTCCTTAATTAAAAAGAGTGGTGAAACGCTGCTACTTCATTGGAAGCAGTGTGGGAGGAGTTAAAGGTTTGTTTTCTTTGGATATACTTTAGGTGGAATTTGTAGAGTGTTTGTATGAAATCCTATATCCAAAAAGGGCTGTTGAAGGACTTAATTGGATTGTACGACGGGTGCACATGGGTTCTAACATAAAACATGGATGCATGGTATACAGCTGTAATGGTGGTTACAAAAGCTAGTATTAGTTGAATAATCAAGAAAGGATGTAATGGTGATCAGGCTGATGTGGAGCCTCTTGGTTGGTTCATTTGAGGTTGGTTGTAACCAGTTATTAGCTTTTTTTATCCATTGAGTATTAGGCTAAAGGTTAGTAGCAATTACAGTTATCAAGAAGAAGTATTTGACATCTACTCAACCCTATAAAAGAAGCTCTACTGATCAGTTTTTTAGCCATGAAAATTCATATCTCATTTGCTGTTTGTTAGTGTTGAGTGTTAGCAGATTGAGAGCTCTATTTTTGTTGTAAAGTATACTCAATAAAGGCTTCATCTTCTCCCCGTGGGCATAGGTTCTTCATGAACCGATCCACGTAAAACTCATTGCATTATACAGTTTTTTACACATATTCACACACGCAAACCGTACAAGACAAAGAGTGATTGTGTGAGTATTTTTTAATAGTCTGATCTGCAGAAGTTTGAAACCTTATTCTTACACACTCATATAAACCGAGTTTACATAGGTATACATGAAAAATTACTCTTTAGAGACATAAATTACTACTCTTCTAAATTAAAAAATTACTCTTCAAATTATTGTACACTCTGATTTATCGACACTATTTAATATATGAAAAATTAATCTTTACATATATGAATTATTAATCTTTTGTATAAAAATTATTACTTTTTAAAGAATATTTTGTATATATTAAAGAATAATTTTTAAAAATAAGATCTATATATTCACATGAAAATAACTCCATTATAAATTGGGAGTGGATTCTAAACAAAAAAAGATGTGGTATCAAACTGACAAAAATGGCCTCCTTTAAAAATACGATAAAACAAAATAGTGGTAGATTTGCAATTGATGGAGGGATGAAGGCTGAAGCATCACATGACGATAAGTCAGGCAGCAACTAAAAGTGGGTGTGCAAGTGTATTTTATTTTTTAAAATAAAAATATAAAAAAATAAAAAAAGCGACAAAGGGATAGTATTTGGCGTGAGGACGATGGAAGATTCCAGGAACCTTATTTGGATGTGGTTTGTTCAAAAGAAATTACTCCTCCCATCCCGTTTTCACTTTTCAATTCATTATTAACAAACATATACTATATGTGTGAAATCGTCCCACATTAATACGTAGGATGATAAAAATAATAATATTATTTATATATATTCACTCAATGAAAAGTAATAATAATACAATGAACTATATCATTAATAATTTATTGTATAAATAAAAAATGATAACATTTTATAACGGGAGTGATAACTAATTATAAAAGCGTAAAATTATGTCACCGTGAAACAATCTCACACAAAACTTACCCTAAATTATTTGTGTTTATCCACTCAAAAATAATATTGTTGTATGCCCCACTCAACTTCAAATTATTTAGAGGTAACATTAGGTGCACCCAAGTGCAAGTGTGCATTCATATGTGTATCTTTTTATTCTATTTTGTATACATATTATTCTATTTTGTATACGTGTTTCTTAATAATTGTATTCTTTTTTCACACTAAGTTTTTCATTAAAAAAACTAGCATCCATATGTGTATAACTTTTTATTCAATAGTGTATATATATTTTTTAATAATTGTATTTTTTTACACTCAATTTTTCATTAAAAAAACTAACAATTAAATTGTATATATTTTTGTTTATAATTGTATATGTTTTGTTTATATTTGTATTTTTTAAAGTGGGTGCACCCTAGCTTAGGGTGCATTCGTATGCACAGTATAATTAGCCAATTATTTGTGACTAATCTCATGTTCACACTTCACAAAAGAAAATCATAATAAATTTAAGGTAAAGATTTGTGTGAAATTGCTTTAAGTGGTGACTTGCATAAAACGAATAAAAATATTAATATTTTAATAAAAAAGTAATACTCAATTAGTAAAAAATAATAATAATATAGTAAATTATTTAATGAACAAATTATAGTATAAATAATAAGTGATAACGCCTAAAAAAGATTACTAATTAAAAAGTGTAAAATTGTCTCACCTAAGACTGCTCCTAAATTCAATAACTTTATGATATAAATTAATTTCAAAATTGTAGTCAACATCTTATACACATAATAAATTTTACAATTTATTTATGACAAATACTTATGTGAATTAGATTTTAGGGTATTATTTTTAAAAAAAAAACTTTATTAGTAGCATTTTGAAAATAATGTAAAAATAATTATAGATCTTGGGGTGTTCATCTTCCTCTACTGATGCGCATTTTCTTTGCACGCAAAATTAATCTTTAAGTATTAAGGATATCAGTTGCAGCTTAAGCAAACGACCAAGTTAAATATCGAACTCAAAGGACGGCATATTATCAATTTAATTATTTACTAAATTAATTAAAGCAAGTGGAAATAAGATTGGGATTTAATTATTAAACTACTAAACAGAATTATTAAATAACAAATAAAATAATGGAATTTTATCAATCCAAAACCTGAAAAATGGGTAAACTATCAATTCGGGACTTGAATTATTTATTTTATCAATTCGGGGCCTGAAATATGTATAACTATCAATTAGGGGCCTGAATTTAGACACTAAATAGATAAAATAGGAGATAATATTTGGTAAATTCAGGCCCCAAACTGATAGTTATACATATTTCAGGCCTCATATTGATAGAAAAAATAATTTAGGCCTTGGATTGATAGTTAATCCATTTTTCAGGTCTTGATTTGATAAAATTCCTAAAATTAAAATATCACTGGAAGAATATAAAAGTAGATCAAGTAGGAGAATATGTAGCTCTAGGATAATCCAGTTTTACTACTTAACTTTTCTCTCAAGTGCAGGCCGACTCTGCCTTGTGGACTATGGACGCATCACTAAACCATGCAAATCTACTCTATAGACACAAGTAAATATGTTGTAACACGTGTGAATAACCTCGGAGCAAGAGAAGTAATTTCACCCCCTTTCTAGGTATTATCAACATCAATTATTTTCCACGTCTGGAATCTAACCGATATGATCTCCCTTTATAGGTACTATAAAATTACCCTCTTTATCCTACTTATTAACCTGAATTCAATTCAATTAATAAACATTCATATATGACAGTTCTAATGAAGTTTCGGAGTCCCCTCACTTAGAATCATAACATGGAATCCTATTCAGCAGCGAACGCGCTCAATCAACAACCAAGATATATATTCAGACTCTATATAACAGTTGAAGATGCACAAAACGACCGTGAATATGGATTAAAAACGCATAATCATATATAAAATAAATTCACAAGTAGTGTTGTACGGAGGACACACAAGAGAGTTTAATTAATTCATAAAACTTTCAAAACCCTAGATCTACCAGAACGGTTCTCGCCCAAGATGTTACGAAGAATAATCATGGGTGTTGGATAGATCTTACCATAGTGTGGAAAGTACAAGATAAATTAGGAAACGAATAAAATCCTAGATGTGGGCGTCGTCCCGTCCTTCTCCGTCTTGAATCCTCCTCTTGGTTCTCCTCTTGAATCAACAGATGAATCTTCACAGTGATGGATGGATGGAGAAAAAGATGTGGATGATGGTTGGGGGTGATCCCCCTTGTGGGGTGTAGGATGATTGTGTTGCGATGTCTTCTAACATGAATAATGATGTAAAATATATATAGGTGTGAGAAGGGAATTAAATAAGGAAATAAAAGATATGGGTGAATCATGGAGGATTATGTGATAAGGAGATTAATTGTGCTACAAGAAATAGATCATTTTCAAAAATTTTCGAAACTTCTCGGAAATTCTCACTGGCAGCTGTGCAACTTCACGATTTTGAGCCTAAATTCCTCGTCCAAACTCCAATTTTAGTGATTCTTGCGCTCACTTTTCCTTGGCTTTCTATCCATATAAATTTCTCACCAAAAGACCAAAATTTGAAGAAGTAACAAGTCATGTAAAATGGAACAGTCGTGATGAGTAGAAACAGCTTGCGCGACGTCACCATTTCGATCATAACTTTCTCGTTTGGACTCCGATTTAGGTGTTCCTTAGGCCAAAACGACCCAATCTTCTGTGGCTTTCCAACCATGTATCACACTTCTATTTTCGAGCTCTATAGGAATACAGAAAAATTACACAAGTTAGATGTGCATTTTTTAGCATTCTTGCACAAGTTGCACATTTTCTCCAACTTTGCACTTTTGATCATTTTTCCACCTAAAACATAATAAAATACCTCAAACACACTTTTTTCTCAAATATATTGAATATAAGACACTTGTGCTAATATATGACAACAATATCCATAAAAAAGTGTTAAATTGGACACTAAAATACACTTATTTTCACTCTCATCAAACTCCCAAATTTACCCGTTGCTCGTCTGGAGGCAACAAAATAAAAATAAAGAGAGAGAGAGTATGAAAATTATCGGGGAAACAAGGACTATGACCAATACCCCATTCACAATATAATTGTCCTCAACTTAGGTCATGCAACTCTCATTACATGTAATAATCTATTCATAGCAAACAAGTTAAGACAATCACCACCAATTCAAATGCTTCATTGACATGTTCTTACGGGAAGTATATATCACTCGCACTCAAGTGTAAAAGATGTACACTTATGGGTTAAGGTATTTACGCTCAGATTCAATTCAAGTGCATGCGTAACCATAAGCTTGTCTATTGTCTCAACTCTCCTTTTACTTGTAGCTAGCAAATCATGAATAAAAAATGGCTTTTATTTGGTTGTAATGTAGGCTCTTTGGAAAATGTAGGAAATATATAGATAAGTGACTCAAAACTCAGATCAATCAAGCTGCAGTCTCTCTCGATCTTTCATTCTTCCTCATCACTTCAATCAATCACAACATTCTTTTCAAACTCTCCCATCTTTCTCCTTCAAGCATAACATATTTTTTTTCAACTTTTCTAGCTCTTCAACTCCATCATTCTCCTTTTTTTCACTTTTTTTTTCTCTTTTTTTTCTTTTGAGGTACCAGTTTCAGGCACTACCTCTCACATCCTTCATAGAGTACTAGATTTAAGCACTACCCTAGGGTGTTTGTTTCAATGAAGTACTAGCTTTAAGCACTACTCCGAGATTTTTTCTTTTCATCCTTAAGACTATTCTTTCATCATTCTTATCATCCCTCAAATCACCACTCTCTTCAATTAAACTTTATTAGCTATCAAAAGAATGGACTTAAAAAAACTTAAATGGACTGACAAGGGATTTAATGAATTCAAGTAAAGAATATGAGAAAAATAGGTTAAATAGCAAAGATGGTCTAATATCATTTCCATATTCAGCTAGACTAATCTTGAATATTCAAATAGACTCAAGACAAGTTCTAGAATACACGCACAAGAAGATACTCACCAAAAAAGAATTATCATGTGATTATGTACATGATCAACGAGGCTCAAAATCTCACATGAGTTTTTAACAAGTAACAGAGAACCTTTCATGGTAAGTAATATCCCACAAATATATATAGAACTTCATACCACAATATAACTCAAGTACACTTCCTTCATCAATTTCAAGAGCATATGAATTTCAGGCACAATTTAAAAATATAAGCTCACATGGATCACCACCATAAACTCAACTCTTCCACCTATACTAATTAAAAGCACATATAAAAATTAGAATAAGAAAAACGAGGGCAAATGATTTTTCCTTCAATGCATTCACGAGCTCCTCGAGTTGTTCAACTCGATCATCTTGCCACTCTTTTACCTTCTTCTATCATCAAAACTCAACACACCTCATCATCACAGGATTCATTAATAATAAAATAGGAGAACTATAAGAAAGACTCAATTGACTATCTAATTGACTCCACACACTAGACACATCAACACAACACACTAAATATTAGTTAAGTTGCACAAAATTGACATATCAACACCGATTAAAGTATTAATACGCCGCAAAAAATCAACCTCCTAATAAAAAACAACCAACAAAAGGAAAAATTATACCCTCAGTGCTCATAAGATGAGGTAAGTATATCACACCCCCAAACTTAGTAAAAACGCAAGTCGAAATTTAGTTTGAAAAGAGATATAATTGCCGAAACGTGAGCACCTCAAATATAATAACTCCTCACTCACACGAAAGAAATAAAGCAATAAAACGGAAGGGACAAGCCCCCAACAGGCGCTCATGTTTAACGTCGAAGAGTCGCGATGGATGTAACCTTTTGGACTACTTAATCAACGGACGGTCTTCTTGCATCCTCACCTTCAAATACTTTCTTTCCCTCTTCTTGTCTACACTCTGCACCTCACATTTCTTAGTCACAAATATATGGTCATTGGAATTTTCTTCCTCCCTTGACTGTCTAAACACCTCCTTGTCAATCTTCCACTTAAATTCAGAATCATCTGTCTTAGAAAAATCAAGATTAAACAAGTTAGAAATTACATCTATGATCTTGCACGATTGAGTCTCCATGGGCATCTTCATTGCTTGATCAAGAGAGAAAACCACATCTTCAATATCCATCTGCAGTCTAAGCTTTTCAGCTCTCAACCTCTTTGCTTTTTCCCACTTCTTCTCAACTACTGTTTCATTATTCTGCTCTTGAGATGGTACTAAGATGTTTTGATCAACATGTGTAGTATTCGGTATTGAAACGGGCATTGAACGAAGTTGTTCGATCTCTGTTCGACCAAATTGGTCTGGTCGAACAGACTGTGGCTGGTCGAACAATGTTTCTGATCGCGAGTTCAAATTCTCCAGTTGTTGTTCGACCAGCGTTCGACCAAGATGGTCTAGTCGAACGGGAAGAGCCTGGTCAAACAGAGGCCCTGTAAACTGAGCGAGATATGACTTCTCCGTTGATGCTTGTTCGACCTTTGTTCGACGAAAGTGGTCTGGTCGAACAACGGTGGTTTGGTCGAAAGACGAGCCTGAAAATAGAGCATCGTAACTCTGTTTTTCCAAAACTTGTTTGACCACAATTCGACCATCAGGTCCGGTCGAACTGCTTGGGATTGGTCGAACGGGAGCGCTGCTTCCTTCGTTTTTAGACACCGGCTTCATTGGACCTTCGTACTGTGTCTCGGACCTCAATATGATGGTATTATTTTCTAACGTTTGTGTAAATTGATTTACATTCGCGACCATTTGCCCCATAATCAAGGTAAGGTCCTTCAACTGCTTAGATAAATCTGCATGATCAACATTCATTCTCGCTTCGATATGGTCAACCTTTGCATCATTCTCAGCCATGTATCGATTGAAGATATCTTCAACACTCTTTACTTCTTGCTGCTGCATACTAGGCCCCCTTTGTGTCAACTTTGTAATCTGCCTTTGCTGGGATTCTAGTAGCTTGTTGATGTTAACTAGACTAGAGACGATCTCATTATCTATATTCAGCTTCACAACTTGATGTTCAACCTGAGCCACATTGTTAAGTACATATGATCCTCTATCTTTCTCTACAGGCCTGTCACGTAAATTCATAGAAATGTCTTCAAATAACTTTTCTACTTCAAGTGCTGTCTTAGATAACAACGCTCCTCCTGAGGATGCATCAATAAAAACACGTGACTCACAATCCAATCCATAGTAGAAGATGCATATATATTGTGCCTTAGACATTTCATGCTGCGGACACCTTCTGAGCATATCTTTAAACCTATCTCATGCCTCATGAAATTGCTCACCCTAATTCATAACAAATTGAGTGATGTCTTGCCTCATTCTAAACACCTTAGAGGGTGGCATGTATCTCTCTAAGAACTTCTGCTGCAGTTGGTCCCATGTAGTGCATTCTGTGGCATCAAGAGTCTCATACCAAGCTTCCGCCTTATCAATCAAAGAGAACTTGAATATGGCAATTCTTCTAGCATGATCATTAGCTCCAGCACCCTCTGAGTGTTTGCATAACCAAGAAATCTTCGAAGATGCTGATATGGATCTTCAAAGCAACCTCCAGAAAAGGGATTCTTCTCTACCATGTTAATAAGAGCGGGATATATATCAAAATCATCATCTTCCTCCTTGCTCCTATCAACCCCATGTTGTCAATATCATAGTTCGTGAAAAAAATTTCACGTATGACAATATTATCCAGATTCTGCCTTGCTCCGGCCATATTTAGCTCATTGTGTTATTCATTCTTTCCTTCCTCTCTTTTTCCTAGTGCACAAGGACCTCAGAAAAATTTAAGGTTAGATAGAAATAAATAATCACAAATAAAAATCTTAATCAAACTAGAAATAATAAATTAATAATAACAGCCGTCCCCGGCAACGGCGCCAAAAACTTGATGCGCGCTTTCTTTGCACGCAAAATTAATCCCCAAGTATTAAGGATATCGGTTGCAGCTTAAGCAAACGACCAAGTTAAATATCAAACCCAAAGGACAGTGTATTATCAATTTAATTATTTACTAAATTAATTAAAACATGTGGCAATAAGGTTGAGATTTAATTATTAAACTACTAAGTAGAATTATTAAATAACAAATAAAATAAAATATCACTGGAAGAATACAAAAGTGGATCAAGTAGGAGAATAGATAGCTCGAGGGTAATCTAGTTTTACTACTTAACTTCCCTCTCAAGTGCAGGCCGACTCTACCTTGTGGACTATGAACGCATCACTAAACCATGCAAATATACTCTATAGACACAAGTAAATATGCGTGTAATACGTGTGAATAACCTCGGAGCAAGAGACGTAATTTCACCCCATTTCTAGGTACTATCAGCATCAATTATTTCTCACGTATGGAATCTAACCTGATATGATCTTCCTTTATAGGTACTATAAAATTACTCTTTTTATCCTGCTTATTAACCTGAATTTAATTCAATTAATAAACATTCATAACAGTTCTAATGAACCTTCGGAGTCCCCTCACTTAGAATCATAACATGGAATCCTGTTCAGCTGTGAACGCGCTCAATCAACAACCAAGATATATATTCAGACTCTATATAACAATTGAAGATGAACAAAACGACCGTGAATATGGATTAAAAACGTACAATCATATATAAAATAAATCCACAAGTAGTGTTGTACGGAGGACACACAAGAGAGTTTAATTAATTCATAAAACTTTCAAAACCCTAGATTTACCAAAATGGTTCTAGCCCATGATTTTACGAAGAACAATCATGGGTGTTGGATAGATCTTACCCATAGTCTGGAAAGTACAAGATAAATTAGGAAACGAATAAAACCCTAGATGTGGGGCGTCGTCGCATCATTCTCCGTCTTGAATCCTCCTCTTGGTTCTCCTCTTGATTCTACAGACGAATCTTCACAGTGATGGATGGATGGAGGAAAGGATGTGGATGATGGTTGAGGGGTGATCCCCCTTGTGGGGTGTAGGATGATTGTGTTGTGGTGTCTTCTCACATGAATAATGATGTAAAATATATATAGGTGTGAGAAGGAAATTAAATAAGGAAATAAAAGATATGGGTGAATCATGGAGGATTATGTGATAAGGAGATTAATTGTGCTACAAGAAATAGATAATTTTCGAAAATTTTCGAAACTTCTCGGAAATTCTCGCTGACAGCTGCGCAACTTCACGATTTTGAGCATAACTTCCTCGTCCAAACTCCGATTTTAGTAATTCTTGCTCTCACGCGATCCTCTTTTCCTTGGCTTTCTATTCCTATAAAGTTCTCACCAAAAAACCAAAATTTTTTTAAGATGTAACAAGTCATGTAAAGTGGAACAGTCATGCTGAGTAGAAACAGCTTGCGCGAAGTCATCATTTCAATCATAACTTTCTCGTTTAGACTCTGATTGAGGTGTTCCTTATGCCAAAACGACTCACTCTTCTGTGGATTTTCAACCATGTATCACACTTATATTTTTGAGCTCCACAAGAATATAGAAAAATTATATAAATTGGACGTGCGTTTTTCAGCATTCTTGCATAAGTTGCACATTTTCTCCAACTTTGCACTTTTAATTCTTTTTTCACCTAAAACACAATAAAATACCTCAAACACACCTTTTTCTCAAATATATTAAATATAAGACACTTGTGCTAATATATGACAACAATATCCATAAAAAACACACTTATTTTCACTCTCATCACCTACTAAATAAAAAATTCATCCACAAAATTTACTTACTCACTTCTCTGTAAAAATCTGGATATTTTGCTAAAATTTTATCTTTGTGCTCCCATATTGCTTCCTCTCAACCTTGCCTACTCAATCGTACTAGTATTAAAGGTATATCTCAGTTTATAAACGTTCGAGTTTTTCTCCCTAAAATACTCATGTGTGTCTCCTCATAAGTCAAATTCTCATTAACTTCTAAATCTTTAAAGTTAGCCACAACTCGGGTCTGCACTTTACTTTAGGAGCATTTGTACAAGAAACATACTATGAATTGAGGATAACTCAGATGTTAATGTTATAAGCCACATCTCCAACCTTTTTCAGTATCTTAATTTTTTTTCCAGAAGCATATCAATTATTTAATTGGTGCAACTCTAATAAATACATTTTCCTCAACTTCAAACTGTAAATCATTCCTCAATATATCGGTGTAAAACTTATGTTGATCTTGTGCTACTTTAATTCTCTTTTGGATCGTAGTTATCACTTTTACAAATTTATCCACCGATTTATGGCCCAAGACATTTCAAAATCAAACTACATTCCTAATAAATGGCGAGCAACATCTTTTCCCATAGAGTGCTTCAAGAAACATCATTCAAATCGTAGACTGGTTATTGTTGTTATAAGCAAACTCTATAAGTAAAAGATGAGTTTCCCAATATTCCTCAAAGTCTAAGCGCATGCTTGAAACATATCCTCTAATGTTTTGATTGTTCTTTCAGATTGACCATCTATCTATAGGTGATAGGCTGTACTAAACTTGAGCTCTGTTCGTAATGCCTTTTGTAAACTCCTTTGAAATTTTAAAGTGAAACGTGTGTCCTGGTAAGATGTTATTGATATTATATGCCATGTAATCTCATGATCTCATCAATGTATAATTGAGCAAGATGATCCATCGTAAACGATATCTCCATTGGGATAAAGTGACTTACGTTGATGAGTTGATCGACACTTACCCAGATGATCTCATGATTTTTGTTGGACTTTGATAATCCAAAAGTTCTTGGAAATGTGTTATCATTTTCACTCTAGGATTTCAATTGATTGGAGTAATCCAGAAGATCGTTGATTTAATTGTCATTTTTTATAATTTTTTATTTTAATATCATATATATAATTTTTCTATTTCTATTTTTATTATTATTAATCAACTTTTATTATTATATCACTTAATATTTTTAAAATATTGATCGTATATCTACATAATATTTAATAAGTCTTTAATCCATTAATCTTTTTAATGATATAATTATTTAAATATTATAATATATTTGATTGCTATTTATTTTCACCCTCAAGTGTAACAGATCGATTGTAGCGCGTGTGTCCAATTTAAATTATCATTCCGACGAGATAGTTATAAATTTAGCAAATAATTTTATATATGATAATTTAATTGCAAGACAAATTCTGGGGTTTTTGAGAAATATTAGATCAACTAATAAAAATTGAAATAAAATAATTAACTAATGTGAAGAAAATAAATCACACAAGAGAAAATGATTTAAGAGTTCAAGGATAGGGAATTGGTAATGCTCAGACAAACAGCTTAACTATGTGACTGATTTATCTAGACCTGAATTAATTACCTGCAAACGTTTATAAGAGGATCACTAAGCCTAGTTAAATCACCTTAATCGGGTAGGATCTAACACTTATAATGAGCTGCAAATCATTGGATCGATAAGGAATTAACTCTCATTCTCTCTATATGTACTTCATGCTAAATTCCATTATAAATGTTAGAGCACTAGACTTTCCTTTCTATGTACTAAATTATTAACCCCTTTTGTCTCCTTAACAATTTTCTAATAATGATATTTTATCAAGTAATTAATATTCCAAATTGATTGTCTAACACTCTTAGGAATTATAGGTCAATCCCCTAAGAACGCCACATGATACAACAACTATCATGCAGTAATAAAGAATCTTATTAACTATCAATTAGTAATACCATCAAGAATAATTAAAGAAATCAAAACTCAAAATACAATAATATGAAGTCTCAAAATATCCTCCTTGTAACAACAAATTTTGTATTTATAATAAAAAAATATAATTTGGGGATACAAAGATAATCAAGACAGATTTAATTTGAAAGAATATTTAAGTGGGTTACAAATCTCCAATCAATCCTCTGATTCTTCTCTCGAACGAACGTTGACTAGAGACAATGCCGGGTTGGAGGGGCTTGACACTTTGATCTCTGATCTGAGACAGTTGACTGGAAGAACGCTGGATCGGAGGGGCTTGACATCTTGATCTCTGATCGAAGGCTGTTGAATGGAAGAACGCTGGATCAGAGGGGCTTGACACCTTGATCTCTGATCGAAGGCTGCTAGCTGGAAGAACGCTGGATCGGAGGGGCTTGACGCGCCTTGATCTCTGATCGGAGGCTGTTGGCTAGAAGAACTCCGGATCGGAGGGGCTTGATACCTTGATCTTTGATCGGAGGCTGTTGGCTAGAAGAACGCCGGATTGGAGGGCCTTGACACTTTAATCTCTGATCGGAGGCTGTTCTTGGCTTGAAGATGCTTGAAGATCTCAAGGGAGCACTGCTCATATTCTTGATCTCTTTAGAAGCGTCTGTGTCTTCAAATATTTTAGTGTGTTTGGAATGAATGGAGGAGGGCTCCTTATATAGGTGGAGGGTGTGGAAGCCCCATAAATAACTCGCAGTCTGATTGGTCCAGGGCAGATTTAACCTAAATCTGAGGGTTTGGGCCTTTCCATCCTTGCAATTTGATTGGTTGATCTAGGTTTGATCTATATCAAATATGGTCTTGATTTGGTTCCAAATTTGATTTTGATTTGATTTGATCACATCCAAGGAGTTGGGCTTTGATATATTTGATTTTCAAGCCTGCTTGATATGGACTTATCTGACTGGATCTGACCCAATTATCAATTATTTACTCATTTATTTTAGGAATTAATTTGTTTAAATTCCTTAATAAATAAATAATTAATTGATTTTTAATATGTAATTTTCCACATATTTTCATTTAACAGGCAATAAAATTCAAGTGCCTACACTCCTCGATAAGGAAATAAACATTTTGCAGTGTAATGAATCCAAGTTCAGGGCAATCAAATCATATAATCAAAACTGTCTCAACTCCCTAACATTACAAATAAAGAAACTTAGCCAATTGATTTACGAGGACAAATCACAAAAATATAATAAGCCTCAACCATTGTACTAAAATAACAAAGATAAATAACTGAAAAATAAAAAACCCTTTTTGAGGACTCTGATTCTTCAATCACGATCTCTATCGCGATCTTCATCTCTGATCCAAGTAGTAACTCTGATCGTCTCTCTGGTGGATGGAAGGAAGAATATGGGTGAAGGTAGGGTTCTGTTGGTGTGTGGCGTCGTGAATTCTTGTTTCTGCATCAGAACCCCCTTTTATATATACTTCACGGATTGGGCTAACTTAAGACACGTATATGGGCCGACTCGGTAACATGTCATTGGATGGACGGGTCATTCGGTTGTGTCACTTAGTGAAAAATTAAATGCACCGAATTGAGGACTCCACATGCTCGGTGCTGCAATTCTTGCGCTCGGTGAGTGTCATACGTGCCTGGTAGCAACCGGGCGCCCCTCACATGGCACTGGGCAGTCCAACCCAGTAAAGAACGACCAAAATACTGCGTGCCTGCCGCCATGCCCTCCTAGGAATAAGGGTGCCTGGTTGTGTGGCTTTTGTGCCCAGTTTGGAGATTGGCAGCCTGAGCAACTCCACTGTTTTGAGCATAATTTATTTATCCGAATTCCGATTTGAGTGATTCTTGCGCTTATGTGATCCTATATTTCTTAACTTTCTATCCATATAAACAAATCACAAAAAGTCCAACATTTGAAGGTGTAACAAGTCATGCAAAGTGGCACAATCATGTTGATCATGAACAGCTTGAGCGACATCACCGTTTTGATCATAACTTTCTCGTTTGAACTCCGATTGAGGTGTTTCTTGAGCCAAAATGATCTTCACTTCCGTAGTTTTCAACCATATATAATATGACCAATTTGGACTTCCACACAAATACAAAAAATTATGGAAAATTAATATCTGTTTGCTTGCATGTAGCACGAGTTCATCCTTCATTCCAACTTTGCGTTCTCGATCATTTTTTATCAAACACAACAAAATACCTCTCATGCACCTTTTAATCGATAATAATTTAAAGTATATTTGTATAAGTAATATTGATTATACACTTAAAGAGGTATCAAATTGGACCCGAAAATACATGAATTTCCACTCTCGTCAATATTAAATAAAAAATGAGATTCATTATATATCTTTTATACAATTTAAAAAATTATTACACCTTTCTCATCATAACACTATACCTAAAATTTATTATTATTTTTTTTAATATCACATATATAATCTATCTATTTTTATTTTTTTATTATTATATCCTTATTGTATTGTAAATCTAAAAAAATATTAACAATATATCTACAAATTATTTGATAAGCTTTTATTCAATAAATTATTTCAATAATTTAATTTTATTTAAATATATTAGGTAGGTCTTGCGTGAGACCGTCTCACGTGAGACCATTTTACACTTTTTAAAATAGTGATCACTTTCGCTATAAAATGTTATCTCTTTTAATTTATGCTATAAATTATTCATGAAATAACATTATCACTTTTCATTAATTTAGTGTCACTTTTCAATATAAAAGTTATCACTTTCTGACCGTCTCACGTAAGTCCTTACGTGAAACGGTCTCACACAAGTCTTTGCCAAATATATTATATTGAATAAAAAATGAGATTCACTATATATTATTTTAAATAATTTAAAAAATTAAATTATGAGTCAAATTAGAGTGTATTTGAACGATTTTAATAGTTAAATTAATTTTTAATTTAATCTCCACCATTAAATAAAAAATAATTTTTAAAATTTTTTTTATTAAAACAACTACTCACTCCACTCTATATTAAGCTTATTAACCCTAGAATGCCATTATGCCCAAGGTGCACTTTGCAATAATCCTTTAAATTACACTCATTTCATCCCATTATAAGACTACACCTAAAATTTAAGGGTAACACTTTGTGTGAGATTTGTCTCACATGAGACAAATTTTATTTTTCTTAAATAGTTATCATTTTTTATTAAAAATATAAGAGTATTATTTTCATTAAAAATATTATCACTTTTTATCTATATTATGAATGATTTATAAAATAATCCATTACAACATTATCACTTTTCTTTAATTATCATTTTTTATTAAAATATTATCATTTTTTATCCATCTCATTAAAGTTTCCGTGAGACGATCGAACATAAGTGTTTGTCAAAAAATAATTACATTAAAAGTTTTGTATTTAATTATTATAAGGTTATCCCTAAAAATTAATATATGTTTATAAAAATATTTAATTAACATAAATATTACGATGTGATTTATGATAATACATAAAATATTGTATTCCTTCCGTCCCAAGTATTTTTATCCACTTTTCATATTGAGGTGTTCCTCGTATTTTTACTTATTCCATTAATGGTAAAAATACATTATATCTCTTCTTATTTTTACACTTTATTCATCAATCCCAATCAATGATCTGAAAATCTGACCGGTCAGTTTAATCGGTTGGACCGAGAATCAGTCCCGGAACCAGTCCGGAAGTGCTAGAAAACCATTTATGGAGTTGAACCGGGTTGAACTGGTCAAATCAGAAAAATTGGTTGAACCGGTTCAACCGATTTCAATATTTTTTATTTTAAATTATTTTTTTACTTTTTTTTATTTTTTTAAACTTTTATGATATTTCACTTTTATATTTATTTATTTTAGAACATAATATTTATATTTTGGATTAAATTATGAATTATAATATTGAGTGAGTATATTATAAACTATGTATGAAGTACAAATTATGAACTATAGATATTTTTATTTAATTATATTTTGATTTTAAATTGTATTTTAAAATTTTAAAAATAATTTAGGTGATTATATATTTTTATAATTGGTAATTTTATAAAATATAATTGAAAATATGTAAGATTCAATTTTCGGGTTGAACCACTGATAAGTGATATTTTCACCTAAATTTTAGTGTCTTTTTATGTGTATTTTCATATTATTTTATCCGTATTTGTGTTCTATTTGGTTGTGTTTTGTGTTTTTATAGAAATATGAGAGAATAAGCTTAAATGTATGATTTTTAGGTAAAAAGAGATTCTAGACGCGAAAAGAAAGATGTAAAAAAAGCGGATCTCAATTCGGAGTTAAAACGAGGGAGAACGGGTCAAAACGGAAAAAGAGAAAATAAGGGCAGCACGAACACGGCCAATACCTACACAGGCCATGTACCGAACACTGCCCTGTATGGGTTGGCCGAGTTCCGTCATCCGAAACACCTACACAGCCACCCCTGTGGCCGAGTTCCGCACACGGCCCGTGTTGGTGCAAAAATTTAGAAAAAAAAATCAGAATCCTTCTAGAAGCTTCCCAAGGGGTATAAATACCCCATACTTCAATATTTCATGAGATTTTCGAGGGTTTCACCCCTGCACACACATCACACACATTTTCCTTTATTTTTCACCATCCATTTCCTCCATTCTTCATCCATATCATCTACCTTCATCCCACCATCAAATCCTTCATCCAAGTAGTTAGAGAAGCAAGGAAGAGAGGTGAATTGCAAGGGGAAGAAGAAGATCACCATTGGAGACATCCAAGGGAGTTTTCATCCAAACTTTGTATTGAAACCTTATTGTTTATCATGTTTTGTAAGGATTTTAATGTCTATGTTAATTTTCTTATGAATATGAGAGACTAATCTCCCTTGTGAGATTAACAATATGAATTGTGTTGGATAATTTTGGGTATTTTGCAATTGAATTCATATGTTGATTGGATTTGTTAATTTTCTATCATTAATTATTAATTGCTTGATTTGTATTGTTGATTTGTGTGATTAATTGTCATAGGCATGTGATTAGATTGAGAAATCTATTATATGTTTAGGATAGTTCATTGAATCATTTAATCAGACACTTCATGTGCATTATAAATTGTAAAGAGATTGAGAAATCTTTTAGGATTTAGAACCCTTTGATAGAACATTCGATTGGTTAGATCGAGAGGTCAATTGATCGTGTGAGGGGATTCTACAATTGAACTTAGTACCTAGTTGGAATTGTTTGATTGAGAACAAACCTTTGAGCTATTTTTAGACCTTTATGAGGATCTACAACATATCCATCTCGAGAGGGAGTTTGGGTGGAATTCATGTTGGCCCTTAGTTATTAATCCATGACACATATGAATTCGTTGCATGATACCTAGATTCTCCATACTATAAGTATTGCTAGTCTCATTCTCTATCTACTTGACTCATTCATCCATTCATCTATCCATTTATTTTCCTGTCATTTCTTGGTTATCTCTTCTTTATGATCATCTCTATAATAATATGATGAACATGAGATCACTTAGATCCTAGTACCTACCTCCCTGTAGTTCGATAAATTCTTTAATTAGTCATCCTGACTACAAATGGCTAATCAAATGGCACCATTACGGGGAAAGCAACAGTTCCTAGTGGTTTAACGAATGAGTGTTTCGATTGGTATTACTAGAGATATTTTTATCGCTTTTATTATTTGCTTTGGAAAATTTTTGATATCACATGTTTATTTTGATAGGTACGTGGAAACTACCTTGAGAGAAGAGGAAGGGGGAACAAAGCCAAAAATAGAAAGTTTGAAGAAGAATTGTAGTAAGCTTTGAAGAGAAGAGCATTTACATGGAAGGTTAGAACCAATATATGAATGATCTTTTTGGGAATCAAAGTGTAACGGTTCCACCTCAACAATCAAGAGGTTATATGAATGAGAGCAACTATGGTTACAATTTTCAAATGAATCAAGATAGCTCTCAATACTACGATCAAGGAAGAAATGAAGAATGACAACAATCTTATAATGCAAATACATTCCACCCGTATCAAGCATACACTTATTCTCCACCAAATCTCAACACCAACACTTCTCCTCCATTCCAAAACTATGCCTTATTGGACTTATATAGAAGATATGCTCAAGGAAGTGATGAAGGCCAAAATCTTCGATAAAGTTTTCTTCAAAATGAATCCTCCGAGATAATTACACCCGCTACCTTAGAATTGACAAGACAAATAAGGATGATGAATCAAGGTGCTTATGGTCAAGTCTTTCCTAGTTCAAGTTTGGGGGTTGTCAAAATTTGCAAGGTGTGTTGATTCCTAGTCCTATGGAACAAGAAGAGTGGAGGATGCCTAACCATCAAGTAGGAGAAACTTCTTTCATGGAAGTGGCTGATTTCCAAAGAAATTTTCATGGGAATTATCCACCAATTCAAGGATGGAATTTTGACAACCAATAGGGAGGACTTTCAACATGTTGAGGAAGAAAAATCATCTTTAGAAGTCTTGACTGAGATGATGATAGCAAACTTTGAGGAAGACAAGAAAAGAGATGAAGCAAGAAATGAGGCAAATGAGAAGAGGTTCGAAGCCATGGAGCATCAAGTAAGCCAAATTGTAAGTGCTTTGACCGATTTTCAATAAGTTGAAGAACTTGAAGAGGAGAGCAAAGTTGAAGAAGAGTTGGAGAAAGAAGAGAATTTGGGAGATGAAGAATTAAATGAGGTGTTTGAAGAGCCTATTGAGGCAAATGATGTTGATAAAGAGGAACAAAGTCAAGAAGCAAGTGACGATAACTTGAAGAGTGAAATGAGCATTTTTAAACCTTTACACTCTTTAAGTTGCTTTGAATTTCAAAATATTGTTTACATTGATTTTGTCTTACCCATTGATTCTTCTCACATCCTTAGGAACAAAAGAGAACTCGAAGAGATGTTGGGGATCTATTTGGTAAGAAGAAATAAATGGTGTTCAAGAATGGAGAGGGCAATGGAGTGTAAGCTCAAGAGAGTTGAATTTCTAAAGCCATGCTCGAAGGATGCAACGGCGGTCGTTACTTACCACAAGTGCCTAATAGAGGAAGAAGCACAACGTTTAAAATTCGATGGCAAGGACGAAAGATATCCGTGGTCATTCCGATGAGTTCTCCATATTCCGTCTGGCTTGAAGACGTTAAACTTAGCGCTAGATGGGAGATAACCCATCATTATCTTTATTGCTTTATTTATTGCTTTCAATAAGGATGATGGAGTTGTTGTTTCTTGCATTTTGGCCTTGTAGGTTGATTGTGCTCGTGAGGAAGATGCGTATTGGAGATACAAGAAGTGCTTTGAAGTGTATAGGTAAGTCACACCACTTTTTGCAAACTTAACTCGAAACTCTTGTTTCAATTCAAGTTTGGGGGAATATGACGTGGTGTGACATACTTTGTTTTGAAAGCATATACTTTTCGTATTTTTGGGCTAATTTTGAATTTTTTTTCTCATGAGTTTGGTTTGATTTTGGTCCGATTGGTTGTGTTGAAGTGCATGATAGTTTATATTCTTATTACTATTGTCGAGCTAATGGTTTTGATGAGTTGTTGAGCATGAATAAAGTGTAGTGGAAGCACAAATTGAGCCCGGAGATCAAATCGAGATTCGTTGTGAAATCAATACGGAAGCTTGTGCCAACCATTTCCACTACAAAATGCCTATTGAGGGAGTTTACTTTAAACTCATCACTTCTATGTGCTTAGCATAATTTGATTTGATTTGGATTGATTGGATTAGCATGCTACTTCATGTGTTATATTTTTGGGAGGTTTTCTATTTTCAATCAAAGATTGGGATGATTAGGGGTGTGCATCGGTCGGTTCGGTTAACCAAACCGACCGAACTACAAAAACTGAACTTTTTCTGAACTTCTTTTGGAAAACCAAAATTGAACCAAAGTAAGCTAAAATAGGATTAAACAAAACCGAAATATTTCGATCGGTTTAACAAATTAACCGAACAGATACCAATATTTTTTTTAAAAAAATAATATAAAAATCAATTTTCACATTATTTCTCACATCAATTATTTCAATAAAGCCATCAATTTCTCCTCCTGAGCTCGACATCTACAACAAAATAAATAAATAAATTGAATGAAAATCATCAACACAAATTCAATATGTATCATGAATAAGAAATATACAATGATGAACTGTTGCATATCTCCTCCTGAAGTTTAGGAATCATACTGTTATGTGGATGTGAGGGATTACATACTAATACTTATACTATTACGTGGATGTGATTTTTCTGAGCAAATCAAGGATTCAACAAATATTCCTAACTTACTTCTATGCAAATCTTTGATTTGATAAATATTACTAACAAATGATGAAATATACTGCCCCATATAATTTGACTTATTCTCTCTTAACTTAACAAAAATACTGCTCCATATGAAATATATATTTTGATTTTTAATAAGCTATGTAAAAGTGAAACCCCCGTTACTTTCTTTCCTTTCTCTCACACACATAGTAACAGAAAAAATCAAGCTGTCAAAGAGAACATTAAAATCCCAAAGTCTCTCTTTCATGGATTTTGATGCAGGAACTTAAAAAATAAAAGATTAATTTTACTGCAAATAATGTTATCTTTCATAGAGCTACAAAGCAGATTAAACAACATTCTTTAACTACTTTCCAGCTACCTACATATTTTAACTCTCTCAAAAAATCACAAGAAATTTTTTGCCTCTTTTAATTGGAGTCTGAAGGCAAGATCTTTCTTTACTTCAAGTTATTTTATCAATTAAAAAAGAGATATTACACTAAAATACTGGTAAATCTCTATGAAGAGAAAAAACTTCCGAATTTCTCAAAAAGAAATAGATTTCAGTGGTTAAAATCTGATGAAAACGAATAGACCATCAAACATTATCAGTAAAAAAATAAAAAGAGAACTCGAATCTTGGCATATTAAACAAAGTAAAATTTAGTTTCATGGGCAACAAAATGTATCACATCACACGAATAAACTGCTTTAATTTTCATGAAATCGGTAATACATACCCTTGTTGGGAGGTGAGGGCAGCGAACGACGAAGAACGGCAGTAGGATAGTGTCGCTGGCCGTTGGTATCGCCGGAGAAGATATCTGTCGTCAGGGAAATAGGGTTTGGTGTTGGCGGCGTATGTGCATGTGATGTGAGCCGTGACTGTGTGAGGGATGTGGAAGAATTGGGATCCTGAACTTCAGGATTGAAATTAGAAAGGGGGCTACTGGCTAGGGTTTGGAGTTTATATATTACATTATTTTGGTTCGGTTCGGTTAACATATTACATTATTTTGGTTCGGTTCGGTTAACCAAAATTTTGATTTTTAAAAATTGGAAAATGAACCGAACACCGAAAAAACTAATTTTAAAAACTGTTAACCGAACTAAAAACTAAAAACCAAACCAAACTATTAAAATCCGTTCCATTTGGTCATTTTTTCGATTTCAACCGTACTTTGCACATCCCTAAGGATGATTGTGAGCTTAATTGTCATGGATGATATAGAATGTGTGTTTTATTGTCTAATGATGGATGATTTAGTTTTTCATGTTATGTGTTTTTGTTTGTTTCTTGTTTGTTGAGTCTTTATTTTTGGTTTTGTGAGTTTTTCTATTCTTGTTGAGGGATGTTTGGTTGTTTGTTTAGGGAGGTTGTGAGTCATTTTTTAATATGAGTGATGATATGTTGTGGTGATAAGTAATGTCAAGTTATGATTAAGAATCTCTATACTTTCAAATTGTGACATGTTTTATTTAACTTGTTCAATTTTGAGATAAATGTGGTGTAATAAGTTTCTTAAGGTCCGAGCATAAGCTTGTGAGAAGTTGAGCCTTAACCGTGCATACATGATATTTTTCTTCATTAGTGGATTGATTGTGTTTGATAAGCTAGAACTTGCTCAAGAACTATAGGAATGAGCCCGATTTGTGGAGATTAGTGACATGATCTAATGCCATCTTTGTCATTAATAGTCATTGTCATATATTTCCATACCATGAACATCATCCATAGTCAACCACTTTGAGCCTATAAGCCTATTTCTTGTGAATTTAGCACATTACAAGCCTTGATTACCCACATGAGCCTTATATATTCACCTTTTGTGTGAGTGATTGAGAAGATGGTAACTAGAAATGTTTGATAAGGAAGAAAGACAAGAAAGGAAATGGTAAACAAGTAAGAAAGAATGAAAAAGAGCACAAAAAAGAATGGACATGCAACCTTAAAACAAGATAATGAGCAAAGCAACAATATGCTCAAGAAATAAAAAAATTCAAAGAAATGAAGCATGAATCAAAAGAAGCTCAATCCAAGGAAAGTTAATGAATAGTGCTTGAGATTTGCAAAGATAAGAAAGGAAGAAGGAAAAGTGAAGAAGTTGAGGAAGTTGATCATCTTTTCGATTACTTTCACTTGTTTAGTCACTATTACCTATATTCTTCCTAACCTACCAAAGAGTCTATTATTACATCCTAATTAAAGACCTTTTTTATCACTAGTGGAAACTTTAGAGGTTTGTGAATTTAGTCCACGAGCAAGCTTATAGCGAGTCAAGCCAATCGGTTGATGAGTCTTGTTTTACCTCACATTAAAGAGTGTTGAGTGAAATTGATATCCGATGTGAGGCTTGGACCTAAAAGGAACTATATTACTCTTTGTTCTCTTTTGATTGAACTTGTCAATTTCTCATGTCACGAGTTTAATGTTTAGGATGACTTAGCATAAATTGTGATTCTTATTGCTACTGATGTGTTGTTACTTATGTTCGTTTAGTCTTTTCCTAGGTGAAAATCTCTCTTTCCTTGTTTTATCATTTTCGTTGTTTGGGGGCGCACAACACTTTAAGTTTGGGGGTGTGATAAATGATATTTTCACATAGATTTTAGTGTCTTTTTATGTGTATTTTCGTATTATTTTATTCGTATTGTGTTCTATTTGGTTGTATTTTGTATTTTTATGGAAATGTGTGAGAATGAGCTTAAATATATGATTTCCAGGTAAAAAGAGATTCTAGACGCAAAAAGGAAGACGTAGGAAAAAATGGATCTCAATTCGGAGTTAAAACGAGGGAGAACGGGCCCAAACGGAAGAAGAGAAAACAAGGGCAGTACGAACACGGCCAGTGTACCGAATACGGCCAGTACCTACACAGGCCGTGTACCAAACATGGCCCTGTAAGGGTTGGCCAAGTTTCGTCATCTGAAACACCTACACGGCCACCCTGTGGCCGAGTTCCGCACACGGCCGGCCGTGTTCCGAACACGGCCCGTGTTGGTGCAAAAATTCAGAAAAAATTCAGAATCCTTCTAGAAGCTTTCCAAGGGGTATAAATACCCCACACTTCAATATTTCATGAGATTTTTGAGGGTTTCACCCCTGCACACACATCACACACATTTTCCTTCATTTTTCACCATCCATTTCCTCCATTCTGCATCCATATCATCTACCTTCATCCCACCATCAAATCCTTCATCCAAGTAGTTAGAGAAGCAAGGAAGAGAGGTGAATTGCAAGGGGAAGAAGAAGATCACCATTGGAGACATCCAAGGGAGTTTTCATCCAAACTTTATATTGAAACCTTATTGTTTATCATGTTTTGTAAGGATTTTAATGTCTATGTTAATTTTCTTATGAATATGAGAGACTAATCTCCCTTGTGAGATTAACAATATGAATTGTGTTGGATAATTTTGGGTATATTGCAATTGAATTCATATGTTGATTGGATTTGTTAATTTTCTATCATTGATTGTTAATTGCTTGATTTGTGTGATTAATTGTCATGGACATGTGATTAGATTGAGAAATCTATTATATGTTTAGGATAGTTCATTGAATCATTTAATCAAACACTTCATGTGCATTATAAATTGTAAAGTGATTGAGAAATCCTTTGGATTTAGAACCATTTGATAGAACATTCGATTGGTTAGATCGAGAGGTCAATTGATCGTGTGAGGGGACTCTCCAATTGAACTTAGTACCTAGTTGGAATTGTTTGATTGAGAACAAAACTTTGAGCTATTTTGAGACCTTTGTGAGGATCTACAATCTATCCATCTCGAGTGGGAGTTTAGGTGGAATTCGTGTTGGCCCTTAGTTATTAATCCATGACACATATGAATTCGTTGCATGATACTTAGATTCTTTATACTATAAGTATTGCTAGTCTCATTCTCTATCTACTTGGCTCATTCATTCATCTATCCATTTATTTTCCTGTCATTTCTTGATTATCTCCCCTTTATGATTATCTCTATAATACTATGATGAACACGAGATCGCTTAGATCCTAGTACCTTCCTCCCTGTAGTTCGATAAATTCCTTAATTAGTCATCCCGACTACAAATGGCTAATCAACCGTCTGGTTAAACCGGTCCGATTGGTTGAACCTCGAATTGTTATCTCTTCTGGTTCGTTCTCCGGTCCGATTTTTTAATCACTGATCCTAATAACTTTATTTATTTTTTTTACACTTTATTCATTATTCCCAACAACTCTATTTATTTTTTATCGCAAAATTATTAATTCATCCATACTTTTTCTTACATTATATATTAAAAAAATAACACTTTTTAATCTACGTAGCTATACAATCATGTAAAAATACGCGGAACGAAGGAATTAACATTGATCTATTTTATAAATTTAATATAAAATAAAATAATGTATTTTGTGTAGCACATAAGTAAAAGAAAAAAAGGTAATTATATAAATTAAGGGGCCCCCTCTCTTTTGGGAATGATATATGTGAAACGGGTTATTGATAAAAAAAGAAGAAGATATATATAACACGGATGAATCCATTATTAAAGTAAGTTTGTTATATATGTAAAACATGTTTATTGAAAGTTAAAGTATGTGGGTAGTGAATATAATATTATAACACCCTATAATTATACTTTAACAAATCATTTATCAAAATTTAGAAAAACATACTTTTATTATAAATAAGCATGCTTTTAGCATATAATTAGTCTTAACACATCTCACAACTTGTCTCACATAAACATTATCTCATATGAGACTTTGTAAAAAATTAAAATTTTAACTAAATAAAATATTTAATTAATAAAAATATTGTGTTCATATTATAACTATGAATATGCATATTTTACGCATATAATTAGTATACTTCTCATAACCCATAAATTAGAGTTATTAAAAAGCTCGAAAACCTTAGGTCCCGATCGATTAACCCTAAGAAAAAATAGGAGTTGGGCTGAGAAATTTGACCCCGTTTAACAGTTGGGCTTTTTGGCCCGAACCAATTTGCCAGTAAACTAATAGGGCTGACACGCGGGCTAACCGGATCGGGCCTTAGGGTTGAGAGTTATTATTATTTTATTTAATATACTTTAACACTCATAATCTATACATCAACCACCTCCCTCCCACACAACCACCGGCCCATCGTGGGACAAACTTTCATCATCTTTTAATTTTCATCTCTTTCTCATTCATTTTCTCAAACTCATCTATTTCTCTAATAAATAATACTTAAATAAATATATTAGAATTAATTTAATTATTACAAAATCTATTAAATTATATGTTTTAACAATATTTTGCATTTATTAATTTAAATTATCTCAAATTCTAAATAATGTATGAATTACTTTTGAATTTGTTGTATTATTTATAACAAATTTAAATTTTTAATTATTTTTTAAATATTTTTTATTGTACATCCCGCAAGCTTGACCCATTTAACCTGGAGCCCGTTAAGGTCAGTGTTAGGTTACTTTATATAGTAGCTCATTTAATTAATCCAAAGCCCGATTAGCCCAAAATTTGCTAGGATTGACTAGTTTAATATATCTCTAATATAAACATAGTTTCACAAGAAATTTTGTTAAAAACTAAAATTTTAACTAGATAAAATATTTAATTAATATAAATTTTGTGTTGATAACTATATAAAAAAAATTAAAATTAATCTACGTTATATAAATCTAAAATAAAGTAGGTATTTTTTTTATTATTAAAAGTATATATACAGTGATGAATAAGGACTAATGCAGTTTTTAGCGAGTTTTTAGTGAATTAAAATTTTAATAAAAAATTGAATATAAAAAAAATGACAAAGTTTAGAGTTCGACTGGTGTGCACCTGGTGCACACCTGAACAATCTTAATCGTTAGATTTAGTTTTAATGTAATCTCCACCATAAAAAAAATAAAATGATAAAAATTTAAAATAAATAACTACCCACTAACTCTAAATTTACACCTATAAATTCTAGGTGCACGGTGCGCTCTAGAATTATCGTGTAACTATGCTTTATGTGAGATGAATTGAAATACGTATTAAAATATAATTATTATATACATAAAATATATTTATTAATATTTAAAATATAGTATTTTTTAAATATAATAAATAATAGTATATTAAAATATAATTTATGATGTTATAATATAAAAGTGAGCTTTGCGTGCGCCCGGGCGTACGGAACACATTCCGTGCGCCTTTAGAAAAATTTAGTATTATGGGTAAATGTATTATTGCTTTGGTATTAAGGGTATACACTTTTAATAAAAGGTATACCATTTTGTTCTAGATGGTATACACTTTTCATTAATATTTTTTTCTTTAGAAAATAAAGGGTACACATTTTTATACTAAATGATATACAATTTAACACAAAATTCTAAAGGCGCATGGAGTGTTGTCCATGCGCCCAGATACACACAATAATTTTCTTTAGAAAATAAAGAATACACATCTGCATACTAAAGGGTATACAATTTAATACAAAATTCTAAAGACGCACGAAATGTGTTCCGTGCGCCCGGGTGCACAAAAATTTTTGCTATAATATAATTCACTAAAAATATACTTTTAATCGTAAATAAAATACTTTAATAATGGATTAGTCGTTCATCTAAAATGTCAAAAATAATCATCATCCATATTTGTTAAAAAGATATACGATTCAAATTAATATGAAATTAATAAAAATATATAACGATATATCAAATCTATAATACAGATTTGTTTTTATCTATTACTAGGAATTATTAAACGAAAAACATGAATAAGAGAAGTAAAATAGTAGTAAAATAAAAGGAAGGCAGCGTCAGCATCTAAAATCTAAATTGCCATCTCGGAGGCCGCCTCAAATACAAGGCTCTCTCTCACTCGATCGATTTTTATTGGAGTACTATCAAAGCTAACTCTATCAGTGGCCCTGCAACTTGTGTTGGCGCTGTAATCGAAGTGCACAACCTTCAACCCAGTTTATTTTTGTTGTGAGGGTATATGGAGCCGCCGGCGACAGTAGATGGTGGTGGTGGCGGCGGAGGTGGAGGCGGCGGTGGAAGGCGCCAGCAGCAGCAGCAACCAGCCGGAGTAGGGCAGATGTTGACGGGGATTATTAGAATAGCTGTGTTTTGGTACTTCGCCTCCAAATTCTTTGGGCCCAAGCGATCGCCTACTCAATCCACTACTCAGATCTCCAATCTTTTTCACAAAGGGGAACCCTTAGTCCGTCACTTTTCTCACTTTTATTCATTTATGGTATTTTCGTTTGAGTTGAGGTCGCACCATGAGTATGTATGTTAGGGATTTGTGCTTTAGAGTCATAAAGATGGGATCTTTTTCATATTTTAGGTGCAGTTCATTGACATCGATGACTTATTGCATGTCTTATGCTAAATTGTGCAAAAGTCTGTTGGTGCCTTGTGCTCTGCTGAAACGTTACACTCCCACTATCTTTTCATGCTTTGTCGAGCTAAAAGGGATTCTCAGTATGGAATATAATTCAATTGATTAAGTGCTCATGTGTTTGAGATGGACCTTTTAATAAAATTAGTATTGATAGTATTTGATAAATCTCAGTCCCAACACTCACAGAAGTTGCCCTGTTTTAAGAATTATGAGACTAGGTTAAATTGTCTAACAAACTCCCACGCATTGTTTTGGTAGATCATAACCGAATATATGGAACTAAAATTGCCAAAAGAATATTAAAAAATTCAATAATTGATGAGTCTTTGTTCATACTTCATACTTTTAGCTAGTCACATGGCCCGCTGAATCATCTCTTACTGTTGGTATTTTGTAAACACGTTTATTGTTTGTTTGCTGCACATCATTCTGAATATCCTTTTAATAAACAAGAATACAAGTTTTTTTTCTCCCTGTTTTTTCATTTGGTTTAGAATGCTTTTTTGGATTTTGTGGTTTTTTATACCTACTTTCAAAATTTAGGGGATTTGGAATTATAATAATGACAGCACATGTTTGTTTTGGAATTTTGAATGAGAAGAGGTATAACTTTACGAATGAATTAAAATAATCAGAATTCTAAATTCCAAAATATAATGTTTTTTAAATTCTGAAAACCCAAAAAATCACAATAGATCATCTACTGCGGATGCATCAGTATGCCTTTGGCTCTTCTTTTATCTGTGTTATTATGAATATGACAATCATTCTGCATCTCTGTGATCTTTCATTAAAAAAATAAAATAAAATAATTGTGTTTATTTTCAGGACATGTGGCTATATCTCTCAGAGCAAGAGAAATTTAATGACTTCAGCAATGAAGCAGCCCTAGTTTGGCAGGAGACAAATATACCATATGCAGTTTGGACTGCAGATAGTAGCAGATATCTATCATTGAAGTATTATCCTTCTGAGGTATTCTTCTTATACTGATTTTTTTTTCCTTTTTATTTTATAAATTGACTGAAACTCATTATCTAGCATCTATGAATGTGACATATGATTCTCTATGATCATTTTTTCTTATGATTCATTTTTGGGGCACGAGATCAACTGTGAATTAACTTCTCCTTTCATCAGGCCTTAAAGAACAATGGAAGTCTTTATGCTCATGTTTTCTTTGCCAGGTCTGGCTACCCGCCAGATCCCAAGGATCCTGAGTACCAGCCATTTGCTGCTTTTGGGCGGACTCACCGTGAGATTATCTTGACTTGCACTCTGGAGTTCCATTATTGTGGGTTTCTAAAATCTAAGTAGATTTTCTTTGTATGTACAGCCGTGGTGGTATATTTGCCCAAGTCAAAGGCTGATAAGAAGAAGAGTTTGTTGGGAAATGCTAAAGACTCTAGCAACGATGAAAAGACTTCTGAGGTATTTGCTTTTGGCTATTGAGTATGTGATTTATGCAACACCTAAATGTTTATGCAAGTTCTTATGAGTTTTAAAATGTGCATTTATGTAGTTATATATAAGTCTATGTACCAAATATATAGATGATAAAGTTCTTCTCTGGAAAAATTTTCCTTTTGTTGGTAAGAAGTTATGGTGCTGAGAAGAAATTGATTTTGCTTTAGGTAGCCAAAGAAACTCAAGTAGATGACAAAGAGGAGGGACCGGATGAATGGAAGTCATATTGGAAGCCTAATATTACTATAAATCTGGTCGATGATTTCACGAGGTATGATTGTCTAAATTTTTGTTGAACTGGTCATGCTTCACTAATGCTACTGGTATGTATTCTAAAATAGTTTATGTAATATAAAACTCACTACATCAAATTTTGTTTGCCAAACTATATTTTAATCAGTCATATGGGGGACGTAATTGAATTTTGTGGCCATAATTGCATGAAACATTGAATTTTGAATTATGCTCATAATTCCTGTAATCTTCAGATAGGATATGCTTACTTTAATTTTATAGTATTTTTTTGGTTGCCAATTTTATGACTCTGCATCTTTCCTTCTACTCCATAGTCCATATACTCTTTAGATTGGGTTAGATCAAGAAAAATCAGGCAGTTATCCAGATACTCTATATTAATATATTATGTTACTTATAGTCCTGTCTTTTAGCTCAGAGTATTGTATGAAAATTGAAACAAATGAGATGGGTCCAACAGAAGTGATATGTATAGTCTGCACTAAGTTTCTATGGAACACCCCTAATAAAAAAGATGCTACTTCGCTAGATAAGTTTGGATACTTGTAGTTTGGCTCATCTTTTATTTTCAGTCAGTTATTATCATAGATGCAACTGGAACTGACAGAATCTTTCTGACTAGTTTCAGTTCTTCATAAATGAGTGTGTTTTCCCTGGGGATGTTGTGCAGTGTGCCATAGGATGATGCAATAGCATCTGTTCATGATCATAAGTGTTCATTGATATATGTTCTTTCATGACTCATTTTGATTGTTGATTAATGTGTTTTAGGTTTATTCTGAGTTAGTTTTGTCAGGACGAGCTAATTCATGATTTTCTGCCCAATGAGATTTGCACTTGGCAAATAAGTTGATTTTGTTTTCCTTTATCTCTTTTTTATTTCAGATATCCTCAGAATGCTGCTCCGCCAAATATTGATCCATGTATCCTTTGAGTTTTCTTCATTTGTAAACTCATCATAGTTTGCTTGGTTTTTTACTCTTATTCATCCTTCTTAGATCTTCTGGCCAATTGACAGGTAACTAGTAAGTCCAATACATAATTTTATCAGACAGATCAGGTATATTATATCTGAAATCCTGCCCTCTCTATATTGAGCAGTTTGTATTTGTTCTGCCCTCTCTGTCCCGGATTACTTTGCACCTTTTTTTTGCATGTGGATTAAGAAAATTCAACTTTATCAAGGGTAATTTGGTATTTTTAGGTTGTATATAAATGTAAATTATGTTATGTGCTAGGTGGGGTCTCTGGGGATGACATTTTTTAAGATAATGTGCATCGAGAGGTTAGTTGCGTTGAGTATTTTGTCCTTTTTTGGAAAGGAGAAAGGCATTTTGGTTAGATGAATATAGAAAAGGTGAAAGGTTTTAAGAGACTGAGGGGTTATATTATACTGCCTTTCATAAGAAAACTTCTGATTTGTGTTACCCATTAAATAAAAGTGCCTTGAAAACTTTTATGGTTGTGTGTTCCTTGACTTGATTTATTAGACTTGAACATTGAGCCTAGTACGGGAAATTACTACCCAACTGTCTTCTTCAACGAGTTTTGGTTACTTCGAGAAAAGTTGATAATAATAAATGAGACAGTGAATGAATTGCCACTGAATCTGGAGGTTGGTCCCATTAGCATGACAAAATGGCAAATATTCCTACAGATTGACCAGTCATTCCAGATTCATAGGAATTACGGAAGCATGCTTGAAGGTGAAGCTGATGAACTCAAGGTGTGGTTCTGTCTCTATGATGTTTAGCATGTATTGCTTTTGGAGTTAAAATTGTTTGAAGGGCTTTCATGGATTCAGTTATATGATTTCGGCAGTTCTTTATCTAAATTGTAACTTTCTGCTGTTAGTACATCAACATTGTGGAGTGGATGTCTAATCATTTCATTGTTTCCACAGAGAGTATTTCTGGAAGGGAATCCAATACTTTTGGCAATTACCATGGTTGTTTCAATATTCCACTCTATCTTTGATTTCTTGGCTTTTAAGAATGGTAATGGCATTGCACATATTTGTGCTTTTTACAATGTTTAATCCTTTGAACCAACTAATAGTGTATGTGTTTAATATTATTATTATTATTTTATTATTTTTTTAATGTTTCAGATATCCAGTTCTGGAATAAAAACAAGTCTATGGAGGGACTATCTGCAAAATCTGTTGTTGTGAATTTCTTTTGTCAGCTAATTGTCTTCCTTTATCTGCTTGACAATGAAACTTCGTGGATGATACTCGCAAGTTCCGGTATTGGATGCTGTATTGAGTTCTGGAAAATAGGGAAAGCTATGCACATTGAGGTAGAGATCTGAAGTTTATTGATGTCCAAGTAATATAGGATTCATGATATCTACTGCTCATGTCATGCTGGAATGGTCATACTTTTTTTCTTTTCTGTTAGATTGATAGATCTGGTACGATACCAATGCTGAGATTCCGTGATCGTGAATCATATGCTAAAAACAAGACAAAGGAATATGATGATCTTGCAATGAAGTACTTGACATATGTCCTTTTATTTCTTGCGGTCTGTTTTTCAATTTACTCTCTGAAGTATGAACGCCACAAGAGCTGGTATTCATGGATACTTTCATCACTTACTAGCTGCGTCTACATGTTTGGTGAGCATCTTGATCCTGTTCTGAGCCTTGTTTTTTCTTTTTTAATTATTTTTTTATATATATTTTTAAAAATAAATTTTGAGTATCCATGTGCTGCAGTCATCTCCTGACAGACAGAGCCCGTTTTCTTTTTTTTTTGATTCACTACCTATGTAGCTTAAGACACATAACGATATTTTCCATATTCTTTCGTATAGGTTTTATCATGATGTGCCCTCAGCTGTTTATCAATTATAAGTTGAAGTCTGTGGCGCATCTACCTTGGAGACAGATGACATACAAGTTTCTGAACACCATCATTGATGATCTCTTTGCCTTTGTTATCAAGATGCCCATTCTACATCGGCTTTCTGTCTTCCGTGATGGTGAGTTGATAATTCCGTCTTATATATACAGAAATATGGTCGCTGCATGTGTAAGTTGGTCTACTCTCCTTTGCAAACCTTTATATCTGAAAATTAGTCGAGTGTGTTGAGAATGGAGGTAGAACTCGTCACGAAGATCATCTTAAATTTGGTTAAACTCGAGCTTTAATGGTCAAATGATATGTATTCATCAATTTAATATGTGTAAGACTAATATTCAACCACTGAATGCGTATCTCAGAAGTGGTAAAATAAGATTAGCTGAGAGGATCTGAAAAAGGATACAAGAGAGAATATATGGTAGTCTTATATGGTGTTGTGGTGTCGTATTCATGAGTTTGTTCAAAGTGATTAAGGTGTGGAGTATTTGGTGGTGCAGATGTTATATTTTTGATATATCTTTATCAAAGATGGATCTACCCGGTGGACAAGAAAAGGGTAAATGAATTTGGTTTCGGTGGGGAGGAGGAGCAAGTTGAAGCCATAGCTGGTACAGAGCAAACGGAAGAGGAGAAGAAAAATAAGTGATAGCAGGTTGTAACTAGAAAGAGATGACTAGTTCTAGTCCTTTTTGCTCCTCATCATTATACTTGTGCTTATTGCATACCAGTGGATTCATTTATTTAGTGGGTCAACGCAAAATTGGAATTTTATTTTATTTCATTTCATTTTATATTTTTATAAATGAGGAGGCTTGAATTTGGTTACTTGCACTTGCTTTAGATTTATATATGAATGAATATCTCTTTGACTTATTTTATTGATTGTGGAAAAACTCTGTATAGACACTGAAATGCACTGGCTTATTTATGTATATCCTTGTGCATTTCCACACACTGCATACTAGAATTATTCCTGCATGAAAAACTGCACAATATATATACCATTTCTGAACTTCGTTTTCATTTCTCCTGCATTTCTAGTTGAGATACGCGTTTGCAGCATAGTTTAGTTTCGAAGCCGTTTTATCTTTGGGAACAAAACTAGCTATTGTGATACACCTCCACCTCAATTGCTTACCCTAAATTCTCATTTGCTATTTAATTCTGCAATGCTCAGGATCTATCAAACTCTCTAATGAGCTATCCTACAACGCTTAATCTACTTTCTATAAATTGGGACTACAATTTCTAACTCTTAAGTTAGGCCATGATATCTATGCACACTTTTTTTCCTCATACACCATTTTGCAATACATATACCATCTACAATATAATAATCATCATAATTATAAATACATCCACCTTAAAAAGATATTTATATCTCTAAGGAATATACCCATCCAAATTCATTTAAACATTATCCAAATACTTACCTCAAATACCCACCACACTAACTTCATTCCCCCCAACCCCGTACCCCCACCTCTATAACACATCTTTTTCCCAACCTCTTTTAACACATATGCCCATAGAAGAAAAAGAAAAGAAAGAGAAAGAGAAAAGGAGTTAATATTGTTTGGGGTTAAAATATAGAAGAAAAAGAAAAGAAAGAGAAAGAGAAAAGGAGTTAATATTGTTTGGGGTTAAAATTCCCAGGGGTTGGCCGAGCGGTGAGGACTTGAGGTGCTTAAAGGTGAAACTCCCCAAGGTCTCAGATTCAAAACCTGCAGGTGCGATCAACAACGTTGGGGTCAGTCTATACAGAGCACAAAACTCTGGTTGAAAAATAAGGGCAACAACATTGAGGTCAGTTTTAAGGGACCCCACTATTAGAGATTCTGACATTCTCTAGGTTAATCGGTCTATGGATCGGATACCGATGCATCCGTGCATGATGTATCGAAAAGTAAAAATAAAAATATTGTGTTGTTTGATCATTGATTTACTGTAATAAATCAAATTAGTTTTAATAAATTAATTTTACATTATCATACATTGTATATTCTCAATTAGAAGAGAATACATACTTAATAATTTTTACATTCCAATTTGCATAAAAAGTTTGGGACTGTATCATCCAAAAAAAACTTTCAATTAGATTAATGTCGATAGCGAGTTTTTGGAGATTAATGTCGATAGCGAGTTTTTGGAGATGACGTGATGATTATGTGGCTGTGATGTGTACTGGCTAATCAAACATAAAGGACGAGGAAGAGAAGACCAGACTTCCTCTTAGCTCTTGTTCTGGAATGTATTTGCTCTTTATTGATATGGGTAGTTATACAGAGCTTGTCCCTCAGGCTTTGGCTCTCTTATTTATAGGGGGATATTTGGGCTTCATTTAAGAACGTGGCCGGGCCCTATGGGCTTTAAATAAGGGGATGGTGCGAGGCCTCTCATTGGTGGATTTTTATTCCGCCGATGATATTTCGTCTTTCCAGTAAGTGGTTTTGAGACTGCGGGTCCCTCCAACAGAGTTGGGCTTTCGTTGTTTTGGGCCTTAACCTTCATATTAGTGGGCTGAGTTGATTCTGCCAATCCACAATTAATATCTTGATTTTTGGTATAATATAGATAAATATCTTGATAATAATATTCTAATATCAATAATTTTTACATTCCAATTTGCATAAAAAGTTTGGGACTATATCAAAAAAATACTTTCGATTAGATTAATATCTTGATTTTTGGTATGATAGAGATAAATATCTTGATAATATTCTAATAAAAATTTATATTATATTTAAATAAATAAATCAGATAATATTTTAATAAAAATTTATATTATATTTAAATAAATAAAAAATGATTAACTATACATTATCATACATTGTATATTCTCAATTAGAAGAGAACGCATACAAAAAAGAAAAAACAAAAAATTACTTAAAAATTAAAATGAAAAATAATTTTTAATAATATCCATTTGAATAGTAAATGTAAATGGAGGAATTATTAAATTTAATCTTATAAATAATAGTATATCACATGATATACAAAATTGAATAAATGGAGGTAAATTAAATAATGAAGTGCACATTATGGAGTGGAGGCCAATGGATGTTCCCAATAAATAAATTTTAGAAGTAGTGAGAAGGGCATGGCAGTAGCAGTAGGGTAAATGGATAGAATAAATAAACCATAATAAATAAATAAAAAAAAAGAAAAAAATTTGCAGTTTATCCGCTTATATTTAGTCGATCAACACAACACAAAAGCAGGTGGTGTGCAGCCTCGTGTTCAACCGCTTCAGTCCTTCGCTTTCGCTTTCAATCGCTCACCGACACTCACCCTTTCTATTTTATTTATTTATTCAATCTATCTATATTTGGCGTTTTTTTCCCCAAAATATTCTACTTTGCCTTCACCGAATAGTAATAATAATAATACGAGTAATATTTTGAGAGAATATTGTGAAATGTTACTTATCGTGTTAAATTATATCTATTATTTAAATAAAATATATTTAATATTTGATAAAGTATATTTTCTAAAATATATTGCATTATGCATTAAAGTATGATTTTAGCTTATTATAATATAATAATTTATTATTGCTTTACATTAATTACAAATAATTATATTTTATCTATACAATAAGATGAGTCGATTCGTCTTACAAATAACCTTTCTTACAATATAGTGTTTCATACATTTTTATGTACACTGTGTAATAAATTTTTTTAATGATCCATTTATATAGTATAAAACGTTAAAACTCCCTGGAGTCGATAATTGAGTTATAGTTGATTAAGTTAAGATGATTTTTTAAAACTTGTTAATTAAATTAAATAAAATAGCCGGCTTAAAAGTAAAATGGGGGCAGTGTGTCCCATTTCCTTTAATAATACTCCCTCCACTGCATTACACACCACAGGTGTTGTTTGGGAAGGGAAGGATGGATGCAGTGCTGAATCTTCAATCTCTGCTGGCCGCCGCCGCAGTTGGGGTGCCGGCTCTCACTCTTGGTGGAATCACCTTGTTTTTCGTCAGACGCTATCTACATAATCAAACAAATAAATCTTCCAATTTCCCTCCGGGTAGGGTACCCTACTCTACCCTTCCTCTCTCTCTCTCTGCTTCTTTTGTTTTGTTTTGTTTTGCTTTGCTTTGCTTGGTGATGTGAGTGTGATTTGAAACCCCTTTTATTATATACTATTCAAATGTAAATATATTTATTAGATAGAGGATGGTATGCAGAAGTAGCAGGGTTTCCGGTGATTGGGAATTTGCTGCAACTGAAAGAAAAGAAACCCCACAAGACTTTCACCAAATGGGCTCACACATATGGTCCCTTATATTCTATGCGCGCTGGTTCCAATAAAATGGTTATTCTCAACACTGCTGATGTTGCCAAAGAGGTGAGTGATTATATTTACATTTTCATAAGCATCATCCTTGCTACTGTTATTCAACCTCAAAAATTATGGAGTAATATTTGTAATAAAGGTTGTCTTCTTAATAAGATGGCGAGTGATTTGCAACTTAATTTGTGTTGCTAATGCTTTAGGCTATGGTTGCAAAATACGCATCAATCTCAACACGAAAGCTATCCAACGCTTTAAAGATTCTCACAGCTGATAAAAGCATTGTGGCGATGAGCGATTATAATGACTTTTACAAAGCAGCAAAGCGTCATTTACTTACCAGTACCCTCGGCCCTAATGCTCAGGTTGGTTCCACAATGCCCTTAAAATATGTTTTGACTAATACTAACCAACTTATTATTGCAGAAACGACACCGAATTCACAGGGACATTATGATAAATAACATCTGCCACCAATTTCATGCTCATGCTGAGATTCATCCTTCCCAAGCTGTCAACTTCAGAAAGATATTTCAGTCACAACTATTTGGATTAGCACTCAAACAAGTGTGTTGTCTTTGCATATTTATCTTTAACTTTCTTGAAATACAACTTACAAACTTCTTGTGTGATAATCTGAACAGGCTGTTGGAGAAGATTTGGAGTCCCTTTATGTGAAAGAACTTGGCACCACCTTATCAAGGCAGGAGATATTCAAGATTTTAGTAATTGACCCCATGGAAGGTGCCATTGAGGTGGACTGGAGAGACTTTTTTCCATATCTCAAATGGATTCCCAACAAAAATTTTGAAAACAAAATTCAGGGGATGCATCTCAACAGGGAGGCTGTGATGAAGGCTCTCATCGACCAGCAGAGAAAACGCATTGCTTCTGGAAAGGTGTCCTTCACTGTTTCTTCTCTTAATTACTCGCTATGCTTATTTTTCTACCTTGTGTTAAGGATTGAATACATGGCAGGATGTCAATTGCTACCTTGATTATCTCTTATCTGAAGCGCACACGTTATCGGAAGATCAAATACTAATGTTGGTGTGGGAAGCCATTATTGAAGCATCCGACACTACTTTAGTTACCACAGAATGGACCATGTACGAACTTTCTAAAGATCCAAAAAGACAGGTGATCTTGATTATTCTTATCCTCTTCTCTTGGGTGAGGTGATTGATCTTGGTAGTAACATAGTTCCTGTCTTTTTGAAACAGGACAATTTGTTGCTGGAAATCCAAAATGCCTGTGGATCTGTCAGACTTTCGGAAGAGAAATTGTGCCAACTTCCATACTTGTCCGCAATTTTTCATGAAACATTGCGAAAGCACAGTCCTGTCCCAATAGTTCCATTGCGGTATGTACATGAGGACACAGAGTTAGGAGGATATAGTGTCCCAGAAGGCACTGAGGTAATATATCACCATTACTTGTACAATTCTACTCTAGTGTAAATAACTGATTTTGCTAAGGTTGTGTGTTGGTAATACAGATAGCTATAAATATATATGGATGTAACATGGATGAGAAAGTGTGGGAGAGGGCGGAGGAATGGATCCCCGAGAGGTTTCTGAGCGGGGGAGATGATACGATGGAGCTGCACAAGACAATGGCGTTTGGAGGGGGAAAGCGAGTGTGTGCAGGAGCTCTGCAGGCCATGACAATATCTTGTTTAGCAATTGGTAGATTAGTGCAAGAGTTTGAGTGGAGACTGGAGGAGGGAGAAGAAGCAAATGTGGATACTTTGGGGCTGACCACACACAAGCTTCATCCTTTGCTAGCCATCATAAAGCCACGTGTTTAGGGCTATCTTATGCACCAAGAATAAGAATCTTTAGCTTGTTTTTGAACTTGATGTTGTGTTGTGTAGCTCTTGTACTATACCATCCCATTTGATTTCCTCATCTTGTGGAGTGTTATGAATTGCTATTAACATTAAAGTAGTCCAAACGTATTTAGTAAAGATAGGCTCATAGGTGGTTAAATAAAAGTGGAGTTATGGGGTGTGTGTGGAGAATAGCGTCACGCCCCTTCTAAATTTGGGCTTTCTAAAAACTCAAGTTTTGAGTCCAATTCCTAAAACGGAACAACACAAAAACAATAGGGTACAATGAAGACAGCAAAACGTACAAACACCAAAAATTGCGGGCGGGAAAGAGTGATATCCATGACCCACGCCTCTTCCGCTTCTTCTCGCACACACTCTGCATTGTTCCAAAAAGCGAATCAATTTCAGAGATGGTGAGTAGGAGGGGCAAAGGGAACAGAGGTAAGGATGAAGTAGGAGATGGCGGAAACAGAACAGAGTATGAAGAATCTCGAGCTAAAAGAATCAAAGATATCATGGAGAGAATGAAGAGCCTCGGCATTTTTGACCTCTCTAAGCAACTCAACCGTCGCCAAACCCCCAAACCCCCTTCTTCTCTGCGCAAAACCAGAACCACTAATCTTCCTTCTAGACGCTCTTCTAGGTACCATTTTTACTCCACTGCCCATCACTTCAATTTTTATATTTCTAACAATAATATTGCTATATTTCATTCTTTCCTTGCTTCAATTTTGTTTAGGGTTATTTATTTATTTGTGGCTCTCGTTTTGATTTGATGAATGGTGGCATTGGATTTGAGCAGGTTGAAGGACATGGCTCCTGTGAGTTACTTGGAGAAGAAAGTTCCAAAGGAAACTTCTAAGAAGAATGGGATAATCCACATTCCAGAAGGCCAAAACCCTGAAGTGTACACTGAAGAACACGACAAGCAGTTGGGTGATTCTAAAGCTGTTTGGGAGCTGATGGTGGATGGATATGATGAAGAAGGACTACGTATATATGACCCCCATGAAGGCAAGAGTTGCCATCAATGCAGGTATCCACCCTTGTGCTTTTGTGGAGCATGACAGTGACACTCTTGTTTGCTACCATCTAACTTTACGCTACCATTTGTGCCTTCATTATCCAACTTCTTGCCAATCTTGTGTCATGAACACGATCTACTTTGTCTCATGAAGGAACTAGAGTGCAATAATACGTTACCTTACTTGCCTCAGCTGTTCAAGATATAACTTTTAAATTTAATTTATTCTGTCTAGTGCTTGAAGAACAATAAGACATTCCCATGGTTGAGCTCATTTTGAAATGCATCTCATGCTATATGATGCACATAAATCTTTATCTCTTCTCTTAAATTTTTTCCATCTTTTTATCCAAGAGCTGCTTTCTTAAGTAAGTTATCAAATGCTCGCAAGGTGGTGAAATGCTTTTCTCCAGCGTCAACTATTTTGATGTAGTTATTTATGCGTGGTGAGAGTGTTTCTGAAGCCATGCCCTGGACATTTCACATTTATTTCTAGTGTGCAACTTTTTCACTGTGTTTTCTTTTTCACAGGCAAAAGACTCTCGGACAGCGTACTAGTTGCTACAAGTGTAAGGCGGTAACAGGGCAGTTCTGTGGAGATTGTTTATACACGAGGTTTCTGGAAATATTTTAACATCTGAATGAGTGTGAAGTGTTTGCATTTTTTTCTTGTAATCCTACAGTCCTTTGTTTGAGTCTTATCAGTGAAATGTTGCATGCTTCATTTGAGAACTGATAAACTTGTCATGCTCATGATCTAGATTAGAAAATTTCTTATCAAGGATGTGGGTAACTCAGGATTATTTTCTCCGTATACTCTTAATGCATAATCTAGGGTCTACTTCATGTGCAGTTTCTTAGCCCTAATGCTACTCTTATATACTATTATTCTAACTTTCAATAGATATGAAGGTACCTATGGTTTTTGTTGAATAAAAGCAAATGTTTCTTACTTTTGAGATCTCCTTGAAACAATGAAGCACTAAAACTTATGCTAATTGCCTGGTCACTAAAACTTATCCTCTGTAATGTATATATTTTTTTTTTTTGCTGGCTATGGAGAATGTTGCTGACGTTAATCTGAAACCAGATTGGGTCTGCCCTGTTTGCCGTGGAATATGCAATTGCAGTCGTTGCAGGAGAGAGAAAGGTTGGGAACCCACTGGAGCAATCTACAGGAAGGTAAATATGACAATCTTAAGTTAGTTCTAGTTATTTATACTGCAGTTTCTTTGATTAATGAAATAAAATGATAATGATGATGAATAGCTCTGTGTTGATTTACATAGTAGGGAATTGATAAGCATGTGAAATTTCAGGCAAGCAAACTTGGATTCAAATCTGTGGCACATTACCTTATCCTCTCTAAACATGGGCAAGCAATGGAAGGGGCAATTTCTGGTGATGATCCGAAAGAAGGATCATCGGATGCCCTTCTAGGGGTCGGTGGTGAGGAAAATGAAAAGGCAGAAGACAATTTGATGGTCGACAGTGATGAGGAATTTAGAGGTGATGATTATGAGGAGGATGAGAGTGAGTGAGAAGATAAATGCAACATGTATTTATGAGCTACAACCTTCTTAAGCGTTCTTTTGAGCCATGGAAGCTTTCATTTAGTTCGCATAAGGTGGGACGTAGAACAGTGGCTGTATCTAGTTTCTCGATCTGTAAAGAAAATCTTTATCCACAAGTACTCTCTAATTGATATTGAATGTAAAGAAGCAAGTTTTTGTTCTCATATACACACAACAGCACTGGACAGTCTTTTTGCATTTGGTATCCCAATTAACTGCTTAAGTAGGCATGATATTGAAGTGGGACTAATTCGTTCTTCTCATTTGAATATGTCGTAAACGAGTTTTTATTGTTTTTGGTTGATTTTAAGATTAATTTCGTAGAAACAGGATTATGAACGTTGTGAAATTCATTACCTCATGTTCCACGATTTTTTTGTGTCGTATAAATTGACAAAAGTGGCCTACGTTGTAACTCAATAATAGAGCAGCAATGGAGTATTATTCATTACTCCATATGCTTTCTCCGCCTTATATCTATGTTCTATCTCACGTCACCAAAATTAAAACCAACTCACGTTATTTGTAGGACGCAAGTGAAGTGGATGCACTATTCGGAAATTTTGATATTCCACCTTTCAAATATACAATTAAAATTGTGTGAACTAATTATATAAATATAATATTTGTAATTAGATTCAAATATATCTAGATTCTATTCGAATTCAGACCGATTATAAAGTTCTAGCAATACAACTGTAAAGTTAGAGGATAAGGTCATGCTATATGACTATATATGTTAATGAAGATGTAATTGCAGAGCAATAAACTCAGTTTATAAGAGATTAATTCAGAAATCAATTGCGCAGGTATTGAATTTGTGTAACCATGGTACGAACAAGTTTCATTCTTTTAAAGAGATCAAAGAGGAGTGAATGTAGGTGAGATGAACAAGTTTCATTCTTTTAAAGAGATCGAAGAGGAGTGAATTTAGGTGAGGTTAAAGTTAAGCTAAGCTGGTTGTAGCTAGGCATGCTATATATATGACACAAACTCGAATGAGTTGATATCCTGGGTATAAGTTTCAATATTTGAGTCAAAGTTGATTCAAAGTATATTTATCGATAATAACTTTTTTAAAAATGTAGTATATCGTATCAATATCGAGTTAAAACTTTTCTGTCATTTTAGTTATTTTTAAAGTTACCCTTAAAATGTCGGACAAAGGAAAATTATTAAACATGAATGGGTACTTTAGCACCATAACTAAAATTAGCATTAAATATAGAATCTATAATCACCCAAATGGATAGACGGCATGCCATATGACGTAATGAAGGGGTTATTATAAAAGTGAGATTGGGTGGACCGTGCAATTAATAAGATAAAGGACAAATATGATTTGTTTTTGGTAGAGTAGTGGGTAATGTTTTGGTGATTAAAATACTTTAATCCCTATCACATTGATTTTGTAATTTTGTTGTATAAGTGAGACATGGAGAAAAAAAAAAGAAGAACACTGGACACATTAAATTTTACACTTAAAAGAGTATTAAACACCTCGTGCGGTCATGCCCTCTATCTTGGATTAATTTAGGGGTGTCCTTACTCGCACAAAATTTTTTATACATGATCCACTAAAAAAGCTAGTATATATGCTCTGAGCACTCGTATACATGATTACATGTATAAAAACCGAAAACTTGCAGTATATATAGCAAGTTTCTTCACTAAAACCTATTTTTTTTCTATATTAGTCAAAATAGCATGTATTGTAGGGTAAATCCTAACCAAAGGGAATAAAATAAACTATGAATCATGAATGTTAATATTACAATTTAATGAAATTATAATTATATATTTAAAATTAATATTAAATCTAAATAATAAAAATTAAACTTTAGGGATAGACAAAAACTTGTATGGAACCGTCTCATGTAAGTCCAAATGGATGAAAATTGATAGGCAAAAGCTCCTGCGCCCCCAGGGACATGGAGGAATACTCCGTGTCCCCGTGTGAACACAACCCTTTCCCCTCCAATCCTATTTAAACATATATATTGCTAGGGGCCTAAATTGCAAAGGCGCACGGAATGTGCTCCGTGCGCCCGGGTGCATAGGATCATCACTCAAATTGATAATGCAATTTCATAAACAATTTATAATGTAAATGAAAAATAATAACAATATTTTATAGTAAAAATAATAACTATTTTAAAAAGTATAAAATGATTTTGAGACATACTCTCGTGGAAATAATATACCTACAAACTAAAATGTGAAATAAATCATTGATATAAAGTAAGTCATAAATTACTAAAGTGACCATGAACCACACGGTTTCTATGCGATACATTGCTTGTAAAAGTTATTTTACCGTCTCTATATAGAAGCCCTTTATACATACAATACAATCCTCAAATACATCTTTACAAATACTACAAGTAGCTACCAATGGGCCCTACGCATTTTGTTTGCCACTTAATATGAACAGAATAACTAGAACATAAAGCAGTGATAATTAAAGTTACAAGTCTTGGTCATGCTCATAATATTTAAGAGAAGAAGAAGAAAATGAATTTGGTATGTGTGAAGAAAGTTGTGATGTAACAACTATTTTGAAATGTTCAATTTCTCCAAAGGTCACTTAGCACATAAGTAATATTTCCTCCGTCCTGAAAAACTTTTCATATTTACTGTTCCACGTTGTTTAAAAAAATGTACACTTTTGACTTACTTTATTATTTTGAAGAGTATTGTACTATTTTTAGGTAATAAAAAAATATAAAGTAATTCTATGTGTGTGAAAAAGGAGTGACAAATTTGAAATTAAAGTAACTTTTGAGGTTGTTAGATAAAGTGATGTTTCCTTTTTTGGGGTGTGAAAGGTTTTGTGGAACAAACAAGGAAAGTGTGAAAAATTTTATGGGACGGAGGGAGTAGTATTAATTTAAGAAAAGAATAATTAGCATGGAATCGATTTTATGATAAAAGGAGATTACTCTTTAGTAAAATGGAAAGTTGCTTTGTAGTATATTACTATTATTATGTACAAAAAATATTATTATTATTGTTAATCAAGTCTTCTAAATAAGGTTTTTATTATTTATTATTATTAGTTTTTTAAATAAACGCAAAAAGGTGTACCAAGTTGCAACCCTCTTAAAATAATTGTACTTTTATATGGCCTGGCTAGCTAATACCTCATTTAACACACACCTTGTTTATATATGGATTTATTAAATCTTAAGTGCAAAAGATAATGACCACCTAGTAATAGAATTCATTTTTGATATTTTTAATCAACTTTAAAAATTTGAACAAAATTATATCTACACCGAGTTTAGCATAAGAAACAAGAGCCTGTTCTCAACCAGTCACTTAGATTTTTATAAGATTTGGCATTTGACAAAGGAAAAAATTTCTGGCAGAAGAAAAAACTTAGATAGAATTTAATCTCTTTATAAAAATATAACAATGTGAGCGCTAGTCAATTGGGCAATTTGAAAAATGCTCTGTACAAAGCCAAAAACTCCAGCAGACTTTGAGAAGAAGTTTGGTAGTGGGAAGAAGTCGTGGAGTGGAGTGTTAATTTCTTAGTAGAAAAATCAGTAATATGAGGTGTTGGTAAGACCATCAATAAAATATATTGGCTTCAACCATAAAAAGCAGTAAAAGTTATCTAAAGAACACATGATCTGCAATTATATTTTTCTTTATGTTTGACAAATAAAAAAAGAACTGGTACAGATCAGAAAGCTTGTAAAATATTCAACAAATAAATATCGATACACTTCATATATAAAATATAATATTAATAAAAATAAAAAACAAATAAGTAAATAATCAAAAGATTCCACCTAATTAAATTATAATTAAAAAATAAATCAACAAAAAGAAATACCTTTAATCCAAGGTTTCCAAATTCCACCCAACATCTCCACCGCCGCAATTGGAAGTTAACGTTAATTACGAAAAAATATCACCTGCCCTAAAATGAAGAAAATGGATTCTCGAAAATGATATAAGGTAGACATCAGCATATGTGTGATACCCGAGCTTCTCACTACTCATGTGTCAATATAATTTAATTTGTGTTATGTGCATTTTATAATTATATGATAATTATGTGGCAATTATGTGATAATAATATGATAATTATGTGACAATTGATTTTACATTTTATTTATCTTTATATTTTAATTGAGACATCCTTGATAAAATGGTGATAATATGTGAATATATGTGTACATAAATATTTACGTGCATTAATTTGGATATATGAGTAAATTATTTCATGTGAATAAATATATTATTTCTTAATTATTAAGTATCACACGTGTTCTCGTAAGAATAATAGTGGGTAGAAAAATGTATACGTATGTATTATATCTTAGCTATTAAGTATTGCTCATATATTCGTAATGAATAATAATAATATAGTACTTACTATTAATAGTAAGTATAATAATAATAATAATAATTATTAATAGAATAGGTTGTGGCGGTGGGATAGTCAAAGACGACTTCAACCCACCATCATATATTACCCTTAAGAGGTAATCGGCAATCAACATCAGAAAAACTGTGAGCCAAAAAAAAAAAGAGAGAGAGAGGGAAAGGAGAAAGAGAGGAAGAAAGGAAGAGGGAGAGAGAGGAGAGGAGAGGAGAGGAGAGAGAGAGGAAGAAGGGAGAAGAGGGAGCGCGCCGGAACGTGCGTGTCGGAGCGAATTAATTACAGTTCTTCACGAGGGTGATATTACTGTCGGAGTCCAGGTAAGTAGAAGTCCAACTACAATGCATAAATATGTTGTTTGTGAATTATTTCTGATCAATATGTGATAATTATGTTGTGGATTATTTGTAATTAGTTTAATTACGATATGAATTATTTGAGATTAATTAGTTATACAAGCTGTGGATTTATGTGATTTGGAGAAAGTAGGGTTCATATTCAACACTATTATTTGTAAATTATTTGTGATAATTTTGTGATATAAGTTGTGGATCTATGTGATTTGAAATAATATCATTGTCCTATATAGATCTGTGTGATTGGAAACTATTGAAAATATATTTGTATGACTTGAGAAGATATTAGTTATAAGGATTTGTGGGATCCAAGATTAAGTTGTTATTCCAAAAGAGATCTGTGTGATCCAAGGTGAACTGATTATTTTATAAAGGGATCTATGTGATTGAGGTGAAGTTGTTATTTCAGAAGTGGATTTGTGTGAATTGAAATTAAGTTGTTACTTGATTGTTATTAAATGTTGATATTAATATTGTAAATGGTTTATGATGCACATTTAATTGTTCTGGGTGCATACCATGCATAAACATGAAAAGTGTTTTCCTCAAAATTAATAAGATACTAATGGTGTGTGCGGCCACTATATATGCATTTCTGTCAGGGTTCGAAAAAATCGTTCCAGACACTTTATTAGGGGTTCGAAAAAATCGTCCTCAACACTCTGCCAGGGTTCGGAAATGTCATTCTTGGTATTATATTCAGGGATCGGAATCGATCTGACACTAAGTGTGTCTATTGAGCTCATTTGGGGTGCATATCATAAGTGTGTCGTGGGGATCCCGCCACTGAACAATTTTCAAAATAAAATAGATCAACTAGAAAGATTAGGAAATAGCCGATAGAGAACTAAATGCATTTCATGCACTAACATACATGATTTCTACTTATTAAGATTTTTGTCTCACTAGTTTATGCATTGTAGGTGAGTCTGTTGATGATTGAGTTTGTGATGTGACTGTGCAAGCTGTGGAGCTCCTATAGAGTTTTGAGTGGATGTACATAGATGATGACCTGTTGGGCTAGGCCGTGTGTTTATTTTGTTTCCGCTGATATTCTGTTATGTAATATAATAAGTATTATCACGAGTTTGTCTGGATTGAGGTGGTGTCAGAAACCAGTTACGTATGTTGAACTGGTGTGATGGTGTTGGTTATAAACATATTATGTGAAAAAAAAATTTATACGCAGGTTTTTATAATGAAGATGTTTATGTTAAATAGTATTTGAATTATAAGTTGTGTAAGGTGGGTCGTGTCAGAGTGATATCAGAGCCAGGTTTGGGTCTTGCAGACTATCTATGTACATGAGCTCAATCCTTGGAGCACAGCCTTGCGTGTAAGTGTTATTTTCATTCTGTATTATTATGTGTCTTATAAATTATATTGGCCATGTGGTGTAGGAAGCATAGTTAGTAGACAAAATGGTAAGGGCTACAAGTGAAAGTTCTGAAGGGGATAGGACTGCTGAACAAGCAGCACCTCCTGAAGGGAATAATCGTGATGTGGTTGTTACTCGACTGATGGAACTGGTAGAGCGCCAGTCCCAACAGATACAACAACTGATTCATCAAAGAGATATGGGTGGACAACCAGAGGGTAATGCAAATCAAGATAGACGTCAAGTAGAACGTGTGGAAATGGTTTGTGAGAGGTTTCGAAAGCTGAGCCCTCCAATATTTGAGGATGCAGCAAACCCCACAGATGCAGAGGATTGATTACACAAGGTGGAAAACATGTTTCAATACAATAGAATTCCAGATGGGGATAGAGTGTTGTGTGCTTCTTTCATGTTACGGGGAAGTGCAGGCCACTGGTGGGATACGATTAAAAGTATCGAGAATGTCACGACTATGACATGAGAAATGTTTAAGGAGCTTTTCAGAAACAAGTACTTTACGACACCAGTGAGAGCCATGAAGATGAACGAGTTCATACAATTGAGGCAGGGTGGCATGTCAGTTACAAATTACTTTCGAAAATTTGAGCAGTTGTCAAGGTTTGCCGAACACATGGTGGGTACGGAGGCATTGAAAGTTGAGAGATTTGTGGAAGGCTTAAGGCCTGAACTTTACAGAGATGTGAGTATGGCGGGACTACATGGAGCAACATACTCACAAGTTGCAGAAAGGGCCCAAATTGCTGAGCAAGCGGAGATGAGGATCAGACAAGCGCAGGCTATCAGACGTTAATTTCAGCAGAAACCAGTGCAGCAGTTTGGGAGAGATAATAAAAGACTGATGCCATTTCAGAGGCCGAAACCTAATATTCGAGTGGAGCAAGGACAGAGACAAGGAGAACCCAACAAGCATCCCAAATTCGATCAGGGTAAGGTGCCACCGGCGCCGTCACTACCTATATGTCCTAATTATCTTAAATCGCATGGTGGGGAGTGTCAAATTCCTCCGAGAACGTGTTACACATGCGGGGAGAAAGAACATGTGACTACTACTTGTCCTAAGAAAGGAAAGCAGACACAGCAAGGAAGAACTCCAGCAAGGGTGTATACTTTGACGCGGGAGGAGGCTGATGCGAATCCCTCAGTTGTCACGGGTAAGTTTTCTATTTTTGGCACTTCTACATATGTTCTATTTGATTCTGGAGCAACACATTCATTTGTATCCACTGAGTATGTGAGGAAGTTGGGTGGAACACCTAACTTGATAGAAGCTAATTATGAGGTGATGATACCTTCTGGTGAGTCAAAGCAAACTAATCTACTTCTTCGAGGTTGTGTTATTCCTATTGAAGGAAGACGACTCCTCGCTAATTTGATTGTGTTAAGTATGAATGATTATGATATCATATTGGGCATGTATTGACTGTCAAAATACAGTGTTACAATAGATTGTCAGAAGAAGAGTATCACTTTTCAGCCAGTGAAAGGAGAATCGTTCACTTTTGTTAGGATCAAGAAGAATTTTAGATTTCCGATGATATCAGCAGCAAAAGCACAATGGTTGTTGGAAAGTGGTTGTGATGGATATCTGGTGAGTGTAATGAATGTTGAGGGGCAGCAATTTCCAGTTCTCGGTGATGTACCAGTAGTTCGGGAATATCTGGAGGTATTTCCAGATGATCTTCCAAGTTTGCCACCATACCGAGAAATAGAGTTTGTTATTAAGCTACAACCAGAAACGACCCTATATCGAAAGCGCCATACAGAATGGCACCAGCTGAACTGAAGGAATTGAAGATACAGTTACAAGAATTGCTAGACAAAGGATTCATCCAACCTAATTTCTCACCTTGGGGAGCACCAGTTCTGTTTGTTCGAAAGAAGGATGACACATTGAGGATGTGCATCGATTATCGGAATCTCAACAAAGTTACGGTGAAGAATAAATATCCATTGCCTCACATTGATGATCTGTTTGATCAGCTACAGGGTGCAGGTATCTTTTCGAAGATTGATTTGCGGTCGGGGTATCATCAGCTGAAAATAAAGAAGGAGGATATTCCAAATACTGCATTCAGTACAAGGTACGGGCACTATGAGTTCTTAGTGATGCCGTTTGGATTAACAAATACTCCTGCAGCATTTATGGATTTGATGAATAGAGTATTTCAGGAATTTCTCGATAAATTTGTAATTGTGTTTATCGATGATATTCTAATTTACTCTAAGAATAAGAATGATCATGCTCTACACTTGAAAAAGGTGTTAGAGATTCTGAAGGAGAGGCAGTTGTATGCGAAGTTCAAGAAGTGTGAGTTTTGGTTAGACCGAGTTATTTTCTTGGGACACGTGGTATCGGGAGAAGGAATTTCAGTGGATCCAGGTAAAGTAAAAGCAATCCATGATTGACCACAACCCTCAAATCCCACCGAGGTTCATAGCTTTCTTAGATTGACGGGATATTATCGAAGGTTTGTTGAAGGATTTACTAAGATTGATTCACCATTAACACAGTTGACCAGGAAGAATGCGAAGTTCGCATGGACGGAGACATGTGAACAAAGTTTCCAAGAATTGAAGAGACGGTTGACATCAGCACCTATCTTAACTATTCTTACGGAGAAAGGAAACTTCAAGGTTTATAGTGATGCTTCAAAGAATGGTCTTGGGTGTGTATTGATGCAAAATGGGAAAGTGATAGCATATGCTTCCAGACAGTTAAGGGAGTATGAGATGAATTACCCAACTCATGATTTAGAATTAAACGCAGTGGTGTTTGCACTCAAGATTTGGAGGCATTATCTGTATAGGGAACATTGTGAAATCTATACTGATCATAAGAGTTTGAAGTAATTTTTCACTCAGAAAAAGTTGAATATGAGGCAAAGAAGATGGTTGGAATTGGTGAAGGATTACGACTGTGTTATCAATTATCATCTGGGAAAAGCCAATGCGGTTGATGATGCATTGAGCCGAAAGATAATACAGAGTGTAGCTGCTATGACCATAGATCAAAAACCAGAGTTGCTTGATTTGCAAAGGATGGGTGTGGAGATCATTCAGGAAGGATCGTTTGAAGTAAGGATGGCAGCTCTGACACTTCGACCAACTTTGATGGATAAGATTCGACAGGACCAACAGGAGGATAAGTTGTTTGGCAAGATAAAGAATGATATCAGCTCTAGAAAGTCTTCTGACTTCCAATTAGGAGATGATAGCGTGATTCGTTATGGAGGTCGATTATGTCTACCTGAAGTGGATGACATTAGGAAAGAAGTGATGGCAGAAACTCATTCAACACCGTACTCTGTACATCCAGGAGCTACTAAGATGTATAGAGATTTGAAGTCACATTATTGGTGGCCAGGGATGAAGAGAGACGTTGCTCGATATGTGAAGCAATGTTTGATTTGTCAGCAAGTCAAAGCCGAGCATCAGAGACCAGCAGGAACCTTGCAGCCTCTATTTATTCCAGAGTGGAAGTGGGAGAACATTACTATGGATTTCGTTATCGGGCTACCGAAGACAGTGAAAGGTCACGAAGCCATTTGGGGCATCGTGGATCGATTAACTAAGTCAGCTCATTTTTTTCCTATTAGCTCTACGTATTCCATGGATCGTTATGCCCAACTATATATACAAGAGATTGTTAGACTCCATGGAGTACCACTTACCATTGTGTCAGACAAAAATACGAGATTCTTGTCTGCTTTCTGGAAGAGTTTACATAAGGCGTTGGGGACACAGTTATCTTTCAGCACAACATTCCATCCACAGACAGATGGTCAATCAGAGCGTACAATACAAATCTTGGAGGATATGCTTAGAGCGTGTGTGTTGGATTTTCAAGGTCAGTGGAGTAAAATTTTGCCTTTGATAGAGTACTCGTACAACAATAGTTATCAGTCTACTATCGGGATGGCTCCATATGAAGCATTGTACGGGAGAAAGTGTAGATCTCCAGTATATTGGGATGAAGTTGGAGAAAGAAAACTTTTGGGTCCAGACTTGATTCGTCAAATGTCAGAAGTTATTACCCGTATACTAGATAAGATGAAAGTCACTCAGGATCGGTAAAAGAATTATGCAGACAAACGGAGAAGAGAGTTAGAATTTGAAGTGGGTGATCAGGTATTCTTGAAAGTATCTCCAATGAAGGGGATAATGCGGTTTGGAAAGAAAGGGAAGCTCAGTCCAAGATATGTTGGTCCGTTCACTATCATTGAGAGAGTTGGCAGCGTTGCCTATAAGTTGGAGTTACCAGCATCGATGTCTAGAGTACATGACGTGTTTCATATGTCTGTGTTGAGGAAGTATGTTCCAAATCCATCTCATGTTCTCAGGCAGGAACCAGTTGAGTTGAAAGAAGATTTGAGTTATGAGGAAGTACCAGTTGAGATCTTGTGGCGAGAAGTGAAGAAGCTCCGAAATAAAGAAATACCATTAGTAAAGGTATTATGGAGAAACCAACTAGTTGAGGAGGCTACTTGAGAAAGAGAAGATGAGATGATGACTAAATATCCAGACCTCTTCAGGTAAGTAAATTTCGAGGACGAAATTTTAATAAGGTGGGGAGGATGTGATACCCGAGCTTCTCACTACTCATGTGTCAATATAATTTAATTTGTGTTATGTGCATTTTATAATTATATGATAATTATGTTGCAATTATGTGATAATAATATGATAATTATGTGATAATTGATTTTACATTTTATTTATCTTTACATTTTAATTGAAACATCCTTGATAAAATGGTGATAATATGTGAATATATGTGTACATAAATATTTACGTGAATTAATTTGGATATATGAGTAAATTATTTCATGTGAATAAATATATTATTTCTTAATTATTAAGTATCACACGTGTTCTCGTAAAAATATTAGTGGGTAGAAAAATATACACGTATGTATTATATCTTAGCTATTAAGTATTACACGTATATTCGTAATGAATAATAATAATAATATAATACTTACTATTAATAGTAATTATTATTATTAATAATATTATAATAATATTAATAATAATAATTACTATTAATAGAATAGGTTGTGGTGGTGGGATAGTCAAAGACGACTTCAACCCACCATCATATATTACCCTCAAGAGGTAATCGACAATCAACATCAGAAAAACTGCGAGCGAAAAAAAAAGAGAGAGAGAGGGAAGGAGAAAGAGAGGAAGAAAGGAAGAGAGAGAGAGAGGAGAGAAGAGTAGAGGAGAGGAGAGGAGAGAGAGGAAGAAGGGAGAAGAGGGAGCGCGCCGGAACGTGCGTGTCGGAGCGAATTAATTACAGTTCTTCACGAGGGTGATATTACTGTCGGAGTCCAGGTAAGTAGAAATCCAACTACAATGCATAAACATATTGTTTGTGAATTATTTGTGATCAATATGTGACAATTATGTTTTGGATTATTTGTAATTAGTTTAATTACGATATGAATTATTTGAGATTAATTAGTTATACAAGCTGTGGATTTATGTGATTTGGAGAAAGTAGGGTTCATATTCAACACTATTATTTGTAAATTATTTGTGATAATTTTGTGATACAAGTTGTGTATCTATGTGATTTGAAATAATATCATTGTCCTATATAGATCTGTGTGATTGGAAACTGTTGAAAATATATTTGTATGACTTGAGAAGATATTGGTTATAAGGATCTGTGGGATCCAAGATTAAGTTGTTATTCCAAAAAGAGATCCGTGTGATCCAAGGTGAAGTGGTTATTTTATAAAAGGATCTATGTGATTGAGGTGAAGTTGTTATTTCAGAAGTGGATTTGTGTGAATTGAAATTAAGTTGTTACTTGATTGTTATTAAATGTTGATGTTGATATTGTAAATGGTTTATGATGCACATTTAATTGTTTCGGGTGCATACCATGCATAAACATGAAAAATGTTTTTCTCAAAATTAATAAAATACTAATGGTGTGTACGACCACTATATATGCATCTCTGTCAGGGTTCGAAAAAAATCATTCCCGATACTTTATTAGGGGAAAAAATCGTCCCCAACACTCTGCCAGAGTTCGAAAAAATAATTCTCGGTATTATATTCAGGGATCGAAATCGATCCGACACTAAGTGTGTCTATTGATCTCATTTGGGGTGCATATCATAAGTGTGTCGTGGGGATCCCGCAACGTGAACAATTTTCAAAATAAAAGAGATCAACTAGAAAGATTAGGAAATAGGCGATAGAGAACTAAATGCATTTTCAGGCACTAACATGCATGATTTCTACTTATTGAGATTTTTGTCTCACTAGTTTATGCATTGTAGGTGAGCATGTTGATGATTGAGTTTGTGATGTGACTGTGCAAGCTGTGGAGCTCCTACAGGGTTTTGAGCGGATGTACATAGATGACGACCTGTTGGGCTAGTCCGTGTGTTTATTTTGTTTTCGCTGATATTCTGTTATGTAATATAATAAGTATTGTCACGAGTTTGTCTGGATTGAGGTGGTGTCAGAAACCAGTTACATATGTTGAACTGGTGTGATGGTATGGGTTATAAACATATTATGTGAAAAAAAATTTATACGCAGGTTTTTATAATGAAGATGTTTATGTTAAATAGTATTTGAATTATAAGTTGTGTAAGGTGGGTCGTGTCAATACGTAAGAAAATATTTGAACATATCTACTAACATTTGAACAAAAGTTCATAATAGGAGCTGAGAAATTAGCACTTCGATGGAAGATATGATCCTAAAATCTCAATTCCGGTAGCGAACAAATGTGCACTCAAATCCATAGATCAATGAGATCAAATAAAATGAAATACGAATCAGAGTCGAACATCGTTAGGGTTAAGAAATAAATTTTTTATAATGAACAAAAAATTTATGGGTTGTAAATTATTAAACGCAATAAATATTTAACATAATAGGAGAGAAGAGATTACCACGTATGACACTGGATGTCCTCGAAATATGATACTTGCAGCAACACCAATACCCAAAGCTTCCATGAGCATTACTATAATAATGTTGCAGAGTTTTCAAAAACTTTTGGGACTGTGTTGCTGCTTTCGACTGACCTGCATAGATAAAATAATTGCCTTAGTAAATATAATGCTAAGGTATTGGTGCTTTTAAACTCTATAAAAATAACGTTTAATCTAATCAAAGAAATTCTAAGTCTGCTATAAAAAGAAGGCTGGCCATGGTTGAAATATCAGTTTTAAAGTTGTTTCTTATTTGGATTTTCAACAATAGCAGTGGGTCGTTCAGATCGAAGAGCCAGATCCAAATCCATACAGCCAAGAACAATCTCAAGTGTCTCTTTCCAGGTCTTGAAGTTTGTCCCATTAAGCATTGGGATGCTATTGACTTGTTGAGAGAAGTTAGGAGCTGTAGCAACATAAACTAAATAGAGAACAAATTAAGTATACTCATAAACATTTATGTCATAAAGCAAATTATGAACGAATAAGTAAAACAAATTGGGGACCCATCTCAAGACACCAAGTGTAACATTAACCTCGTCTATGGACAAAGATTAACTACAGTAGTAATCTTAGTGCAACAATCAAGTATTGATAATAAGTTCTGTCAAACAAGAGTCTATCTATGGACCGACTAATGTTCACATGAACAATCTAAATAATTATCACATACTTATTATCACATGTGTGTTATTATTTTGTCAAACTGTGCCTACCTATGGGCAGAACACAGAATACATAAATAAACCACACCCATCTATGTAATTTCAATAAAGTTTTTCTCCACACACGATATTGCTATGACAATATGGTGCTTTGATTGACTAGATTGAAAGTTTACTAGACCAATTAAATAAATATTTAAATTATTTAAATTTAATTAAATTAAACGACATTAAACTGTCTTCCCAATTATATAAACTCATTATGGGTTCTGAATGAGATTTATTTTCCTTTATTATACATACGTGAGATATATGAATCACAAATTATCAGCATATATATATATGCTATATGACAAAAGAATGGAAAATCATAATGAATTCATGACTATTCCACTCACGCAAATTCAGATTATACAATTTAATTGGCAGAGTATAAATGTAAATGATTACACTGCCACATCATGCCACATTATTACTGGAAAATAAGCAGGAGATGATTAACAAATTAATTCGAATATAGCATGTTGGACATGCAACAGAAAGGAATAATCCGTATGTATTAATTCAATAGAATTTAATTACTATGTACACTGCCATATGTAATAAAAAATTATTCAAAAAGTGTTTTAAAATTCTTGTAGATTGAAATCATCAATAGAGACCACTTATATCAATATATAATCCATATGAATTATTGAAACCACAGACAACAATTCAAGAATGAAGTGGGTCTAGTCAAAAATCACGACTCAGAAATACGAAACATCATTACAGAATTAGACTTTTGACGAATCTCATTAGTAATTAAAATAACTCAATTAATTTTAATTCGTAATGACTAAAAAAATATACTTAAAATTTCGTAAAACATTTAATTGCCGAACGATTAACCAAAATTCCTAAACAATGTGTTAGATATAAAAATTCATTTCACATCACGATCCCAACAAAAAAAATGAGGATCTAAACATAATTATCCCGATCTCAAAGAATCTGATACCACTTGCTGGAAATAAAACATTAATCCAAATACTTTAATCCCTAATATGATTCAACAAGGTTCATAAAATAATTGAATAGAGGAATACCTGGATCCATTGATGTTCTTATACGGAATTAAACTGAAGATCAGCAGTAACAAGTTTATGGCGGAGGATTTTTTATTATGTAGTGTCTGAGTTAGCATCGTTAAATTAGGCGGAGGATTATTTGCATCTAATTGGTGAACCACGGCTAAATGAGATATGTTTTTAAGCCTATAAACTACTTTAAATTAATTAAAGGGTGTATATATCTTTATCGAAGTATATTTAGTAATTCTCTCCGTTCCAGTTTGCCCTTTACCGATACTTAGATATGATAAAGTTTAAGAAAAATTATTTTTTTGACTAATTTTATTAATTTTTAAGGGTATTATAACATTTTTAAATAATAAATAAATTATAAATGTAAATTATGCGAGTTAGGTGAGAGTGAAATTTTTGAAAATATAATCTATTGATAGGTTATTTGTTTTGAACTCCCTCAGTCCCACATAGACTTGCACATTTTGATATTTTGGTTCATTATAATACAAAGTGTGTATTTTAATAAAAGGGACATACACAAATTAATTAATTTTCTTTCCATATGTCCATACATCACACTTATACACCTATCCACTTTACATTGTAATATTATTTCTCTCTTCTCATTACACATTAAAATATTATATCCCTCAATATACGCATTAAAAGCAAACACCTATGTTTTAATAAGATGGAGTGAGTATTATTTTTGGAGGGTGAAGAGTATAGTGGGACAAACGGAAAATTTCTATATAAAAATCTAATTTTTAGTTTATGCCTAAATTTTGGACTTTATTTTAGCAGTGTCTCATCTCAAGGTTCAATTTTACTATTTTTCTCAAATTAAGGCCAGTTATGCAAACGCCTATGTTTTAATAAGACGGAGTGAGTATTATTTTTGGAGGGTGAAGAGTATATTGGGCCAAACGGAAAATTTCCATATAAAAATCTAATTTTTAGTTTATGCCTCAATTTTGGACTTCATTTTAGTAATGTCTCATCTCAAGGTTCAATTTTACTATTTTTCTCAAATTAAGGCCTGTCATAATTTTATTTTTTTTCCGAATTCAATATATATTATAGAAAAATATAATATATTAATAAAAAAATAACATATACTCCCTCTGTTCTGTCCTTAGAGTTACGTTTATTTTTTACACGGGGATTAATGAATATAGTATTTTAATGTGTATTGAGGTGAGAAAAATAATAATTTAATATAAAGTGGGTAGGTGTATTAGTGGGGTGTGTAGACCCATGAAGAGAGAAGTAATTAATTTGTGTGGGTCCCATATGCTAAAAAGGAAAATGTAACAATTAGGATGAGACACCCAAAATGAAAATATATAACCATTAGCATGAGATGAAGGGAGTATTTAATTTTATAATTTAATTTAAAGGTGTATAATAATAATTTTAAATTATCTTGTGTGACTGTGTGACTTGAAATGAGAGTAAATCTTAAAATGGAAAAAAAAATATGCCAAAAAAAACTAAATTTAAATCTTAATTTGAAACACTTATAAAATCAGATCTTAATTTGATACATAAACTAAAATGTAAGTCGTTATATGAAATTGTTTCTTTGAATATATTTTGGAATTCGGATACATCTTTATATATAATAAAACACACTTTAAAAGTCAAAATTGAACCAATTTTTAATCTATACTATTGATTTTGATTACTAAATATTTTTTAATCTCATCTGTTCATCACAATTATGATATTAGATTTTGGCCATTGATTTTTTTGTCATAATAATGATACTTTATTTAAAATGATTCTTTATATATGTGTTTAATATTATGGTATGTGTAATCTACGGGTATTGATAAACGAGTTTGGGATGAGAATGAGTATCAAAATATTTTTTTTTAATGAAACGGATACGAAAATGAGTAATTTATATTTAAATGAATACGAGTATGTACGGATAGCCCTATAGTGGATATCCTACTCGCTATAATCCCTAACAACTACCGATTATACATTAAAATATTATATCTCTCAAACTAATATATATTACAATAGTATATTCTTTAATATTTGATTTGATTATTTGGTATAACAAATACTTGGTTTGAGAAATTAATCATTGGTTTGGTTACAACTAATTTATGAGAAATATATATAAAAGGTTTTAAGAAGCTCTCTTATAATATAATTAATTGAACTGCCTATAATCAAATTATGCTTAGGTTTAAATGTAATTTTTAGGAGATTCATAAAAATGTATGAGAGAAAATTTTCATTTTTCAAAAATATAATAACAATTTTAAGTGAACGATCTATTAATTTTTTATTTTTTCAATTTATTGAATAGAATCTGTGTAAATAATTTTTCTTATAGAAATGAAACCGAAAAATAAATATATTACCTGTGAGTAATTCTTTCATCGGTCCTAATATCGATTCATTTTCACCCTTAGCTAAACATTAACTAAGCATACGGGATACAATACAATAATAAGTTTGGGATGATATTATTATATTTTTTAAAATTGGACATGTCCGATCACGGAGGGTTAACATTTAAATGGATACGAATTACGGGTACTCCTAACATCGATATTGATTATCTCTAATTATTATATTTCCTGGTTCCCCGTTTTACCCTAAGCATATTGATAAATAATTTTGGAGTAGTTACAAATATAGTAATAAATTTTTAAACTGCACAAATTCAGGTATGAGCTGTTGATATTTAAATAAATATGGTATGATACCTTTAAATAAGTACGGGTACCTAAATACTAATTAATAAATATACAACTACCTAATATGATATTATATAAATTGGATTAGTGGTATAACTTTAGAATATTTTGATACACATATTTGAGACGTGCACGAGTATCAACCAGTGGTTTAGGGCATATTGTACCCCCAATGATTTAATATTTATCAGAAGTGAAATGACAACTTTACCCCTGTGATTTATGGTATACTTTTCCCAGTGGTTTAGAGCATAATGTCCCCCGGGGGTTTAATATTTATCGGCAGGGTTTAGTGTTTGTTCCAATTGTAACATTATGACTTTACTCATATGGTTTATGGTATATTATTATCCAATAGTTTAGGGCATACTGTACCCCGAGGGTTTACCATTTATCGATAGGGAATAATGTTTGTTCAAAGGGTGAAATTAAGATTTTACCCTAATGATTTTTGGTATACTGTACCCCAAGAGTCTACATAACATGTATTATGGACGGAGTATATTATAAAAAATAATAATTAAGGTATATTTTTAGTTAAGAGCTACTCCATCCATCTCATTCAAAGATGATCTTTTTTCATTTTGGTCGTCCCACCCAAAGGGTCCCCTTTCTTTTTTTTACACATATGGGACCCACACACTTCCTCTAATACAATTAACATATGAGACCCACACTCCCACTGATACAACTACCCACTACATAATAAATAATAATACTTCTTAATCCACGTTCCAAAAAAACAAAAGACCCTCTTACGCCGGGACGGAGGGAATATTCATTTGACAAAATCTCAGACCATGCAACACATGACACTATTTTTTTATATTCTTACTGCTGCATGAGATGATATTACTAGGCTTCTCCTTCAGGTAGAGATAAAATGATTTATTTAAAAAGTATGATTTAGACTTCTCTTTCGAATTTAAATAATATCAGAATACCTTTATTCCGTGCAACGAACGAGTTCAAACGCTAATTTAGTGTTATGGAGTACGAATAGTAACTCCTCTAATTAAAGGCTAAATTGGGTTTGCTTTTAACTAATAGGAGAAAATAATCTAAAATAAAGTATATTTATATTTTCTACTTTTGGTGGGATACTTGAGAATATAAATAGCCGTATCGTTTAATTATTCATTCAATAGTACTTCATACTATAATTTTTTTGGTAAACTGTATGTTTATACATAATTCATTTTTAGCTTGAATTCTCATTTATAAATAAGATTTTCAGTTATTTATTTAATAATATATATATTTAAATCATGTGTGTTTTTATTTTAATTAGTTTGTAACCAAATTTTATAGCTTAATTTGATGTGATGTGAATATTTTTTTCTTCATAAAAAAAAATGTTTGGGGATACTATTTCAATCTAGAATTTGTTTGTCTAAAAAGAATACAGAAAGTAGCTCGTGGTTGGGTATTTTGGGGAGTGAAATATTGAAGTAGCCACGAAACTGGTTCCATCCAACATATTGACTAAAAAATGCGGTTAGTTGATTAGGAAAGAGATTCAGTTTTTCATTTGACTAAGAAAACAATTTTCACAAGGGATGATGGATAAGTGCGCGTTTTCAGACAAGCTCGCCCAATCACCTTCCCGCAATGAAAGGGACAACTAAATAACAAAAATACACATTCACTTACTATACCACATGTATTATGTAGTATACTAGTATTATTAGAAACTAGAAAGGACACATATATATATTTGGACATAATGACAAGTTTTATCCTGCTCCAATTAGTTTTTTTTTTTAATTTTTATCAGTGTTACTCTTATGTAAAATAGACTATTACAACCAAGTAAAAACCACTTATAATTAATCAAGAAAAATTAGTGTTGTTTTAAGATTACGGATGTCAACGGTTAGGGTACTCGCTTATTTTGGGTACTCGTACTCGTATCCGATTAAAACACAACTACTCATATTCGTATCCATCCCGTTTAAAATTTTTTATTATGATACCCGTACACGTCTCATACCCGTTTATCAATACCCGCAGGTACCCGTACCCGTTTAATATTCATTTATTTAATATATATTTATATTTTTTATTGTTTAAATAAATATAATAATAAAAAGGGTTAATTGCATCAAAAGTCCCGATCTTTTCGCGAATTTCAAATTAGTTTAAACTTTTCAATATTTACAAATAAATACTCGACCTTTAACTCGTTTTTCAAATCAAGCCACCGGGCAACGGGAGGTCTGCCTGGTGGCTGACGTGTTGTATTCTTTTCTAGGTCAACCTCCGCCTGTATAAAAATAAAAATAAATAAATAAACCAAAAAAGAAACAGTTATTATACAAACGCAAAAAAAAGGAAATTAATTCCATTCGCCGGAAGCCCCCTTCACCGCTGGAAGAACTGGAAGAACCCTTCACTTGAGATTTGGTCTAGCCACCACCATCGACTGAGATTTGGTCTAGCCACCCATCGATGAAAACCAGCAGTCCATTATCGCCGGAGACACCACACTTGCCAAATCTACTTCCGATCACCATCCACCGCTCTTGCCATGGTCGTTAATAGCTGTCAACCCCACGTAGCCGCCTCGTTGCCGCTCGCTGCCGTCAGTTGTCGAAATCGTGCGCCCATCGCCGTCGTTGCCGGAGGTCGGAAACACCATGATCGCCACCATTCGCCGCTGAAGTCGCGAATATCGCTATCTCAGCCGCCATTCGCGAACAGCCGCTGCCGTGCGCCAATTCAAATCGCCCCGTCAGCCTCGCCAAGCCGCCTTAGTTTGCTACCTCCAGATCTGCTCGTCGCGACGCTGCACCACCTGCGAGCCGTCGGAACCCGTCAGCCGCCGCCCCTAGCCGCCTTTCAGCACCGATAGCCGTCCACATCGCCGCTACCACCGGAGTTGTCGCAGCTGTCTCTCCGACCGCTGATCTCCATCACGACGTATCACCAAGAACCATTGCACGTCGACCATTTTCCAGCCGTTGCGCCGTAACAAGATATCCTGTTCCAGTGAGAGGTGGCAGCCATGGCTTCTTGTATGTGCAGTAGCGGAGATGGACGATGGCGGCTCTCCCATGACGAGCGCTGTTTTTTTAATTATTATTATTATTATTATTATTATATTATTATTATTATTATTACTACATGTGGAGGGGGTGATATATGACACATCAGCCACCGGGCAGGCCTCCTGCTGCCCAGTGACTTGATTTGAAAAACGGATTAAAGGTCAGAGTACTCATTTGTAAATATTAAAAAATTTGGACTAATTTGAAATTCGTAAAAAGGTCGGGACTTTTGACGCAATTAACCCTAATCAAAATTACATTATTATTAATTAAATATAAAAAAATTTAATATAGATTCCATTACTTTAATTAAATATTTAATAAATATGATTAAATAAAGTTTATAATTATTAATTAAATATATAAAATATCTCATAATATATAAATTATATAATATATATTAAATTTTATAAAAAAATATATAAATGGGGTACCCGCGGGTATTGAGGCATTACCCGTACCCATCCCAAACCCTAATGATATTTTTCACAACTACTGAACTTAAATCCAATTTTGGTATGATTAATCAAGGTAAGCGTACCTTATCGTGTGTAGTTATTGACCCAGTTTAAATATCGATCAAAGGGAGAGTTAAATCCAAGGTGTATCCGGATTCGTTTTCAATCATACTTTATAGGAGTGATCGGTTTGTGAGTTTTTTAGAATTAAAAGACAATTATCTAAGCAAGTAGCAATTAAATTAAATAACAACTAAAGATGATTGATGCAAGAGACAAATAACCAAGATGAAAATGAAGTGAAAGGTGAGTAATCTAAAGAGGAGTAAGGCTAACCACATCCAAGATTAAGGGTATTACATAGACTTGTTAAATTTAAATGACAAGTATCAATGATAAATGAAATAGAAGTAATCACAAATGAACCTTAATCCCTATAATCAAGGCAATTAGGTTTTCAACTCATTACAAGTTTGCAAGCTTCTAAGATTGATTCTTACTCTCAATTCCCTTAGAAGGTACTATGATCATAAGTTTAGTTCTTCTCACTCAATTAACAACCAATTAAGATCCATTAACTAATTGTCCCTACATAAATGTTCTAAGTACATAAAGATGTTACCACATACTTCACATACTAACATACACTATCCATACCATAACATGATTCAATCAAAACCCTAGTTACAATATCAGAATAGCTTTCCTAACATCATAAATAGAGATTTCAAACACACAAATCATAACACAAATAAAGTGAGTCATAAATCGTGTAGGAAAAACCAAATATCATATCAACTATCATTTAAAATCCAACAAATTCACAAAACCCTAATCCATCTTGTGGCTAGCCTCACTAGAGGTCTAGCTAACAATAAACATTATGAAAACATTCTTAAAATGCTTACATATATTCATTGTCTCAAAACAAACAAAAAAGGATTACAAATGAAAAGCAAGATATCTTCCCTTCTTGAGGAAGGTTGGATGTCTTCTTTCACTTTGCAAGCTTCCACTCTCAATCCTCAATCCTCAAAAGATTGGTGATGAAAAGATGAAGAAAGTGGTGAGGATGGATGAAAGGATGGTGGATGAATGAAGATGAAGGTGTAAAATGGAGAAAAGAGTGTGTGTTGTGTGTTATTGGAATCTTCCCCTTGCAAATCTACCTTCAAATGTTGACATTGGGGATATTTATACCCCTCAGAAAACCTGAAAATCGCACTTAAAATTTGACACTTTTGCATAAAAATACGGTCGTGTTTTCTTGTATTTGCCTGTGTTTTCTTGTATCTGCGCTTTTAGAACCATAAACTCATTTTTTCTCCGAACATCAAGAAAACACGAGCGTGTTTTCTTAATCTGCCCGTATTTTCATGCATTTTATCAGCACTCTGGACATCCATCACATTTGCATAAAAACATGGTCTCGACGTAAAAACACGGGCGTGTTTTTACGTCATTTTGGCAAATTTCTATTTTTCTAACTATCTTCATTCTTCATGCTTTTCTTCACCATTTATCTTCATAATCACCTATTGTAAGACATGAAATTGTAACATTATCATTAATTCTCAATTTCCCATAATACGATATGAAGAGATACAAAAATACGGAACGAAATAATGAAAATACATACAAAAACGACATAAAATCTAGGTGAATTAGACGACAATCAACTATCCGTACCCGTCCCAAACACGTTTACAACTACCCGTACCCTACCCATTAGGTTTCAGGTATGCCGGGTAACCGGAAATACCCATTCCATTGCCATTCCTATATAAGATTATTCAAATTACTTAAATGATTAATAAGAAAAGAGTTTTATAAAGTGCTCTCATAATTCAACCAAGAAGCTATACAAAATTAAAAAATTCACATCACATGAAATTAAGCTACAAATACAAATTATTTCTTTTAAAAAAAAAACTTAAGTATATATTTTGAATGCATAACTAAAAACCTAAATGAGTGGTGATTCCTTTATAGATATATATAAATATACTCGAATAAAGTAATCTTATGTATTTTAAAGAATAACTCTTGATATTTCAAAAAATAATTGTTGATGGTCGATTTTTACCAAGACTAATCTTTTGTAAATGAGATTAAGAATGACGGTAATGACAAATTGGACACATCAAATATGGTGTAATCTTCTCCGTGGCCCATAGGCATGGAGCTCTTTGGCATTTCATTGATATTTGCCTTTGAGGTTCTATGGAGGAACTTACAGTGTAGAGATAATTTATAGAGAGAGAAATACATTTGGCTGTATTGGAGATGAAGTGATATCCAAAATTACAAAACTACTCATTCCGTTCTATAAAGTGCTTCGTGTTTTCTGTTCCACATTGCTTTAGAAAATTTACACTTTTTGACCAATTTTATTGATTTTAAAGGGTGTTGTAGTATTGATAGGTATAAAAAAAGTACTATAAAATAATGATATGTGTATAAAAAATGAGTGACAAATTTGAAGTTAAGGTAACTTTTAAAGTTGTTGGATAAAGTGATGTTTACTTTTTTTGGAGTGTGAAGGAATTTGTGGGATAAACAAATGAGGTAAATGTGAAGAATTTTATGGGATGAAGAGTGTACATTTTAATCGGTTAAAATATAAAAAAAAAACATGTATCATTATGATTTTGGAGCTATCTTGTCTATAATTGCTGTAGATTTGCATGTGGGAGTGACTCAAATATGGATTATGAAAATTAGTTCTTATTTTTTGGGTTTTCAAAAAGAGAAGACGTTTTGAAAGTTAATATTTGATGAGTGGGAGTATGAATAAATTAAAAAAAAATAGTAAGTGAGAGATATGCATATAGTTTATTTTTAAAAAAAAGTGTGAGTGAACAGCGGATCCTAATTTTGATTGAATATTCCATAGGGTAGATCCATTTAGCTACTTAGTAAAGTTAACACATTTTAGTGGTTCTTTTAAACAGGGCAAATTAAGTCGAAGGATGTAGTATGACCCAAAGGCCAAAAGAATTGTCACGTTTTACAAATCTAAAACTTATAGTGTATTAGATGGCAAGATGGCGGTGTGAGGGTGGACCTGCTATTTTGTCTGTTTAGATGACTCCTTTCCATCCAGTTTCCAAATACAAAACCTTTTTCCTCCAAAGATTCATTTCAAATGGGATCACTTATTTTATAATGGTGTTTCATTTTATAATCCACAAATTAAATGTTTGTCACGTGTCATAATCAATGCCCAAAATTAAACCATGCCCCAAAAATTTAACGGTTATTTATAAGGTATAATTTTTTATACATTGAAACACTAATAAAACACAATATGTGGAATTTGGAAATTCATCCATCCAATCCTAGTCCTAATCCATCAATATGGACATTGAAATGAATAAAACTATTGATACGACGGTGTGACCTGCTATTTTGTCTGTATAGATGACAAAACCAAACCTTGTCATCCAAGTTTACATCAATCTACTTCTATTTAATTTAATGGAAAATATCACAAGTTGCCCTATATGGAGTATTTAATTTGCCCTACATTTTTTAATACATCTAATTTGTGCTAAAAATACATGCAATGTCATGAATACCCTCAAGGATGACCCACCTTTTTGTATTGGGAATGAGTTGACAAGTAAGTTGCAGGCAAATTCATGTGTCAGGGAATATGTAGATTGTTTAAGGGATGACATAGTAAAAAAAAATCTATTAAAAGTTATCACCTCCAAAAAATAAACTCGGCGGACAAGCTCAATTAAATGAAAAAGGAAAATTGTAAGCGGACACGAACTATTTAAAATTCAGCAAATATTATTATTAAATTCCTTAAATTGTTAGATTAAACACATGCATTAACTACCTACCACTGTCACCCAAACACACTTCATTAAATGGAAAAAGAATTTTGGCACTGTGTTCACAATCAGTTCATTTATGTAAATTTTTGTCACATTAAACTCTCACATATCCCCACCAACAAAATAACTTCACCACCAACAAACAACAAAATTGGGCACAGTGGATTCAAACTTCATTCCTCTTGTTTCACAAATTATTTGAGCATAAAAAGGTGATCGGCTCCCCTATTTACCCACCGTTTTTGTCGACGGATCCATAGTTAGAACCAAAGGTAAGATACGAACACTGTTTGCATTGTATTTTATTTAATGGTTAAATTGTTCTTTCAATCTTGCTGTTAATTTATTTGTGGGTTAATGTATCGGTTTTAGTGTTTTTATGGTTTTAGGGTTTTTACGGTTTTAGTGTTTTAAAAATGCATGTCCGCTGAGTAAAATGGTTATATATATCCATGTCCGTTGAAGAAAATGGTGAAGTAAGCATGTACTATGCTTGTCCGCCGAGCAAAAAGGTAAACTATGCATGTAATATGCATGAATACCACTACATACACCTACTGTAGACTTGTCCGCTAATATGCATGGTTAATTGTGCTTGTCCGCCCATTATTTGAGCCTTATCGAACATGTCCGCCGATTTCTGTAGCCTAATAGAGTGTGTCCGCCAATTATTTGACACTAATTGAGCTTATCCGCCATTTTTGTTGACTAAGTGAGCATGTCCGCCGAAAGTAGTAGCCCAGTTGAGCCTGTCCGCCGAAAATTTGACTATAATTGAACACCGCCGTCGATAATTTGACCATGAATGAGCATGTCCGCCGATAAGTTGACCATAGTTGCGCATGTCCGCCGATTTTGTAGCGTATATGACCCTGTCCGCCTATTATTTTACCCTATATGAGTATGTCCGCCGATGTTTTCACCCTAATTGGTCATGTCCGCCGATGTTTTGACCCTAATTGAGCATGTCCGCCGATTCTTTCACCCTAATTGGTCATGTCTGCCGATTTTTCACCCTAATTGAGCATGTCCACCAATTATTTGGGCGTAATTGAGTATGTCCGCCGATATTCCTAGCGTAATTGGGCATGTAAACTGATTATTTGACCCAAATTGAGCATGTCCGCCGAATTGTAAGTTTTTGAACATGTCCGCCAATTTTTATTGCATAATTGGGCATGTTTGGCTATTTTTTACGCATATTATATCATGTCCTCCAATTATATTTGGCTAATTGAGCATGTCCGTCAAGTTTGAGCATAATTCAGCATGTAAGTCATTATTTTTTAGTATAATAGACATTTCCGTCGATTTATGGAGCTTAATTGAGCTTGTCTGCGTACGACTCAATGTTTAACTTGCATGTGTGCTGATAATTTAAGGCTTAATCTGTGTGTATTAAACACGCGTATTATAAAAATACTTTAATGAATCATGTGTCAGTATAACAATTAATTGTCCTTTTGTTGAAAGGTTTAGGCTTTGGATTGAAAATGAGAAATTTTTTTATATGGTGGGGCGGCTGGTGGCAAGGTTTAGAGTATGTACGTGACCAATGCACGAGCTTAGTTTTAAATTCAGATCAGTTGACGTTGGATTTTATTATTGGGCATGTGCACAGTTTAGTTCGTGCCGATGTGAATCATTGTAAATATGTTATACACACACTTTTGGACATCGGTGGTTGTATAACAAAACATAAGGTGAAGGATGGTCTGGATATTAGGGGCTTGTATCAGTAGGTTGATGAACCGATGCTATTTGTCACAGTTAAGGCCATACCACAGAAATCAGTTGATAATGCAACTAGTGCGGCACCGTCGGGGAGCAGTTATTGGACCGATTTGCTTCGTTTACAAATTACATCTGTCAATATTCCTAGTCCCGTAGATTTAGCCGGACCGAGTAGGAGTATAGGTGTGGACCTTTCGAGTCGTACCACAAATATTGATTTGAACATTGAGTACGTTGGCGAAGAACAGGTTGAGGAAGAGGTGGAGAACGAAAATGAGATGTGCTTCTCTGAAGAAAATGAAGATGAGGACAATTCAAATGAATGTTCTCTAAGTGATGCGTTTGAGGGTTCAGAGGGTGATGGGTTTGATGGTTCTGCTAGTTCTCAAGATTATAGGTCTGATGGATCGCAAGGCGATGGGTATGATTCATTTGAGGGTCCGCATCGTGAGGATTCTGAGGGTGCTGAGGCTTCGCAAGATGAGGGGCATGATGGTGATCAACGCAATGCTGAAGATGACGATCCTGAAACTGCTCTGTTCGAGAGGTTCTGTTACTACATCAGAGCTAATGGAGGAATGAGTTTCTTGGACCCCGTTACAACACACATGTAGATGCCCACACCGGTACGTCCTAGTCATTATATAGATAGTTCTTACAGCCGTCCATGGAGCATTCCAGGTATGTGTACAATATAGTACCCGGTAATTTACTGAACCTTATTGTATTCTAATACCAATTGAAGTATAACTAATCCATTGTTGCAGGGTTCTTGGAACAGTGTAATGTGGACAATGAAGTTGAAGACAACAACAACATTGATACTTCAGTGGAGATTCATAAAAAAGGTGCCTTCGATAAAAAAGGTGATTGCCAGTTTGCGTTGGGTATGTACAACTTGCGAAATCAAGTTGAGACACGGGTCAAGAAATCTGACCCGTACAGGCTCAACGTCGTCTGCAAGTACCGAGTAGAGCAGGGTTGTATGTTTGAGGTGCATTCCAGTGGCCTAGGTGGAGTATGAAGGGTAATCAAGTTCGGACCTCCACATGTATGTCGTTTGAAACCAGACATTAATGCGCCAAGGCAAATTGGTTCGAAAACTGTTGGCAGATACTATGCAGCTCGACAGTTCAATAAAACCACAACATTGTGTCCTGCTGGAATGGCAGATGAGATACGTAAAGAATTTAGTTTTGACATCTCCTATAATTTGGCCCTCAAATCAAAACATATTGTTGTGGGACACACGTACGGAGACCATCGTTCTTCCTTTAGTTCCCTACCTTCGTACTTGCATCACCTTAAGTTGGAAAATCCAGGCACGCACACAGCACTGGCAACTGCAGATGACAATTATTTCAAGTAAGTCAATACACACTTTTTTTAAATTATGAGGTATACAGGTGTACTAAATACTTCGATGCAGGTATGTCTACTACGCACTTGGTGCTTCGATACGGGATTTTGGCAGAGCGGGCCGTCCCGTGATTGTCATTGATGGTACACACATGAGATGGAAGTACCGTGGGATCGTGTTCGTTGCAGTCACTCAGGATGGCAACCACAATATTTTTCCCCTGGCCGTTGGTGTAGGTGACACTGAAAATAATGAGTCATGGTGCTGGTTTCTTCAAAGGTTGAAAGAATCGTACGGAGCTCCGCATGGGCTAGCTATTGTCTCTGACGCGCATAAAAGTATATCACACGATATACATACTATGTACCCTGAGGCACACCATGGTTTATGTTCTTATCATCTAAAGAAACGGCTCAAAGGTTTTGGAAAGGATGTGTTGTATCAGTTCAATATGGCTGTGGAGGCATACACGAAGCATGAATTCAAGAGGTATGGTCACTTTTTAGTATTAGTATGTATTTTTTATTTGATTTATCACATTACCGTACTGCACAGATGGGAAGAAAAGTTGCGCAACCATAATAATGCTCGATTGATGGCTTTCCTGGAGGGGTGGAGTTACAATAAATGGTCGAGGTTTCACTACCCGGTCACTCGTTACGAGTTTATATCATCGAATGCAGCTGAGACCTTTAACAAGGCCATCCTATGGGCCAGGACACTACCCATTTGTAGTTTGTTAGAGGTTGTACGTGCTTTCATTCAAAGATGGTTTTATGATAGAAGAACGAGTGCAGAGAACAGTCGGGATATTCTTTGCACACGAGTACACAGCGAGTTGGCAGCGTTGAATGGTGAGGCATGGAAATTTAAAGTGGAGAATCTTACAGCGACAACATTCCAGGTCACTTCAACCACAAGAAACTTCACTGTTGATTTAAGGGATTGTACTTGCTCATGTGGCAGATTCTAGTACCATCAATACCCACGCATTCACGCATTGAAGGCTATAGAGTAAGTTGACATGATATTTTGCGTGTAATATAATCTTTTATATTCAGTAGTTGCAGTAATATTATAATTATCTATTTCATAATGCTCCGGTCTCAATGTGTGAGTGTAATAGCCATTGCAAACTTGCGACTAGTGCATTTGTTGTCCCGTGGTATCATCGAATGACTATCCTTTCATTATGGCAAGATGTTGTTATGCCTGTGCCCGATCCATCTGATTGGTCAACACCAGAGCATGTGTGTAGTGTCCGTGTGAACGATCCACTAGCACATCGACAAGCAGGCAGACCTCGTACCACCCGTCTACATTTTGCAGTAGAGACTTCGAGGGGTACTCGGGGGCGTCAGCGTTGCAGTAGATGCGGAGAGCCGGGACACAACAAAGTGAAATGTCGAGCCAATATTTCGTTTCATACAAGGGGAAATTGTTGATCAAATGATTGAAATGCAATGTTGGTGGAAAAAACAGTTTGGACCTGCTGTTTGTTTTTATGGTTTAAGTATGATGTATTATGAGAACAGGTGAAATGCCTCTTACTTTCCTTGTCAGAATGTTTTAGTACACTAATTTCATATAATACAACATAAAAAAAAGAACAGACTAACTAAAAGAAAGGTCTGTATTCGCACCCTTTCTCACGTAAAGGTTGTACGCAAAAATATCCCTAGCCCATTTTTTACGGTACTCCATCAGGTGTGGATCATTTCCCCATGAATCGTCGCCTGTAAGTAGTTAATGTATTTCTCTGACGCTAGCCTGACCACAACACCAAATGTCATCCTGCATGTAGCACATGGATGCTAGTGGCCTAGCCCACTTCAGAGTGGCTCTGAACTTCTGTTCTGGAGTGTCATACAGGGAACCACTTCGATGGAACATCAAAGGCAGCAGCTGTCGCAAGTGCAATGTGCTCTTCTTTCTGCTATCTTCAACGGACTTCATTTTTCCCCACGTGTGAAACATAGAATCGAAGACAGCAATCTTCAAAGCCCTTATATAAACACACACAGCAAAATGGTACAAATGCGAATGCACTACGAACAACAACTGTATAATGAAATCCGAATTACGACAGTAACAATGTAGTTCTCCCGAAAAATTAAATAATGATGACATACTCACCTGTTCAACCTTATACCAGTCTTTATGGCCACGGGTCCATTGCGGAGGCCTCCAGTACGACATCTCTCCTTTCCACCACCTATCCAAAACTTGTAGCTTATCTTGAGGTAATTCGGCCAACTCGAATAGGTCATCACCATGTGCCGCAACATGCTCATCCCAAATTGCTTTTAGAGTCACTTGATAAAGAAAGAATTATAATATAAAAGGTTGTAATATGAATAAAATTCATACTCCGTATTGCACGTAAAAACTTACCAAAAACTAACACGGTAGAATAGCATACGATTGCATTCGATAATCCGAGTGAACACCGACGTAATCAGGGGCTTGTGTCAGTATAGCCAAACACGCATCAATGTGCTAGAAAGAAAACATTTCAACGCTGAGATATATAAGATTAGTGTGTAAATAATTTTAAGTTTTATTAACATACCTCATCCTCCATCTAAACTTTAGGCTTCATCATTCTTACGAAGAAATCATTCTTCACTAGGAACCCTATGCCGACGTCCATCCTGCACATGTATGTAAAAACCTTTACATAATAAACAACCATAAACCCTAAAAGAAGAACATATTAAAGACATTTCTTAGACAGATCCTCCAAACCTACTATAATGACCCTGCTGTGACCCTTCACTTCCACCATACGGATGAGATTGATGTGGGCCCTGAAATCCACCAAAGTGAAACTGATATGGTCCCTGATATCCACCATAAGAAGAAGATTAAGATGGTGGTTGAAATCCAGCAGAAGGGAAATATGGTTTTCCAAACACATGAGGATATGATCTCTCCGGAATGGCCATCAGAGGGTGTGGAACTACAGCATTATGGGGGCCATGGGTAGGACGCATGTGAGTGCGATACTTTGGACCAGACTTAGATGGTCGCGGGGGTGAATCCTCAAATGGTATGTAAGAGGTGTCATCCTGATCACCCATTACCTCATCGTCATCATCTTCGTCATCCCCTCCGACGACATGAAAATCACGTAGTAAGTCCTCTGCTATTCTGTGTTGCACCCCTAATGTTGTATCATCATCAACCTCAATATTTATCCTTCCACAATATTGCTCGTCGCCAGCATAATTTGAAAAAATGTTCACTTCAACCGGAATGGCACCCTGACCACTAATTTCATCTTCAGAATCAGAACTAGAGCGCACCACCTATTTCTTACCCTTAGCCTTCCCTTTTGGTTTTGGATCCCCAAAGACCCTAAACTGAATTTGAAAACTAGAACTCCAATCAGAATGTATTCCCCTAAAATATGATCGGCGGGACTCCTCAGGGAGGATGGCAGGTAAATCAACAACTCTCTGGTCCTGAAAGTAAAATAATAAAACATAAAGACATATACTCAGGTGACCAAAATAGTATCCAAATGCATTCAATTTAGATAATCAAAAGCTTAAACTCGTACAAAAAAGTAATTGACAAACCTGTCTAAAAAACTAAGTATCGTCAACTTTTTTGGCAGTTGTATATGTCCAACGAATACACAGAGGTCTGACGTCAGGCTCGGGCTGTACATCGGTCAAGTGTGCTACAAAACCTTCTATACGCTCGGAGGCCCAAACATGTGACCAAACATTAAAGTAATTTAATGTCAACATATATCTTTTTAAATGCATTTAATATAAGAATAAAACCGGTCACATAAACTCGGTATCACTTACTGCTAGGGCAAATGAGCATCCATAAAAGTTGATGCGCTGATGTCTGCCTAACTCTTGCACCGTAGTCTTCACAGAGTCCATATGGTGCAGTAGGGTTAGGTATGTGTACTTCCCCCATGGGAAAGAGTTCCACTGGTGATCATTTTCAGCTAAATACCATACTCAGGGCTCTATGTATACTTTGGACGTATCCCAGCCTAGCAAAAAGTAGTACAGAAGTAGAATGTTGGCCGCTTTCACCGCAGTATGGCCCTTATATTTGTTTTCATTGAATCTTCTCATAAGTTCATCAACTAGGACCCTCTTCATACGAAAGCTAGCAAACAAATAGTCTGCTGGTGGCTGAAATGAATCATTCCGGTCAATATCCCCACCATCCTCAAACCCTAGTCCCATAACATGCATAAACTCCAGTGGTGTGAAGCTAAGAATTGTATCAGACACCCTGAAGTACCGGGTGTACATATCTGAACCAGGGATTACAACCTCCTTAGCCATCAACTGAAATAAAGCTTTAGGAGGCCCATAATCTGAATCCAAATCCCAAAAATGACCAAAACACGATCTTCTCAACATCCATACTGTTTGATCGACACTCTTTGTAAGCACATCGCGTATGCAATTCAAAACTTTCGTGGGCCTACAATACCCTTTAATCCCAACTTTTCGTGATTGAAGTCCACATCGTTTCCAGCTCCACTACAGTGCATGCCAACTCGATTAGATATAAGACGTGACTACATTTTATACATAAAAATTTCTGATAGAAAATAATTAAAAATATTATTATATTCCTACAATTTAAATAATACAGTACATATTTTTATGAATAGGTATCTATTTACACTAAAATTACGCCTTAATTTACCAACTGCCATGTTATTTAAAGCTTTAAGTGTCAGCGGTGATGCAAATTAAACACTTATTCATCGGCGGACAAGCTCAATTAAGGTACAAAATTCGCGGACAAGCTATTTTATGAAGAAATAATGGCAAATTAAGCTAAATAATGCTAAGTAATTCGGCGGACAGGCTATTTAAAGCTTGAAGTATCAGCGGTGATGCAAATTAAACACTTATTCATCGGCGGACAAGCTATTTTATGCAGAAAAAATGGCAAATTAAGCTAAATAATGCTAAGATATTCGGCGGACAGGCTATTTAAAGCTTCAAGTATCAGCGGTGATGCAAATTAAACACTTATTCATCGGTGGACAAGCTCAATAAAGGCACAAAAACGGAGGACAAGCTATTTTATTCAGAAATAATGGAAAATTATGCTAAATAATGCTGAGAAATTCGGCAGACAGGCTCAATTAACGCAAAAAATTGGCGGACAAGCTAAATTAGGGCAAAAAAATTGGCGGACATGCTCAATTGTACTACATATATTGGCGGACAAGCTCAATTACAGTACAATTATCGGCGGACATGTTCAACTAGGCTAGAAATATCGGCGGACATGTTTAATTAAGCTAGAATTATCGACGGACAAGCTCAAAAAGATTAGAAAAATAAGCGGACACGCTCAATTACAGTACAAATTTTGGCGGACAAGCTAAATTTTGCTAAGATAGGGTGCTGAAATTTCCAATTATACTCAAATTATCGTCGAACATGTCCAATTATATACTACATCAGCACAATACACAAACGACTATGCAAATAAAAAAAATTTCACTATACTTTAATTAATCGAAATTCCGCCCAAACCCTAAAATCCTAAACCCCCAAATTGATATACGGCTGGACGGAGTATCTGATTATCCATATTTGCTTCTGCTACTTTCCGACGTGGAGATGAGGAGAGATTGGACGATACGGCGGAGGCCCGGACAGAGAGCTGTGTCTGCGAGAAAAATCGAGAGTTTGAGAGAGAGAGGGGGAGAAAGTATGGGTGCGACGACACAGAGAGAGAGATAGTAAAAAATAAAAATTTTGAGATAAAGGGGTCAAGGATTCTGTCCCCAATTTCAACGCCTCTAAAAGCGGTAAAAAGGTAACTGCTGCGTGACTATTTGGAGATTCCAAAAGGAAGGGAAAAGATATGACATGTGTCAGGGGGTAAATCAGGGATATACACCAAAAATTGGGCAAATTAGATATTTTTAAAAAGTTATGACAAAAAAGATGTTGTATGAGTGATATAGGGCAATATAAGTGCTTTACCTAATTTAATTCTAATATATATATATATATATATATATATATATATACTCCTATCCTCCAACACAAAATAAATTACAAGAGGTAAAGATGCTAGGTCCAATGGCGGAGATGACGACTCACCTTAGGTCTGCCATCGCAGGTCTGGCTGTGGCTTACGCCATGTTCCAAAACTATTTCCCTCACCAATTGATGGGCCCCCTCAGACGCTACTCCCACAAACTCTTCAACTTGTTCTACCCCTACATCCAAATCACCTTCAACGAGTACCACGGCGACGGCTTCCAGCGCAGCACCGCCTCCAAGCCAATGTCGTCCGCGACACACCATGGCCAACCACGAGGAGGTCACCGACCTCTTCAACGGTATCAATCCAGCGAGACCATCCCCAACCGCCAGTCCATCTCCTTCTATCCCCGGGAGGACGAGAAGAAGTTCTTCACCCTCACTTTCCACCGCCACGCCGTCAGCACTCTCTACCTCAAGCACGTTCTCGAGGAAGGAAAGGCCATCACCGTCCGGGAGAGGCAAGTCCATCAAGGACAACACGGAGTTGAGGAAACTGCTGATCGACACCTCCAGCAAGTCCATCATCGTGATTGAGGACATCGACTGTTCTCTGGAGCTCACCGGACAGAGGGAGAAGAAGAAGAAGGAGGAGGAGAAAGAGGATGAGAAGAAGACGAAGGAAGACAAGGATCAAGTGATGGAAAAGCTGAAGAAAATGGAGGAGAAGAAGAAGGGGGAGTGAGGTCACCTTGTCAGGGCTCCTCAACTTCATAGATGGGCTGTGGTCGTCTTGTGCTTCACCACCAACTACTTGGAGAAGCTGGATCCTGCTCTCATTCGGAGAGGGAGGATGGACAAGCAAATCGAGATGTCCTACTGTGGGTTCGAGGCATTCAAGGTTCTTGCTAAGAATTACATGAACATTGATTGGCACGATTTGTTCCCCAGGATTAGGCAGTTGTTGGAGGAAACCAACATGAGCGTAGACTGGTGACGGCCCTGGAAGAGGCGAAGCGCAAGGCCGAGGAAGAAGAGAAACTTAAATTAGCTAAAGAAGAAGAAGCCAAAGAGGAGGAGGAGGAGGAGAAGAACAAGGCAAAAGAGAAGGAAAGTATTAGTGGCGATGATCAAGGTTTGGTTAATGGAGTAATCAAGGAAAATGGAGTTAATTAATTGATGTTTTATTCATATATCTAGTAAGCATCTACTTGTGCTAAAATAATCCATATATATTTTGTCAAGCTTGCACTTAATATATATTTTTGAAGACACATGAATTAAGTTTTTTACTTTGATAGGAATCTCAACTTCTCTTGTAATTGCATGATTATAACTTGCAACTTCTTTTATTGGTTCTTGAGACCTCTATATTATATATCCAACTAGCTGGATTGAAGAAGCATTGAGTAATTTATACATACATACATAAACTTTTAACAAGAAAAACTGCTGCAATTTAGCTAACCAGAAATCTAAGCTATACTACCAACCATATCTGATAAACAGGACTAGTTATCGTAGACTCAACTCGTATGAATGTTTTCCTATTGGAATTATGACAAATAGATGAATGATTGCAGGCTGTTTGCAAACATTAACAATTGTCTTTTCACAGAGATTAAGAAAATAAGTTGTGTTAGGGATAATAGGAAATTTTAAATTAGTATATTGTGTGGTTAATTTGTTGAGTGTTTTCATCAAATTAGAGGATGTTCATAATTTAAAAAGAAATGGGAATTATGGAGGTGTTGTGAGCAGTAGTTCTTATTATGTTTGTATGCAGAGTGAGAAGAGTTGCAATCGTGTGGCAACATTTTATTTTAGATAACAAACAAATGAAAGTGTATTTAATAAGTAAGACGACAACAATTAAGATAATATGACAAGGATTCCTCTCTCTTGGGACGTGTGAGTTCTTCTTCCATAAGGAATCTCCCCATGTTCACAGCTTTAATCCATAAGTCTGCGCATCCCTTTCCTTTGTGAAATTGCTATTCCTTTTACTCTATTTTACCAATATCCGGGCTCCTTCGGTCCGCTTCAATGGAGAGAGAGACATTCACAAGCTATCCCTCACTGAAGAAGAGACATAGAACATCATTTTTGACCAAGAATCTATCCAAGGATCAATGGATAGAAGCACCCTCTGTCTTGCAGGCCGTTTCCTCATACCGAAAACAAATTGCTGGGAATGAGATAAAATCTTCACATCTTCAAGTTTCTGCTGAAAAGAATAGTATGAGTGAGAAAGTTAACACTCCAAAATTAGGGGAAGCTGCCGAAGTACAAGAAACTCTCCAGAACACTTATAAGGCAGTCCCTTACATATCAAATCTACTCGCTACCCCGATTGTGACTCCAGTAGCCCCGATTGTGACTCCACTCATGGAAGGGGATTTAAAAAAATCTTCGCTCTACACTAGTAACTCACAGAAGACAAAAGATGAAAAAGAAGATCAACATGAATCCATCACCCACCATCAAGTCAGTGGTTTTCAAACGGAGTGTTTCAGAACGTGATGAAGATCAAGCTACGGCAAAACGATCTAAGATAACACTTATGGATATTGATTCATCTCAAATAGAGGCGGTGGTTGAGCTATCTCAACCCCGCCAAGCATTATGAATTGTATTGCTTGGAATGCACGGGGGCTGGGGAACCAACATGCGTTCCATGAATTGCGCCATCTGGTGCTAGAAAAGGACCCATCTTTACTGTTTATTAGTGACACTAAAATCTTTGGCTCCCATAAATCTCATTGGCGTTGTTTATTAAATTTTGCAGGCATGTTTTGTGTTGACCCTGTGGGTAGCAAAGGTGGCCTTATGCTTTTTTGGAAAGAGATTATTGAGGTATCTATAAAATCATATTCATCTGGTCATATTGATTGTACCATTTTTTGGAACTCTTTATTTTGGAGGTTCACTAGATTCTATGGAAGTTCTTATTCCATCATGAAAACTCAGTCATGGTTATTGTTGAGAAGATTGGCCTCAATGCAATATCTTTGCAAGTTACCCTGGCTTGTTGGGGGTGACTTCAATGAGATTCTTTATGACTGAAAAATATGGGGGGACGAGTCAAGCACCCAGCTCAAATGGATGAGTTTAGGCTCACCTTGGAAGATTGCTCCCTTCAGGATCTTCACGCTAGGAGGAGTTTTACACCTGGTACAATAATAGAGCTGGGGACCAAGCTATTTTTGAGAGTCTGGATCATTTTATCAGTAATCAGCAATGGAAAGATCTATTCCCTGCATCATTTGTGAATACATTGGATTTTTATGGATCAGATCATTGGGCTATCTCTATTGCCTACAATTGGGTTACTCTTGTCCTAGTTTAGAACTCTCGATTTATCTTCGAACATAAATGACTGACTGAGGATGATTTTGAGAGTGAATTCAGCACTTTTTGGAGTTCTATTTATAATGTAAGAGAAGTTAGCAGCAAACTAGCACTAGTCAATTCTTTTTTCACAGATTAGGCCAAAACCCGGTACCATAACTCTGAGAATAAGATCAAGAAGTATGATAATTGTGAGAATTGATATGGAATCATCACTGATTGTGATGAGAGAAATACACTCATATATACAATTCAATACAATCAATAGGTTCCATAAAATAAGGGAACCCAATCAAATCAAATAAAAAATTAAACAATACAAAGAATAATATATACACAGGTCAACTCTTTCCCTTAATATCCCCCATCAAGTGTTGCGTGGGATGCAAGTAAACGCAAAGCTTAGAATGCAAGAATTCAAAAGCCGGTCGAGGTAGGCTCTTGGTAAATATGTCGGCCAGTTGAAGATGAGTCGGAACAAACTGAATGTGTAACTTCCCAGAGAAAATAAGCTCTCGAATAAAATGTCAATCGATGTTAATATGTTTGGCCCGCTTAAGAGCTACAGGATTCTGGCTAAGGAAAATGACACTCATATTGTCACATAAGAGTACTGGACAACTCGTAGGCAACTGACGAAGCTCTAGTAGTAAATTCATTAGCCAAAACATCTCTGAAACAGCGTTAGCCAGTGCCCTGTATTCAGATTCACAACTTGAACGAGCAACAATGTGTTGTTTCTTAGCACTCCACGAGTCAAGATTACCACCTAAAAAGATGGAATAACCGTAGGTCGAGCGACGTTTCTATACACCGAGCCCAGTCGACATCAAAATATCACACTATGGACTTCTCGGGACTATGAGTGAAGTTTAAACCATAATGAATGGTACCCTTCACGTAACGAAGAATTTGCTTCTCAGCTAAGAAATGAACGATAGTAGGTGAATGGAGAAACTGACTTACAGAGTTGACTGCATATGACAAATCAGGCCGAGTAATGATCAGATACTGCAGGGTTCCGACCAAAGAGCGGTATAATGTCGGGTCATTGAATGAGGTTCTGGTACTCAGCAAGGACTCGCCAGCAGCAAGAGATGTGGAAATGGGCTTGCAGTCCAACAAATCTGCGCGTTCCAATATATCATGAGTATATTTGGCCTGACCAACGAAGAGACCGTCCGAAGTATATGAAATTTCAAGTCCCAAGAAGTAATTCAATTTACCAAGATCCTTAATAGCAAACTCTGCATGGGTGCGAGTGATAAAACACCGTAGCATACCCTGATCATTGCCAGTAATGATAATATCGTCCACATAAAGGAGAAGATACAGGACTGAAGAACCTCTTTGAAGACAAAATAATGAGGAATCAGACTGTGTTTGCCGAAATCTTAAGGACAGCAGATATGAACTGAATCTCTGAAACGAAGCCAAAGGTGCTTATCGAAGACCATATAACGCCTTTTTAAGACGATAAACATGATTAGGATAATGCGGATCGATGAAGCCAGATGGTTGAGCCATGTAGACAGGTTTAGTGAGCACACCATTCAAGAAGACGTTCTTCATATCTAACTGATGCAGGGACCATTTATGATGAACAGAAAGGGCTAGTATTGTACGAACAGTAGCAGCCTTGAAACAGGGCTGAAAGTGTGACCAAAGTCGGCACCAGGAATCTAAGTGAAACCCTGAGAAACAAGACGAGTTTTGTGACTCTCAATAGAACCATCTGAACGATATTTGGTCCGAAATACCCATTTAGAACCAACAATATTAGTGTTGGGAGGAGGAGGAACTAACTCACATGTCTGATTGTTCTTCAGGGCATCAATTTCTTCTTGCATAGCACTTAGCCAATGAGGAAATTTGGAATCGGACTTGAAACCTCGGGGCTCAGAAACAGTTGCAAGAGAAGAAAGTAAAGCAGTTGAAGCAATATCAATAGGATACCTGGGTTTAAAAACACCAGCTCGTGCCCGAGTAATCATCAGATGTGTAGGCAAAGACGGTGCTGGAGGATGAACAACCGCATGAGTCGGTGGTCCTGGTGCAAGCGGTTCATTGAGTTCAACTGCTTGAGCTGGTGTTGTGGTAGCAGGAAGAGGTTCTGGGAGAGAATCACAGGTCAACTCTAGTTCTGTATGGAGACGACGCGAATTAATTCCTGAGTATTGATCCCGATCTGGTGCAGGGTAGGTCGACGCAGTGCAAGGCATGCTAGGATCCAAAAAACTTGATATATGCAAATCATGCGTCGAAGATGTAGTACTACCAGAAAAAGAAAAAACATGTTCGTCAAACTAAGCATGACGAGTAACATAGATGCGTGCGGAAGAAGGATCAAAACATCGAAAACCCTTATGAATGCTATTGTAACCCAGAAAATACATGGATGACTGTGAGGTGATAGCTTATGCACTGCATAATCCCGAAAAAAGGAAAAATCTAACCACCAAAGGGTTTGAAGATAGCATAATTTGGAACAGAGTGAAATAATAACTCATATGGAGATTTGTTATCCAATGTAGATTATGGAAGCCGATTAATGACATAGACAACAGTAGCAAAAGCTTCAAATCATAATGATGCAGGAGCCGAAGCATGAAATAACATAGAGAGGCATGTTATAGTGATATGCCATTGCTTTCGTTCAGCCCTACCATTTTACTGTGGAGTATATGGACATGAAATGCGATGGAAGATTCCATGACAAATCATAAACTCATCAACACGTTTGTTCATAAACTCAGTCCCCCATCAGACTGAAAGACTTTCATAGACCTAGAGAATTATGTACAAACAAAGGTATGAAATAGAACCAACACCTCATAAAATTCAGACTTAGCACACAATGGATAGAGCCACAAAAACTGAGAAAAATCATCCACAAACACGGCATAATAACGATAACCAGCAGAAGAAGTAATAAGAGCAGGCCCACACAGATCACAATGTACCAAATCAAGCACAAAAGAAGCACGGTTTTCATTCAATGAAAAAGGTAATTTTTTGCTCTTAGCCAATTGGCAAGGCGAACAAACGGTAGGATTCGGCATTAAGGACGTAACAGATAAATGTCCTAATTTATTCAACAATGAAATAACACCAAAAGAAACATGTCCTAGGCACAAGTGCCATAAATTAAAGCTAGTTCGTAAGTCTTTAGAATGTAAAGCCGCCACCAAAGCCGAGCTACATTTCTCAAGTATATAAAGTCCCTTCTCACACTTTCACTGGGCCAGAATTGCCTTTTGTTACCCGATTCTGAATGGCAAAAGACTTGTCAGAAAATACGACATCAACATTATAATCTGATGTCAACTTGCTATTAGATAATAGGGTTTTAGTAATATCTGGCACCAACAAAACATCCAATAAATTGACATTAGTAGAAAGACTACTGGAACCAATATGAGAAATTGAAAGAGAGTTTCTGTTACCAACAATTACCGAGCCATTACTAGAGTAAGGTTCGAAGGAATCCAAATGAGCACTGTGAGGAGTCATGTGAGCCGAAGCATCGGAATCAACATACCAATCAGAAGTTGGATTGGTTTCAGAAACATTACATGCAGCCCTGAATGCTTGAGCAAGATTAGCTGAAGAAGAGGACTAGGACAGGCAAGAACCTACTTGATTCTGTAGCTGCAAAAAATAGGAATACTTGTCCGCATAGTGTTCCCCCGATAAAGTTGATAGCGTGGTACGAAAGGACAACATCCTTCATGCCCACTACCAGGTCGACGCTGACCAGTAGGTCCACCACTGCAAGACTGGGTCTGCTCAGACGTGTGAAGACTCTCAATACCCGATTCAAATGCCATAAATACGGCTGGAGATACAGCAGACCTTTCCATGGATTTAGTCATCAAATCAAATTGCACAACTTGATGAAGAAGGTCGCAGAATGGTGGAACAGGTTGCATGGTCATCCGAGTATCGGCAAAGTTGGAGAAGGACTGACCAAGCCCTCTAAGAAACCAATGACTCTTGTCACTTTTATCAACCCTTTTCTGGATGGCAGAAAGTTAATCACACAGAGATTTAAAATATTTTCCATACTCTGCGACGGAGTGAGAATCGCGGCGTAAGGACAATAACTCTTTCCAGAGTTGATTTGCACACGAGGTTGAAGTATTAGCAAAGGCAGATTCAAAGGCGATCCATGCCGAGCAAAATGTCGTACAATAAAGGACCTCAGCCATGGCCTCTGGTTCGAAGGTTGCGTAGAGAACACCAAGCAATTTCTGTTCATGCAGATACCAAGTGGAGTATGCCGGATTCAGAGATTCCACATCGGCATCAAAAGTGAGAACCTTGGCAGGGGCGGTGGACGAACCATCAATGAGATCCATCAGTTCGAAGGTGGTAGCCATGGAAAGAAACTGACGTTTTCACATTAAATATGTGGAGGTCGACAACTTGATCTGGACGAGATTGATCATTGCTGTCGTCTAAGAGGAGGGATAGCGACGGGAGCAGCCATGGATCAAAGGGCAAAAGAGTGTAGATGAGTGAAGTATGAGAATACTGTTGCAGCCGTGAGAGGAGAAAGAGGAAAGAAGAATTACTGAGAAATTAGGATTGACGATGGAAGGCTGATACCATGTGATAATTGTGAGAATTGATATGCAATCATCACTAATTGTGATGAGAGAAATACACTCTTATATACAATTCAATGCAATCAATAGGTTCCGTAAAATGAGGGAACCCAATCAAATTAAATCAAAAATTAAACAATACAAAGAATAATATATAAACAGATCAATTCTTTCCCTTAATAAGAAGACACACAGAGATATTTAGGAGGCGCTTCGACCCAGGAATGGACATATTAATTCAAAAAAAGTGAAGTCTCTCCAAAGAAAATTAGAGGCCCTGAGAAGTAAAGAAGAAATTCATTGGCAGCAAAGGTCTCGAGTGTCTTGGCTAATATTGGGATATCAGAATACTCAGTTTTTCCACAAACAAGCATCAGCTCATAAGAAGAAGAACACTATAACGGGGCTTACTAGTTCGCATTGTGATTGGTGTACATCTGAGACAGGGATGGCTGAAATTGTGGTGTAATATTTCAATGAACTATTCCAATCTTCTTCACCACCCTAAGATAAGATTCAACAAGTGACTAGCATGGTTGAGAAGCATATCTCAAGTGATATGAACAGAGTTATTATAGCTCTACATTCAAGTGAAGAGATCTGAAGAGCTCTTTTTTATTTAAATCCTTCAAAGGCCCCAGGTCCCGATAGGTTCTCAGCATTATTTTTTCAGAAATTATGGCATATAATAGGAGAAGGTGTAACCGATGAAATTCTCAACTTTCTCAACCATGGTGGAGAATTGGGAATTTGGAACAATACTCTAGTCACCTTGATTCCTAAAATTGTTCATCCAAAGATGATTAAATAATTTCTGCCCATAAGCCTAAGCAATGTTTGTTACAAAATTGCCTCCAGGGCAATAATCAATCGACTCAGACCCATCCTAGGGACTACATTGATCAAGTTAAAAGTGCCTTTGTACCAAGGATGAATATCTCGGACAACATCTTGGTAGGCTAACTTTGAGTGTATGCATTGGCTCCGAAACAATACCAAAAAAATCAGGTTATGCTGCCCTAAAGCTTGATATGAGCAAATCATATGATAGAGTTGAGTGGGATTTCTTGCAAGTATGATGAGTACCCTGGGTTTTGATGAATCAACCATCTTGCTAATAAATCGTTGTGTATCATCAGTGTCTTATTCCTTCTCAATTAATAGAGCAGTGATAGGGAACACAATCCCCAAGCGTAGGATTTGTCAAGGAGATCCTCTCTCTCCATTCATTTTTACGCTATGTTCTCAGGGCCTATCCTCATTACTATGTGCAACTGTGGAGCAAAAATTGTTCAAAGGTATTCGAGTGGCGAACAATGGCCCAATCATCTCTCACCTATTTTTTGCAGATGACAGTATCTTATTTTTTAGAGCTTGTGAAGCAGATGGAGCAAAAGTAAAAAATGTCTGAATCTCTACGAAGCAGCCTCGAGGCAATGTATAAACTTTGAAAATTCTGCCCTTACTTTTAGCTCAGCCACCTCGAACAAGGATATTGAGATTATCATACAAATTTTCTCAATCAAAGTGGTAAGTGGTCATGAATTATATCTGGGACTTCCTACTTTCGCACTTAGAAGCAAAAAGATTCAATTTGGGTATTTGAGGGAGAAAGTTTTGAAGTGTATAGAGTGTTGGAATTCCAAACTCTTTTCTAAAGGAGGAAAAAAAGTTCTTATCAAAGCGGTCCTAAAAGCCATCCCTACTTATGCAATGTCTTGTTTTCGTATACCAACATCAATATGCTACTCTATTGAACAAGCACGTGCTTGTTTTTGGTGGGGATCTAAAGGTGATAAAAATTAGTTGCATTGGCTGTTCTGGAAAGAATTATGCAGTCCAAAAACTAAATGAGGAATGGATTTTGGAAGTTTGGTAGAATTCAACAAGGCTCTTATAGTTAAAAAACATGGCAAATGATTCATGATCGCAACTCCATTACTGTCAGTTTCTTCAAAGCCAGGTACTTTCGATACAGTGACATCATGGAAGTAAGTCTTAGTTCAAATCCTTCGTATGTATGTAGATCGATTATGTAGACTCGAGATACTATAGAGAAGGGGCTAATGTGGCGTGTTGGAGATGGCAAATTAATCTGTTCATATGGAGAAGCATGGGTGCCAAGTTTACATTTCTGGGAAAATTTCTTCACGGCTAGCAGTTTTTGAATATTCCACGGTCAGCTCTTTCATCCTTCCAGGATGAATTTGGAATGAACCACTTCTTCGAAAATCTTTTTCCTTGTTTGAAATGGACGCCATCCTTTAGATTCCTCTGAGTTTAATCCCAATCAACAGTTTTGGCGTTTTGATGAAAAGGGCCTTTACTCTGTTAAGTATGCATATATCCTATCTATGGGATTTGATGAGCCAACTGGAATTTAAAGTTCAAACAACAACGAATCTTGGTGGTCCTTTCTTTGGAATATCTCAATTCCTCCCAAAGTGAGAGTTTTCTTCTGGCAAGCATGTAGAAACTTCATTGCAGTCCCTTCTAACCTTGTTCGCCATCATATTCTAGTTTCTGAGAAATGCGATCTCTGTAGAAATTCATCAGTAACTACATCTCACTGTCTAATACTTTGTCATGTGCTTGGGAAATTTTGGAAAAAATCTGGTATGTGGAGCTATCTGAATGACTTTAAAGGTTGTAATTTTCTCCAATGTGGAGGTGATGTTCGAAAATGTCTATCTACTCTTCAAATTGATTTTTTTGTAGTGGCCTGTTGGGCAATTTGGAAGAACCTCTGTGAAGCTCGTCATAATTCAGGAGCTATGTTTGTATTGCCTTCTTTTGATTGGGTATTGATAATCCTTGAAGATTATAAAGCTACAAATAAATTTTTTTTTCTCCCCCTCATTTGAAATCAGTAGAAAAGTGAATCAAGCCTAATATTGAAGACCTTCAACTTGATGTTGGTACAGCTATTAATCGAAACAAGGGATGTTATGGAGTGGGCTTTGTTATCCGAGATCACAATGGTTCAATAATAGCAGCAGCAACTATTCTTATTAGAGAGCCTCTTTCAATGTTAATGGGAGAATTAAATGCTATCTACGCTGGACTCCAATTTTGTGTAGTTTGTGGTTATGAGCGCATTCACATCTACTTTGATTCTTTGTTGGTTGTACAAGCAGTTACAGAGCAACAACATTATTTTGATACTGCTAAGACTCTTGTGGATGAGGTGCGATTATTGATGGAGCACCCAAACTTCCTCAGTATTTCTCATGTTAGTCGCACCGCTAACAAAGTGGTAGATTTATTAGCTAAATTTTCTTTTTTATTACCTAGCCCACGTGTTTGGGTTGAGAGTGATTTTCCTGATTAGGTAGAATTAGCAGCTCAAGCGGTTAGAGCTTGAATGTGTAATTCTTTTTCTCATAAAAAAAGATAATATGACAAAGGGACAGACAGTCTTAAATAGCCTACAGAGCCAAATAAGCAGAGTTCAAATATAGTATCATAAAAAATTTACAAAAAAATACAAAAGAGAAATTCTCATGTGATCTAATTAGGAACACAAAACAGATCATTACAAAAGCTGTGAGGAAAACTGTATGTTATAACTACATTGTGTTTGAAATCCAATATAATGTTGAGCAACTAATAAAATATCAAAGCATGAATGCTTCTTTAAGACTATCTCAATCGTCCTAAGAAACTCAATATAATTCAGAATGACTTTCGTATGATAGTTATGTTTGAGAAATGAATGATTAGGATTTGAATTAAATTATTTCCTGATTAATTATTTTAATGGGAGGTTGAAATTTATTTGAGAAATAGATGGTCAGAATTTGGATTAAATTAATTCCTAATTTGAAGAAGTCATAAATACAATTATTTAATTATTTTAATGGGTGGCTGAAATTTGTTTGAGAAATAAATTATCAGAATTTGGACTAAATTATTTTCTAATTTGAAAAATTCATAATTACAATTATTTAATTATTTAATTTTAATGGATGATTGAGAATTGTTTGAGAAATAGATGATAAGGATCGGATTTATTATGCTTTTGTAAAAAACGTAATTTTAACCTTGGAACAAACGCTATATCCTATCGATAAATAGTAAATTCTCGGGAAACATTATGCAATAGACCATTGGGTAAGTGATGAGTATAGAAATTGCTAGAAAATATGAACTATTTTTAATTAAGTTTTATATTATTAAGGTTGCTTTTATTGAGTAATTTCTTTAATTCCTTAATTTTTGTGGAGAGGATTCTTTTGTTGGAATTTGTAGGATTTGTACTTAAAATGAGCTTTTACATTCAATTATTAAGGTGTGAGAAAAAACAGAGCTTGATTCGGAGTTAAAACGAGCAAAAAATGGCTAAAACAAAAAGAGTGTGCAAGCTGAAATTTTTCAGCCAAAAAGTTGCGGCCCATTGCAATTTTCTTGCCCATTTCATTTAAATTTGAACAGCCCAAGAGATGTGATTGAGCCCAAATATCCATTTGGTGATCCATCCAATTGCAAATAAAATGGTCCACTAATTAAATTGGACTTGTTTGATCATTAGCAGCCGACAACAAGAGGAAAGCATGCATTTGAATCAATTAAATAGGCCCACATCTCAATTTTAAAGAGGATTTAAGAGTTGAGATCAGCCACTTCTTTTAATTAGGGCCCACCAAATTAAAGCCTACCCATGTTTTGGGATTTAAAAAGAGAAAGGAGCAGGAGGTTTTTTTACAGCATCCATTTTCTTCCATTCTTCCTTACTTTACCATTAATCAAATTCCACCATCTCCACCCACTTAATTAAATAAATTCTCCATCATCTACTCCAAGTGATCAAAGAAGTAAAGGAGGTTGGAAATTACAAGAGAAGATAAGGCTTTCATTTAAGAAATTTAAGGGAAGCATTTATTTTATTTTGTAATTTTCTTAGGGTTTGGAATTCAATTGTGGGCGCTATGCCGCTATCTCACTTTCGTCCACCATCCAAAATTGAACCTTGAAATACCATGCATCTTCAGGGTGCATATGAAAGAAAACCATACAGTTCATTATTACATTTTATTCATTAACTTTTCATTTTTTTTCCCTGAAAATCTCAATTCTTTACGCTATCCATTACAGAAATTTCACACCTTGTTCATAACAACTAATATTTCCGTTGGTTGGAATATTTTGGTGATACTCAATATTTTACAGAATTTTAGGTAATCATGTCAAGATATTCCACGAAGATTTCGTATTGCAACAAATCATCAAACATACCCCCTAAATGATTTAAGTACATGCTTGAATTATAACACTTTGACACATATAACTGGATACTTGTCAAAGCCAACGTTAAAAATCTATATTTTGTGTAATGCATATAAGAATATTTAGAGCATCAAGCATTATAGATTGGAGGGTGTAATTTTTCTTATAGGAAATAATTCTTATATAGTTGGCTGCCTTTATAGATCATGGAATAATAATGACTTAAATTAGCCACCTAGCCCATCAGAAAGTTCTCAAGTTTAGATATATTGCAGTATACAAAAAAATTACTAAGAAATTTACTTAGTTCTCTGCATTTTTTCCTCCAGATTACTAATCATAATAAAAAGTAATGCACTAGTAGAAAATGCTAGGAATTTCATTTGGAGAACTATTTCTCCTTCTAGGAATTACTATTGTTTTTATGGGAACCTTTTCGTATCTCTGTCCTCAAAGGCTCAAACTCACAATGCGTAATGCTATTAGTGATTGCTGTTGTTTAACATTTAGTTAATGTTTTTATGTTGCATGGAGTGAGTGTTGCATGTGATCACCAATTAGCATCATACACGTGTGAAATAGGGATTGGATAAGCCAGCAAAGTGATCAAGAAGAAGGATCAGTGAGCTAGCATTAGTTTGAGCCATGCAGATCAGTTTAATACGTATAAAGGGTTTGTGATCAGTTTGTGATGGGAATGAGCAGCTGTTAGGTTGTTAGTTGGTTACAAGATTCCATTTAACAAACCTCCAGCATAGCTTGCAGTTGCTGATCACGTTTTCAGCTGCCATACTTCACATGGTAGTTGATCATATACGTATATAAGTTCATGCAGCAGATTAGGGTTCATAGAAGAGTTTATAAGTGTGATCTCTATCATTGTATTGTCAATCAATAAGAGTTTTTTCCATTTGAGAGTGGACGTACGCATTCAAATGCCGAACCACTATACTTCTTGTTCTTGACTTTCATCATTCAATTACTTCAAACGTGAGAGAAGAGTGCAATCGTGTGTGATCATAAGATTAGATTGAGAGTGAGTTCTTGAGTGATTTCAATAGTTCTTGCTTCTCATTTCATAAGAAGTGGCGCCGTCTGTGGGAATAGAAGAAGAACTATTATCCTTGCAAAAGAATAATACTTGGGTAATAATAGACTGACCAGCAAATCAGAAACTAGTGGGGTGCAAGTGGATTTATAAGAAAAAGCCAGTAACAAACAAGGAAGGAGGGATTAGATATAAAGCAAGACTTGTTGCTAGAGGTTTTTCACAAAAAAATGGTGTAGATTATAATAAAATATTCTCACCAGTTGTGAAGCATTGCTCTATCAGAATCTTACTTGCACTGGTAACTCAATTTGATCTTGAGTTGCATCAAATGGATGTGACTACAGCTTTCTTGCATGGAAATCTTGAGGAAGAAATTTTCATGAAAATTTCTGAGGGTGTTGATGTAGACAGAGCAGATAATAAGACATGCAAGCTAGTTAAATCTCTGTATGGTCTTAAACAAAGTTCAAGGCAGTGGTATTTGAGATTTGATGAATACATAACATCAAATGGTTTCAGTAGGAGCTTGCATGATAGTTGTGTCTATATCAGATGTGAAGAAAGCATTTACATATATTTTTTGCTATATGTAGATGATATTCTTATTGCTTGCAAAGATATGACTGGTATAGACTGAGTAAAGGAAATTTTAAGAAGAGGGGTTTGAGATAAAAGATCTTGGAGAAGCAAGTGTTATACTTGGAATGCAAATAATAAAAAAATGTTAGCTGGAACTTTAAGCTTGCATCAGGAGTCTTACTTGATCAAAGTATTTAAGAGATACAATATGGATCAGTATAAATCAGTTTCAGTACCAGTAAAACGAGGTTTAATCTGTCATTACAGAATGGACCTAAAACAGATGAGGAAAGGGCAAAATGGACAGGATTCCATATGCTAGTGCAATTGGAAGTCTCATGTATTCAATGGCTTGCTGCAGACCAGATCTTGCCTATGTGATGAGTTTGATTAGTAGATTTATGAGTTGGGAATCAGTTAAGTGGGCTCTGAGATACATAAAAGGGACAACATCATTAGGTTTAACATTTCAGAGGAAAACATATTGGAATCAAGCTGTTGTAGGGTATGTAGATGCAGATTATGCTGCAAATCTTGATACTAGGAAGTCTTTGACTGGCTATGTGTTTAATATGTTTGGTACAGCTGTGAATTGGAGAGCTACACATCAAAATGTAGTAGCACTTTCAACTACAGAGGCAGAATTTGCAGCTTTGGCAGAAGCTATCAAGGAAGGGATATGGCTAGTTGGAATACTGAAGGAGTTTAGGATTCATCAGGATATGTTTGAAGTACATTGTGACAATCAGAGTGCTCTTCACTTATCAAAACATCAAGGATACCATGAAAGAACCAAGCACATTGATGTTAGATTATATTTTATAAGAGACATGGTTGAAAAGGGATTAGTTGTGGTAAAGAAGATCAACACCATAGAGAATCCAACTGATGCACTTACAAAGGCTTTACCAGCTCCCAAATTTGAGCTGTGTAAGAGCTTGTTTAATATGCATCAAAGGGAAGGAAGGATGATTGTATCCTTAAAACAGTCAGGTATGGGGGAAGTATAAAGCTTGTTGAGACAATGCAAGGTCTAAGGTAGAGAATGTTAAGGTTGTAGACACTTGCATGGAGTGAGTATTGCATGTGATCACCAATTAGCAGCATACACGTGTGAAATAGGGATTAGTTAAGCCAGAAAAGTGATCAAGAAGAAGGATCAGTGAGCTGGCATTAGTTTGAGCCATGAAGATCAGTTTAACACGTATGAAGGGTTGTGATCAGTTTGTGATGGGAATGAGCAGCTGTTAGGTTGTTAGTTGGTTATAAGATTCCATTTAACAAACCTCCAGCATAGCTTGCAGTTGCTAATCACGTTTTCAGCTGCCATACTTCACATGATAGTTGATCATATACATATATAAGTTCATGCAGCAGATTAGGGTTCATAGAAGAGCTTATAAGTTTGATCTCTATCATTGTATTGTCAATCAATAAGAGTTTCTTCCCTTTGAGAGTGGACGTATGCATACAACTGCCGAACCACTATACTTCTTTGTTCTTGAGTTTCATCATTCAATTACTTCAAACGTGAGAGAAGAGTGCAACCGTGAGTGATCATAAGATTACATTGAGAGTGAGTTCTTGAGTGATTTTGATAGTTCTTGCTTCTCATTTCATAAGATAAGTTATGTGTTATGGGAATGATAGCAAATTTTAAATCAGTGTATTGTGTGGTTAATTTGTTGAGTGTTTTCATCAAATTAGAGAATTGTTCATAATTTAAAAAGAAATGGGAATTATGGAAGTGTTGTGAGCAGTAGTTCTTATTATGTTGGTATGCAGAGTAAGAAAGGTTGCAATCGTGTGGCAACATTTTAGATAACAAACATATGAAACTGTATTTAATAAGTAAGACGACAACATTTCAAACACTTAAGATAATATGATATGACAAGGGGACAGACGGTCTCAAAAAGCATACAGAGCAAAATAAATAGAGTTCAAATATAGGATCACGGAAAAGTTACAAGAAAATACAAAAGAGAAATTCTCATGTGATCTAATTAAGAACACAAAACAGATCATTATATAATTAAGGTGTGAGGAAAACATGTATGTTATAAGTAAATTATGTTTGAAACCCAATATAATGTTGAGCAACTAATAAAATATCAAACAATAAATGCTTCTTTAAGACTATCTCAATCGTCCTAAGAAACTCAAAATAACTCAGAATAACTTTAGTACGATAGTTATGTTTGTTACCCCTTGTATTCATCATCCAAAATTTTGATCTCTTAGGACAAATTTCTAGAGCAAAAACTAGCATAGAACCGACGAAACCGTTATTACTCTTTAGTACAATAGAAGGTTACTCCACAAAAATGATTACTGTTCTGTAAATAAATAATATTACTATTTTTAATTACTTTAGCCAATTTCACACTATCACCTCTCAACTTAAGGCCTTTATCCGTTAAAAGAAAACATGTTAAAACTTGTATTTAATTTTCAACTATTGTGAAGATTACATATTCCACGCGATGTTCCAAACATACTAGATAGATAAGTGACATATTATCATTTTCAAATTTATGTGTCAATAGTGTGTTGGAACACGAGATGGAGCACTGCAGTGTGAAGTAGGCAATTCGGATTCCAAGCAAAATATTAGTGCACAATAAGAACAACTTCCATAAAGAAATTAATATGAAAGAGGCGCATGAAACAAGATATAATAATGTTCAGTAAAAAAAAAAGATATAATAATGAGCATGGTATCAAAATAACTTTCTATCATATTCTAAGAAAAGATACTTTTGGGTGATCATTTCATAATTAATTTAAATTCGATTGTGAAATTATGTTATAAATCAGCCTTTGAGTCAATAGTAGTCCATTCATTTATAATGGGTCTACGTAGAAAAACATTAAAAAAAAAAAAAAGCGAGGACTAGAAGGAAATAAATAGAAAATCAGGGGAGAAAAAGTGAAGTGGGGGAGCAACAAGTAAAGTAAATTAATCGTGGAAGAGCGAACAACCATAGAAGAGAAGAGAGAAGAGAAGAGGATGGATTTAGAGACGGTGAAGAAATTCGTGGAGAAAGAAGGTGGCGCGTATGAATCGACGGTGGATTCGATGCCCAGAAAATTTATAGAGCCGATGGTGATGCAGGGCATGAAAATTGATCACATCGAGCGCGGCCGCATTATCTGCTCTTTCACCGTCCCCCCTCGCCTCCTGGTAAACGAACCCTAATGTTTAGTTTTGTTTTGTTTGGTTAGGTTAATGAATTGTTTGATTGTTCCAGAACACCGGGAATACATTGCACGGCGGAGCAACGGCGGCTCTGGTGGATATAGTGGGTTCTGCTGTTATATTGACGATGGGAGTTCCGACCACAGGCGTCTCCGTAGAGATCAACGTTTCATACTTGGATGGTGCTACTGCTGGCGTGAGTGTTTCTATTTTGCTTCTCGAATGTATTACCTGCGATGTGATCTAGCTCATGAAAATGGTTCTGTTAGGTTTTCCACGTTTCATTGGTTAGGTTTGTGTGTCTACCCCTCCACATCACATCCTATTTAATTTAATCCTAATGTATTGCTGGCAAAATAGCCTCACTCTTATGATTAGACTAGAGGAAATATTAGGTTTGTACCTAAGAGTTGAGTTTCAAATAATGGATGGTTGTTTGTGTTGGTTCAGGAGGAAATAGAGATCGAATCCAAGGCATTGCGCGTTGGAAAGGCTCTTGCCGTCGTCAGCGTCGATCTGCGGAACAAGACAACTGGTAAACTTGTTGCTCAGGGGCGTCACACCAAGTATCTGGCCCTCCCCCCCAAGTTGTGAATCAGCTATAGTCTATGGAATGGCTTCCTTTCATATTACAGCATCACCATGTTTTCTTTCTTTAGAACTTTAAACAATAAACACACGATGTTTATACCTCCATCTTTCAAGTTCATCCGCATTCTAATCAAATCTCACATTTTACTTTAATTAGAGTGGTGTCATTCATATTCATACAAGAAACAACAAAATTAGCTCCGCGGTGTTAATCCTAGTGCTTCCCCCAAGTTTATCGTCTTCCTCATGGTTCTCCTCCCGATTCCACCATTTCCCTTTCTCATCATTGCAGCAAACTCCCCATAATCTATCTGTCCATCCTGCAGCAATACAATAGTATAAATTAACTCAATTGAATTCAGGCCCACATAAACCAAGCTGAAACACTCACATTATCTTGATCAATCTCTCTGATCATCTCATCAAGATTAAGTTCACTCAGTCCAAATTCCTTGCAGGCTTGTTGAAGCTCGTCGATTGTGATGTAACCGCTTCCATCCTTATCAAAGAATGAGAAGGCTGAAAGCAGATTCTCCTCTCTTTCTAACTTGTTCAAGTGCACAGTAGCTGCAAGAAACTCCCCGTAATCTATTGTCCCATTGTTATCAATGTCAGCCTGGCAGTAAAAGGAAACACTTGAATGAATGTGATCTAGATAGATTGCATCCAGTATAACTTGGTTGTGGTTGGACTGAAGGAATTGAAGATGAAATTGAAAACCATTCATTTCAAATACCACCCAATCCTGCACAACATTGTAACAAAAAAGTTCCTACCGCATCCATAAGATCCTTAATTTCAGATTCCATCAGGGTAGAGCCCACTCGCCTTAGACCTTCTTTGAGCTCATCGAAGGTTATGGTTCCACTATTGTCTGTATCTATCATCTTGAACAATTCTTTGAGACCTCCAATCTCTTCCTCAGATAGTCTCTCCGCAATGACCTACAAGATGATGAAAGCTTTGCCTGTAACGAAGGATGCCTTTTATGCACAACAATTAATTATGTTAAGATATAGTAATATAAAAATCGGCCATTGATATTTAAGCAATAGAACGCAAACAATTTGCCCTCAAAATTGGGCAATTGAGAGTGCCACATTAAATCATAGGCCTTGGATGCCGACAGGTAACTCTTTTTGACATGGGAAGTTCATGAAATGCGCAGCCATAAAGCTATGTCAATACACCAACAAGGACCACAGGGGAGTGCAACCCTTGACTTAGAAATTTCTTATCCTCTATCTAGACATTGTGCTTTAGAAATTAGGGAAGAGTTTTTGGTGCATCATGTGATGCTCCATGGTTCTAATTAGGCTTTAGTTTGTATAAAATTATGGAGCAACATAGACGTGCTACTATGGCCACATAAAAAATTCATGACTGATTCTAAAAATGTAGAAAAATGATGGTGATCTGTGAAGTTGGGTAGATTCTTGTAAACTCTGCTTCAAATTCATAATTGAAAGCTATAGATGGTAGCAAGAAATATGATAATGCAGCGATAAAAGGCTTACACGTAAAGCCATCTTCTTGAGTTTGTTCATTGCAGAGAACTGCTTGAGGCGAGATAAAACAGCAGAATCAAGAGGTTTATCCGGTGCCATTGTGTCATCTATAATCCATGGATGACCTGATCATAGAAGGAAAGTTGATTAGATATCATATTGGAGAAGCAGAAAGATGATGTGTAGGAAGTAATCTTACACAGAACTTCATGCGCAGTTAATCTTGTCTTGGGGTTTCTATCCAGCATCTTCCTTATCAAATCCTTGGCAACGTCTGAAATCCCAGGCCATGGCTCAGAATCAAAATCTAGTTTTCCACGTAATATCTGACGGAAAATTCCCATCTCAGTCTCTGATATTGATACAAGAGAGGTGTTAGGCAATTGAATGTAGTAGAAACATGATGGTTTGGTTTGGAGAATTTTAATTACCAGCCCAGAAAGGTGGTACACCACTGAGTAAAATATATAAAATAACTCCAGCGCTCCACACATCAGCTTCATGTCCGTAATGCTTGCGGAGAACCTCAGGTGCAACGTAATAAGGACTTCCCACAACATCGCAGAAAGTTTCATCTGAAACACACCACATTCACAATTTCAATTTCAGAAAAATGACATCAACTTAGTGCTGAACCTCAATGAAAGGATAAAGAAAGATTGTAATGTAGAATGATGGCTCAACTCAAATTGATGAACAACAACAATGCTACTTGTCCAACATATAAGAGAAAGTAACAAAACCAATGAAAAACAAAGATTCACCATAGTATCATGAGTTCATTGGCAGGAAGAATGACATGACAACATTCACATTACTGCAAACATCATAAATGAAATGACCTATCAAAATAAAAATGAACATTTCATAGTTTGATAAGAGTATTAAATACAGCGTCCTGCAACTGCAATGAATCAATCATTAATTTTAATTTCTAAAAGTATAGATATGGAGCAAAATCAATAAATATCCCTCACCAAAAACTCAGAAATTAAGAGAAGACCTGGTTTGTAGAAGACAGAGAGGCCAAAATCAGTAGCCTTGAGAGCAGCATCCTCATCAGCACTAATAAACAAGAAATTCTCAGGCTTCAAATCCCTATGCATGACCCCTAAGGAGTGGCAAGCCTCCACAACCCCAACAATAGTCTTGATCAATTTGGCAGCTTCTCTTTCGCTGTAGTGTCCCTTGTGGACAATCCGATCGAACAGCTCCCCACCAGCGCACAGCTCCATCACTATGTGAACGAAAACCGCATCCTCGTAGGTCCCCTTTATCCTCACCACATTCGGATGCTCCGAGAGGTGATGCATTATCTGAATCTCTCTCCAAACATCCTCGTAATCCTCCTTGCAAATCAGCTTCTTCTTGGGGATGGACTTGCAAGCGTAAGGAATGCCGCTCGATTTCTCGGTGCAGAGGAAGGTAATCCCGAACTGCCCCTGCCCCAGCTTCTTCCCTATGGAGTAAACGCTCTTGAGCGACTGCGTTCTGTAGGGGAGAACCCATGTGGGCTTCTGCCCTAAAAAGCTCAACTTCTTCGCCTCTGATTTGGGTTTCTCCTCCACTTCTTCATCTGGGTTTTGGCTGTGGCTGTGCGACGTTGACGACGACGACATGGTTGAATTGGATGGTATGCGCGTTTTTTGGGTGTTGGTGTTGGTGTTGGTGTTGATGTGAATGAATCTTCTCTTCAACTGGGTTTCATAGAGGAATTAGCAGTGAATTCAATTGAAATTTGTTTACTATTAATATTATCATTTAATGTCACTAAACTTTCTCTCTCTAAGACTAGGATTCACATTCACTCGCTCATTCAGACCTTTCACCCTCTTTCACGTGCCCTCTAATTGAATTGCAATATAATACTCCCTCTACTCTTTTTTCACTTTTCATTAAAAAGGATCAATCACTATTATTATTTCATAAATAATGAATAATTATATTATTGTTGTTTGGATTTTTTTTTTTAAGAAAATAAATTGTAAACTTTTTAAATATGTGTTGAAAACGGTAAAATATAAACCTTTCAAATGAATAGAGAAAGTATAAAATTTTGAAGTATTATGATAATTTTTTATAATTAAATATATTAATTGTAATGAGTAGTTTAGATTTTTTAAATAAATTTGAGTTAATTATTATTATAAATTCTTGTAAACCATATGGTTCCCTTAATTTAAACATCCAATACATATGGTATATAAAATTGGAAGAGAAGACTACAAAATTTACCCTATAAAATCCGATTTATACCGTGTACAAATTTTATAGGATTGTGTAGGGCTTGCACTTATACTTTTATATTTATATTCATGATCATTAATTCTTGTTTAACGTTTAACAACTACTCCATATTAATTTTTCCAAGTCTTATCAATACTTAAATTTCTAAATCACCGAACACTCAATTTGAAATAATTTACTTAATTGACTTTTATTTTCTGAAAACTTCTTAGTTGACTTGGATCCATAGTATCCTTACTAGTTCCCATTCATTTTTAATTTCCCATAGTTAAAATAAAAAAGCATGATTATTAACCTTAAATAAAAAAAAATAGTATATATATGAAATAAAAAGCTTACCAGCTATTATAGTGAGAAATTAATATTTTCCTTTGTCATTCATGTTACAGAGATCTCACGTGCAAATTTCAGGTTTTGTTAGTTAAACTCGAACGAATTTGCATAGAATGAATTAAAATACTTAACAATTAATAGTACATATCATGTGATTTATTCTTTAATTACAATTTAATACGCATATTTGTATTTATTTTCTATCATAATTGAAGTATATGAAACCAGATGCTGCCAAAATGTCTTTATAATATCATTCTACTTCCAAAATTCCCAAAGACGATAACCTTTGCGTGAAGCATAATATATTAAACTAATGTCATTTTTTCGATTTTTTATTTAGCACTTGTATATTAAAATCTCAGATCTTAAGTGTACATCTTGGGCGGTTCAATATTTTTATTTAAACAAATTTGAAAATGAGTGTTTGAATTTAGCTTTTAGTACTAACTAAGCATATCTATAAATTTTATTGTGGACAATTGATTATATATACATTATTTTTAATTATGGCTCGGAAAGATAAATATACTCTAAATTTTTATAGTAAATTTAAGAGAAAAGACAAAATTATGATATTAATTAACATAAATTATAATATATAAACTCCCTTCCTTGCTAAAGATTGGTGAATGAATTAAAGCACATGATATACTTCAAGTGACTTATATAGAAGAGCTTACTATTTACCTATATTTGTAAAGAATTAAATTATATGATATACCTCAAGTAACTTATATTAAAGAGCTTACTATTTACCTGCATTTATAAAAGGTCTAGATTCATATTAAAGAAAGAATTTGAATATAACTTCTTTTACAAGAAATTTCACCATCTAATTCATCTCATTCCTCCATAGAATTTTATTAATTCTTCCATCAATCCATTCACTAGCGTAAAATGAACATTAGGGATTGGAGAATTACAAAAGGAATTTCCTTAGAAGTGATTCAAGGGACATGCTCATCATCATCATCATTGATTTATCGTGAATTTTTTACATGGTTTTATTTGAATTCATGCTAGACTAATTAAACTCTCTTGTGAGATTAGGCCATTGATCTTAGATAATATTGCGTCATGTCTCAATTAGTTGTTGCATTTGCATCTTCTCTTCTTTATCTAATTAGAATTGTAACTCGATTATTAATTTGACATAGTTCGGTTGTATTCACCGAAGTATTGCAGTATGTTTGGTATTCTTCAAATATCTGGGTTCATCTTAATGGTATCCACATCGATCTTCTTCCACTTCGTCATGTTAGTTTCCAATACATTGAAGAGATATCACTTTTGAATCACATTCGATCTTTGGTTGAATCGCCTTCTCAACTCTTCGTGTTTGGGAACATGTTCATGGATCTCTGTATAGCCGATGAGTTCAGCTACATTTCTTGACACTTTCTTGGGGCAATTTCTAAAGGAATTTGAAAGGTATGGAACAGTATGTAAAATTTACTCCTTTCGTCCCCTTCAAAGGGTCCATTTTTTTCCATTTCGAGTGTCTCACCCAAATAGTCCTCTTTCCTTTTTTACACATATCGGATTCACACACCCCCACTAATACAATTAAAATATGGGGCCAACACACTCACTAATATAACTACCCACTACACATTAAATAATAGTACTCTTTGATTCACGTGCAAAAAGCAAAATCACCCATTTGCATGGGATGGAGAGAATATCTTTTTTTGGACAAAATTTAAAGTCACCAATAGTTATGAGACCTTTTACATATTTAACCCTAATAGTGTTATTCCATGTTAGCTTTGGGTTTTAGTATAATAAATTTAAATTTTGTGTTATATCAAGTATATTAATTGAAGTGGAAGAAGAGATAAAAGATGGAATAAAAAAAATAGTGTCAATACTAAAATATAACCAAAATGAAGAGTGAAAAATTAATACCGACCATCATATAGCTCAATTATATATTCTGATTAATAGACACATTTTGGACTCTATTGCCCCTTGTTTTATTTTATCAATTTTGCCACCTAAGGCGGCGGCGGCGGCCGGTTTCCGGTGGCGGTCGGTGGGTTTTCGGAGGTGGTTCGGTGGATTTCCGAAGGCAGTCTGACGGGGTTCCCAACGACAGTCCGACGTTGGATTTCCCGGCGCCGAAAGCTGGGTAGGTTTTGGGAGAAGGGTTTGGGGATATAGGGGCAATAGAGTCTAAAAGGTACCTATTGGCTATTGGGTAGAATTAATAATTTCGAAACAAAAGTGTCGATATTTATTTTCAATTTTAAAGTGTATAAAAAAGAATATTTCCCTAAAGAATATTAATTGACTTGAGATAATATATGATAGGGATGAGGTAAGAGTTAACTGATTAGAGATTTTTTTTTTTTTAATGAAGAGTGTGATTTATGAAAGAGAATTGTTGTTTTGATTTTGTATTTTTTTTCTCGACATTTACATCCACATTAACAGCATAACATCATAAATGAACTATCTATTCATTTTATTTAATAAAAATTGAGAAATAATTTTTTTATTTTTTCTAAAAAAGGTGAAACACTCTCGCTATGAATTTAAACTTATAATAATTAAATAAAAACAAAATGAAAAAGTTTAGCGGTGAAAGGTTTTACACGATATTTACTCAAAATATTTTCTTTAATATACTACTCTTAATATAATAAAGGGGTCGACTATTCGCACTCCCGATTCTACTAAATATACCACAGTTACTCAATACACCCCACCATAATTAATATTACATATTTATTTAAATTACTAAATATATCTCATTTAAGGCTATTTTACCCTTTAAATTAAACACCTATCCATCTATTTTTACAGCAACTAAAGTGGATAATTGAAACGTAGCTACACTCCAGAGGATACTCCATCACTATTCCCCACCTCACTCAACTCCGATCTTCTTTCTAATTATCCCCACTTCACATTTCAATGACGATGGATCATTTAACGACTGCAGTTTCTGAAGCTAATGAAATACAGATTCCAAGCATTTCAATGTGCATTGTGCAACTGCGATACATACAATATAATGAGTGTAAGAATTCTTATTATCTACAGCGAGGGTGAGGAACCATCGCCGATACACGATAGGAAGGAATTGATATTTGTTGAGAGTGGAATTTCATGCATTTTATGTGAGCACATTACACCATTTTGCTTAGGAACGTTATGATTTTTGCATGGAATTGTGTGTGTTTTAGTATTTACATGATTTTGAGGCTACTTAAGTATTTTTGTGAGTTTTGAAGGCAAAAAACAGGGAAAAACATAGCAGGATCGGAAGCAGCATGGAACATAGTCAGAATGGGCCTGCTCGGGACCCGCTCGGCAGGCTGCCCGGGCATAGCCGGGCCAGATCGCCACACTGTTCCAGCCGAGTGGGTTCCAGATGGGGCCAAGATGACGTGGCAAGTCAGCCTAGTGCCGCTCGGATGCCGCTCGGCCAGGTCCATACCCAGCTCGAGCCGAGCTGGGTGCCGATCGGCCCAATTTTGAGCCCAGTCGCGGCCTGTTCGATTTTGAGGTGTATTTACAGCTTCCAAATCGTGATTTGAAGGAGAACAGACGCGAAAAAGTCCCAAAAACTGTCCAGGATATAAAAGGGGAGATCAACACACAATTGAGAAGAATCAACTCACAATCCACACCACAGCCATCGTAAATAACTACTCCATTTACAGATTCAAATCTGATTTCTTCTTTCATCCATCTTCAAGTGGTTTCAAGTGCTAATTGAGGGAGATCAGACGATCGAAAGACGGAGAAGGAACGCATACTTACGCTTACGCTAGGGTTTCGTGTTTCTTTTCTTTCCCTTCCTTTTATCTTGATTTGTGATATGAATTGTATAGTCATGAGTGTTGATTGTAACCTCATGGGCTAATTTCATATACAGTTCTAGGGTTTGATGGTTTGATTTGATTGATTTGAGTACCTAGACCAAAGATTGGGATTTTATGCAGTGGATATTCTGATTTTACTTAATTTATTCAGACTTGTTTATCTGCTTCGTAACGTCTTCATAATATTGTTATGACATCCACTATAATGCTTGATATATTATATTAGCTTGTGTGTTCATGATTGGTAGTGTCTATCTGTTAGGGGTTGAAGTAGTTCCGCTATAAACACTTTAATTCCATGAACTGGTAAATCATATACTTGAATTGTTTAGTAGAACAATGCAATAAGACATTCAAGTAGGGAGTGAATAGAACCTTGTAGTAATTTCAGAGAATATCTTGTTAGTCGAACTTACCATCTGGAGATATTGTTGTTTGTTTTGATTAGTATCTAGGAATGAGGTTTGATAATATTCACGCACCTTAGGATTTAAACAAGAATATACTGTTAGCTTGAAATCGGATCATATTTGGTGGGTTAACGGGATTAAGTTGTGTATTTTCATTGAAACTGCATAAATGAACAATTGAAGGTCTAGTAATCCGAATTAATTGGTATATACCTAATACCTTAGAACTGTCGTTTGTCTCTTAATTAAA